>JAEUWJ010000063.1:0-373117 GCA_018524395.1 Podaxis carcinomalis | reverse complement strand
TTCATAGAATGGTTGAGGAGTCCCATCTGGCAGTCTTCCTGGGCCCATCTGTACCGTAACCTTTGCTGGTTTACCATCAGTGCCATAACGGATCTTTCCATTCTCTATCACAGTCGTCTTGACACCAAAACGAGTAGATGGGTTCTTGGTCATATTCCGAGATGATGGAGCTGTGGCTGGTCGTTTGCTATGAGTACTTGCATTATCAAAGACAAAAACATGCTTATCTTGGGGATAATGTTTTTGTAGAATGTCCATTGCTCTCTGGACTTGTGCGAGAATATCATCATTGGTGAAATATCCATCATGGTTTTTTCCAGCCTTGAAGATCACTCGAGCAGATTCTGTTCCATCGGGTGATTGTAGCCATCCATAATCAGCAGACACGAAATCGGAAATCATGAGGGAGATGCCTTCCCCTTTGGGTTGAGGCTCTGGTGTTTCTGAATTATGGACCCATCGTTTGTGTCGTCGATCATGTGCATAATAGGTGGATTCGTCATGTAGCCAGACAACTATGTGTTGTTGGTGTGGCCGTGGT
The DNA here is from genome assembly GCA_018524395.1 of Podaxis carcinomalis. Taxonomy (NCBI): domain Eukaryota; kingdom Fungi; phylum Basidiomycota; class Agaricomycetes; order Agaricales; family Agaricaceae; genus Podaxis; species Podaxis carcinomalis. The sequence goes on along the minus strand of JAEUWJ010000063.1, from coordinate 372,576 downwards.
TCTGAGTTCTCAACCTCTGTCATCCCATCAGTTGACCAATTGCGCATCAGTGGCTCAAGGGACTTCCACTTTGGAATAAAGACATCTTTTCGGTAATGAACGACATCCTCCCGTTCATGACCATCAACATACTTGAACATCAGGACGGTCCATATACCGCTGAAGATCGGAGGCTGAAATATATTTTCCGATGCTTTGCAAGTGCATGGAAAGTTCATGTTGGAGATCCTCGTCATCGAGAATTGAGTGATTCCATGTTCCATAGATATTCCAAGGAAGATCTCCTTCATCATTGAGGAATGCAGATGTCCATTGTCGAAGGCGTCGTGCAAACCATTGGCCACGCTCCAGATTCTGGGCAACTGCCAGTGACGATGCCATCCATTGGTTATATGTGGGAGAGCTTGGTTCTATAAATGCCCACATGAAGTGCCTCATCCCTCGCAGTCGGTAGGCAAGTATGTGATCGAGCTTCGGATCCTTGTATCCAGGTCCAGTATCCCGAGGAGGATAAAGAATCAACTTGATCTTCTTATGGCCGGCTTCAACTGCTTGTAAGGACGGGCATTGCTGTGACCTTTTTCCTTCTTCCCCAACTTGTTTCTGCTGATTACCATTTCCTGATGACGGAGATGGTTCCATGATCAATGGTATATCAGGCTCTAACTCGGACTCAGCCTCGGACTTGTAGGCTTCATTAGGTGATGGTGACTCCGAAATTACTGATCCAGGAAGAATTTCGTCACCACAGTGATTGAGTGGAGCCTGGGTAAATTGTGATGCTTCCACTGGATGGTCTTCATTGGAACATGCAGTTCCGGGCCTATACTGTATGTTAACATAGACGTTATGAACTCGGAAGTTGAGCTTACTCATTGTTTGAACTTTGTGACGTGTCTTCATTATCTGTGGAAGGATCATCCTCCAAATTTCGGGGTGGGGATGTTTCCTGAACTGAGTTTCGGGGCTTCTTGCGCTTCATGAAACCACCCAGATTGCTCATGAGTGTCCTCTTACGCTTCGAGAGGGCCATCTGGATTATTACACTAATTGGACAACCAGGACAGCCTCGTCGGCTAACTGGGCTGTCTTCCATATTGGGTAACATGTTGCAAGAAATCGAATAATAAATCCTGGGACATCGAAATAAGAAAATCCGTTCCCAACAAAATGACCTAAAACATTAATTCTAGCCCTTGTTGGGAGCAGATTCTGAAGTAATTGTGTCTAGCAATTTATTATTCGATTTCATTGGTTTTGTCACGAAAAATCACGGTTTGGCACGTGACATTGGATGTCTCTGGAGTGCGTCTACCTTAGGCTTTACATGATGAGACAACCATCATCGCTACGCTCGATACGACGTGCAATTTCATCGGCACCCACACCACGGCTGTGTGTGGAGTCAAGTTGAACGATAAGAATGCCGGCATTGTTCGGGTCAAGTTCCGCGGAAAGCTGGTACCTTTAAAGAATCAGGAACAATATAAGCGGGAATTAAGGAACGATGGAGATGACATACTTCTGCATAAGCTCTTCGATCGCAGGCTTGATCTTGGCAGCACCATTCTTGGAGTGGAGACCTTTGCCGACAATAAGGTGGATCTCCTTGTCGCCTCGTGCCCGAGCCTGTTGAAGGGCACGTTCCGAGTAGGTAATAGCTTCCTTGACGTATAGACCGTGGAGGTCAACTTCGTGCGGGCCACTGTCCTGTTACAGGCTCTAAGCAGGCTGAAAATGGGAACTGAAGAGAATTGGACTAACTTTGTTGTTCTCTGAAACCGGTGATGTATATCACATATCAGACCTCTTACCCATTTTGCAAAAGGGAGAGTCCTTACCGGCGAAAATCCAGTCGCTAGCCTGTTTGTTTAGCTCTTCCATACGTTTTTGGTGTTGCTTGCCCTTGTTAGAAAGCTCCTTTGCAAGAGCACCATCACGTCTCTCATAGGCTTGGTGGCTCTCCTCGAAGCATTTGGCCATAAGATCGCCTTCCTCATTCGCCTGGGTACGAAGCGAGACGTAATGCGGGTTTTGCTGGTTAATTAGATTCTGGTCCTACCAAAGGTCTGCAGTTGATCGACTAGTTGTATAGTAAACAAGACGGCCGTGACAGACCTTGTTATAGGGTATAGCACCATAATCAGTAGGTTTCTGTGGAGGCTGCGGAGGCTGTTGTTGATACTGCTGGACATGTGGCTTCTGAGGAACATGGCTCTCAGCAGGAGGTCGTTGCCAGTGTTGCTGTTGTTGATGATGTTGATATTGTGGATAATGCTGTTGATACTGTTGCTGGGGAGGCGGGGACTGCGGTTTCGATTCGGTGCTGCCACAAAGAAAGTTGTAGATGGTCTTGAGGACCCCAAGCATATCGGCGCTGTGAGGTGGGATAAGGAGGAAAGAAGGGGACGACCCGAGGAAGCAATCCCTTATGCCGGCACAGGAAGACACGAGGCTGGTGGAGAGCGACAATCGGATCTGAGCGCTTCTTGTTCAGCGCGTTGCCCGTCATCAAAAAAGCCCATCACGCCCCCGGAAGCTACACTCAGGAGCTTTTGGATGGAACCCGAAATATCACAACGGATGCCAGGGGGGTGTCAAGTACCGAAGTAAACGCTGATTTTTGATTGTAGATTACTTGAGCGTTTGAGGTCTCGGGACTCAACCTCGACGTGAAGCAGAGGGTTCAAAGGATCATCGATCGTCCGCTCACTGGGCGTATTTTAGCTATGGCACCCCCCCTGACAAGGGGGTGGTGTCTTGCTGATAGGTGCTACTGGCGCCAGACATACACTTCCGGCACTGTATAAGTAACGACAAGAACGTGACTAGGATTTAGGAGTCAGGGGAGGTCCTTGATCCCGGAAAGAGTTGCTACATAGTGAAAGAACATTTGCTTCAACAAGATGCGAACATGAAAGTGAAACGAAATGGCAGGCGTTTAGACAATTATACCGGCCTCTGATCGATACGGCAGGCAACGAGCTCACATGGAAAGTGAAGTCAGATCTTCAGAGGTAGGGCGTGGGAAGGTGGTGTGACAAGGAGACCATCAGCGACGGGGATGGCGACCCAAATACCAGCTGTTTTATTCCTTTCCTCCGTTCTTCCTTCCCTAATGCATTCCCTCCCTTTCACACTCCTTTTACTATCGTCATTCGCAGCAGTCCATGCTGGGTCAGTAACAAGAAACGGCACATGCAACCAGGGCAACAACCGTCTCCAGCCAGGAACCTATCAGTTTTGGAGCGAGTGCACCGCGAGCAACTACTGCTCGGACGCTGGAGTTTGTGAGGCGAAGCGATGCAGAAGGGACGACTTTCCGTTTGGTTATGCACAGGGATCACATGAAATTCCGGATAAATGCGCCAAGGGCATGTTTTGCCCTGATGAGGGCACTGACTGCCAGCCTCTACTCGCCGTCGGCAGTCCCTGCCAAATGAACCGTGATGGTGGGTTAATCCTCTTATTATTTTGCCCGAATTCTCCTCATAGTATCCCGTTAAAGATCAATGTGAAGCGCCGCCCAACTTCAAGGAACTCGCTGATACTACCGGAAGAGGCCGTAATTTCAATGGATCGGTCTGTCTGAACAACGTCTGCATGTAAGACACTTCGTCCAAGTTCTCGGCAGCAACAAACCTCAATTCATATCTAGGTGGGCTAATGCCACCCTCCAAAACCCATGCACGGTTGAGAATACAGGGTACATCGCTTATGAGATTGGAGGAGAATTTCCCCTTATTGTCTCGCGGGACAACTGCTCTCCTGGAATGTACTGTGATTCCGCCCAGAAAGTCTGCCTGAACGAGAAGGCTCTTGGTGAAGCTTGTACTGCTGACAAGGAGTACGTGGAAGACGCCTACGCTCTCCTTTGCATCTGATAGTCTTTTTTGTTCAGGTGTCAATCCTGGAACTGCCTGGAGTCTGGTGTCTGCGGCAAGCCTGCTGCTGAGCCTCGCCACTTCAGCATCTATGTTTATATTCTCGTTGCCCTGGGTATCTTTGGAGGTCAGTTGTGTCGTTAAGAGGTCTCAAGAACTTCGATTTGACAGTGCCTAGGAATGTTTGGTACTCTCATTGGCCTCTTCTTCCTTCATCGCAAGCAACGTGATGCCGAGCGCGAGAAACGTCTGCAGTACTGGAGGGAGCAGGTGCGTTAAAAATACACGTAGTTGGAACACGCTTCTCACGGCAACCCAGAACGCATTCCACCAAAACCTCAAGAACATGCGTGAAGCGGCCCGTATGTCTATTCTTTCCTTGAATGACAGGAGTGCCCGGAGCACGATGTACAGTCGAAGCGATGACGTCCAACCTATCCTACAAAACGTTACGCCCAAGGCATCTGGGTTGCGGAACTACATGGCTCGCGATGACAGTTTTGACAATGAAGAGGGTGTTATGATGCAACCAAGAAAGACACAGGACGGGAGGCGATTCTGACAGTAGTAGCTAGTAATATCGTAGACTGACTGGACTTTGTTGCCCGGATATTTTCTATCTTCTCAATAATAATAGTCTGAGTGTATCAGTAGTGTGTTTGCTAAGTTTGGAATGCTACAAGCGGAGCCTGTCACTGCTCCACGCCTCTCTCCCCAGCCACCATGACCTCTATATCCTCTTTAGACACCATAAAACCGACACGATCCCCGTCACCAGCATCCTCGCCCACTCTAGAAGATGACATTGCACAAACCAGAGCGTGGGTTGAACATGACGGGGCTGCCAGTTCCGAAGTTGGCCACGGCAAGGGCGAAGCCCGGCAACAGTACATTGATCCCGGTGAAGACAATGTAGAACTCTCGGACGCAAATTCTTATCCACCCACGAGCGAACAAGAGGCTGAAACACGTCGTGTTGAAGCAGTGCGTTCGTAGCTCACCGATGCGCTTCCTCCCGTGAACTAACTCGCCACAATCCGCAGACACTGCGACGATGGGAAATCGCTGAAAGACACCGTAGGAAGGCTGCTAGAGAGTCAACGTCCTCAAACGCCATAGCAGCATCCCCGTCTCTCCTCAGCGATGTCACTAGACGTGCAAGCTTACTTTGGAAGAGCGGGAGCCGAGGACAGAATCCTTCGATTGGAGGAAGACACACCGCTCTACAGTCAACGGACAACCTGGATGCTGTCCCGCTAGAGGATATTGATGCCAGCCCAACATCGACACCCTCTCCCTCACCCAGCCCTTCCTCTACCCCTTCCCTACGTCAACCGAGTACAGATACAGACCTTGTTGCTGATGCAGTCAAGAAGACCATCATACTAAGCAAAGATGCCACCGCAGATAATCCTTTTGAGAATCCAACAACACCCACTGCTCTTGAGGCAGTATCACCCTTTGCCGATACCCACCGAGTAGATGTGGACGACAATCCGCAAACACCGATCAGGAAATCTAAATCCCGTGCGGCAGAGAAACGCCGTTCTAGACTGCCTCCGCCTATGCCCCTTGGCCTCCCTCGACCCAAGACACCACCACCTGTTGCAATATCCACACCGCCTACACCTACCCACCCACCAGACGCGACACGTGGTGTGCAAGAGGCTAATGAGGCTGAGAAACCTGTACGGTGGTGGCACGAATGGTTATGTGGGTGTGGTGAGGGGCCAGATAGGGGAGGTGACTACCAGGTAAGCCCGATCCCATCTCTTCGGAACTTGGGGCATATTCAACGGTTCTCGGTAGGCTGGTAAAACGAACCCTTTCGAATAACTTATTCTACATGGTACTATAATCACGGATATACCTCATTTTGTCGCCGAACGCAGTGTTGATACGCTTTCTTTCTTGTCTGGGTACTATACTTGTTGTAATGATCCCGTGCATCGGGACCTTCCACTTGCTCATTCTTGGTGATTGTAGAGATCACACTAAAATCGAGCTGGACCTTACATTCGCCTTCGAACACTTTCCATTCAAACGACACTTTCCCTTTCACCTCCCACTTTTTTTAGCATGTAATGTTGAACGTAAGGCTGTCCTGGTGCCGATTGTGTCAATTCCCAAGTACAGATCATCGCAACATCATTGTCGTGAATAAGAGGACGTGAAAAAAAAAAGAAAGAAATACTGGGCTCGATGTGCATTAAAAGACGCTGGAAGGACGAAGGAGCAGATCACTCCAGCCAGACGTTTTTGAACCCATGGCCCGCATCGCCGTCAAGATGGGGCCGCGCAACAAATGTTATTGCGCTGGGATGGAGCGAACTGGGGTAATTCCTTTGCCGGAAGTATCGCTTCCTGGGATGACATCCGCATATTGGGCATCCGCGATATCGTTCGCACTGTTGTCGAGGATCGTATCTCCATCGGTGCCAGCGGCGAATACTGCTGGTTGGTCCTCGTTGATAATGACGGGAGGCGCATCGTCGACTACCACCTTCTTGGTATTCGTGTTCGAGGATGCACTGGGAACGGGAGGCGAGTCTGGGACCTCAGGAGTTTCGATTTTACCGACGTCCAATTGGGAACCCTTGTCGTTTCGGATGACGGCGGTGGGCGGCAGTTGGGGAGAGTAGGCCGCCGCCGATTGGTGTTGAGGCAGGGGGGCATTGACTGGCGAGTGACGGACAGAGAGAAGCCAATCGGGAGCCCGAACGGAACCTCCGATGGTTCTGCTACGCGTTCCAAAGGTATTAGTGAGGTGTATGTTCCTTCCGACGTTGAAGAAGGGAATCGAGAGACCATCTAAGCCAGGTTAAGATTCGGAGTGCGTCTGGGGCATGCTAGACACTTACGAATGAGAATGGAAATGAATACGACAAACCCTACGACAGGATGAAGGGCGGTAGCAAGGATATCTTGCTGTGTTTCAACAGGGCTACGCGGTTCCGGAAGACGATGGATTGCTAAGGTAGAGATGAAGATAGCACCAACACCCATCTAGTGGGCTGAGTCAATATCCATCTTCACCCAAGTTCCATGAACCACTACTTACAGGCCCTGAAATAAACATGGGTGTAAGAACTTGAGGACCACGAGAACATGTAAAGGATCCTCACCAAAATGTCCACAGAACAGTGCTTCTTTCCAGCTGGAGATCTCGGGAACCAGTTTATACAAGGCTAGAATCGCGGGGATTCGACGCAAGAACAAGACGCCAATGCAAAGAACGACCAATCTCCACGGAGTTATGCCAAGGTCTGGCATAGTGAAGTCCTTCCAGGGCAGCCAAGCCCCGATATAGAAGAAACAAGCGCAATTAAGGATATACTCAATGACGGAGGCGAATGCTTCGCCCTCCGTATGAGTATTAAAGTCACCATCCCAAGAAATGGCAGAGCCTAGTTGGAAAAAAATGGGCAAATTTGCTTAGAGCAAAGTTACTGAGGTTGCAGACGGAGGTCCTTACCTGCAGCAAATGCAGCCAGTAGATCATCGCTGCCAATCGTGTTTACAACACCCATGGTAAAAATGGATAAGGCAAGGTACTGAGCGACATATGACTCGCGGTCAATGTATCCTCGCTTGTGTGAGAACTTCATGATATGGGAGAACAGAAGGCCTGACACAAGATAAGTATTTCAGATAGTTAGGTGATCTAGTTCATTTACCTATGACGGCACCAATGAATATTCCAAGGAAAACCTGATCTTCACTCTGTATAAACCTCTCGCAAGGCCGGTAGTTAAAAGGGATGGACATACATAACCAACCGATGAGGATCCAATTGGTAATGTCCTTTCGTCGATCGGGATCCAGGGTCAAGTAAAGCGAAATGCTGAGGAATGGATATGCAAGACCATCGTTCGCCGCAGATTCTGTGGTACACAGAGGATTAGATAAAGTGACTTGAAGTTGGCGAAACCGGTAAGAGACCAACCTGCCGCAAGAATTTGCCGTAGATTGACTGGTACATGCTTCCTGGCGAACTTGCCACCTTGTGGGAACGTCAGGAGTAGGATCCGGATGGCGCAAGGTGTGAACAATCATACCAATGATCGCAGCGCTGATAATGGGATCCGTGGGGGTTACACAAGCTGCCAAGGCCAGGCAAGTGATGAAGTTGAAACGGTGGAAGAGTGCTTTCAGTATTGCTGGAGAGAAGTTCAGTGGCGACTAGGACTCCAGGTAGATAAGAATGATGCACGCACCAGCAACAATAACCCAACCAATAGCCATGGTGGGCACTACCAAAGCCAGCAGCCCCTTCATATGCCGATACATGTATGACTTTGGTAGCTCAACACCGATGGCGAATAAGCCGGTGGCAAGAACTACACGCGTGATTTCGAGGGTGATACGATTAGTATCGTGTGTCCACGAGCGAGGGTCGAAAATTCCAGCACAGAGCGGACCCATGAGGATGCCGAACACTGTACCGATAACGACTTCATTGACGTACACCTGAAGGACGGAAAATAAGATATATCCAAAGAGAGACAGGATGAAAAATACCTTTTCCCTGACGAGTAGCGAAAATACAGAGAACTGAAACAGCAGGTGGGTATATGGGATGTAATGTGGGCAAGGATTGGGCAATACCGTTACGATAAACCCTCCGAGACATATATAAGCGAGGGAGGTAGGTGTAATCTGAAATTTCTTGTTGAACGAGGGAATAGGTACTGCAGAAGGGGATCTCACCTCGAGCAAGCTGACCATGAGGTTCGAACGAGGTAATAGTCAGTTATAAAGGCGGTGGAATAATTGATCGCGCTGATCCTTTTTAAGTGCCGAGGAGGGCTGCGACCCTCATTGCTGTGCCAATTAATGTCCTCCAAATGCAGAAGAGTTTGTGTTCGCGTGCAGAAGATGAATGCGAGTGCCGGTATGGGTGTAAGCATACCTAGATGGAGTTGCCACGAAAGGGTGTCTCATTGTACATACTGAAAAATAGCGAAAAATAGCTTGACGCAGGAGGTATATAGCTCATTAATTACCACTGATAACTTGGCACACTGAAACAAGACAATAGTTATGACGTTTGGCCACTTCACCAAGAATGTTTTGGATATACCTAAGGATCGATGTTGGTATATCTACTCAGACAATGGCTCTGTGCGTGAAGGTGGTCGTGGCCACGGGTATCGAGTCAACTGTCAGTGTGACCTCTGACAACAGACTCAGTTTTTAGGGGGGTCATTCAAGCAGCGGACGTGGACGACTCTTCTTGACACGCTTTCGCTGGGAATCTATGTACTTGGCCCCATGGCCCAGGCTTGGGCAAGGCTTGAAAGTAACTTTGCATACATATTCAACATCAATATTCAATATTCAATCCTGACATCATTACATAAGCGCCATAGTGTCGCAGCCATCCGGTTAGGTTGAATGTCGTTGTCGACGCGACCACTGTTCGTTTCTCTCTGCTTCTGTCTGGCCGTAAGTACCCATAGGACTGGAGATGGCGGGCTCCGGGAACCATTGCTCTTTCGTTCTCCTTGCAGAGTTCCACATCTATGAAGGCCCCCAACTCAAGTACCAGTTCCCTCAGCCCCTCGGCGTTGATGAGAGGTACATGTCCACCTTGCAGCTGTCCACTTATAACCAAATTAAATCATCCCCACCTTATACTAGCCTTCTCGCCACATCCATGCTCCCCGATGGTGCGGAAGCACAGCTGGACGATTGGACCGTGTTTTTCCTCAATCAAACCCCTTTCAATACAATATCCCCTGTCCTCGCCCTTGATACCCCAGAGGTTAAGTCCGTTGGTCTACCCGGTACGGAGGATTCAAACAGCAAAGGAGATAAACCAGAGCTACTTTGTGTGTTAAACCTTGTCCGAACAAAGCACGACAAAAACTTAGACCGGTTTGTCCCATACCATGATAACTGGCCTTCAACCCCATTGATCGTATGACTACCAGTGGTGCCAAAGTCTTAGCCCTCGCAATATGTACTCGGCATTCGTTCATTCAAATCTTCAAAGCAAGTGGCTGTTCCCTCGTGGTCACAAAGCCCTACGATCTAACCACTGCTCACTAGCCGTTTTTATTACTAGCAATTGAGGATTACTTCACAGATCCTTCACAAGACTGCCTTGCTCGGTTATTCGACGCAGTCAACTCCATGGATCTATCGGCGGTGCCACTTCTCACTCGGCAAGAAAAGCTCGTCATGCGGTGTTCTGAGCGCAAAGACATCTTCGCTGAAAAATTTATTCAACCCGTTTCACACGTTACCAATGGATCTAGAGGCAATCTTCATAAGCCAACAAACTCGGGTGGATCATATTCAAGCTTTGAAGAAGGGCTTCTCATACGCAATAAAGATAAAGAAAAAGCGCAGCCTGGGGAAGAGAGGAAGGGGAAACGGGAAAATGGCGTCCGCACTCGAACTGACACGGAATCAAGTGTCGCCACTCCTTCTGCTCAAACATCAGGCCAATCGCAAGGTTCACCGTCAGATTCATCCTTCACACTCGGAGGCAGCGCGGTGTGGGTGGGAGATGAAAGTGGCCTAGAGCTTGCGAAAGATGGGATTGGTGATTCAAACAGCGTCGCTTCCATGACCGGCAGCACTGTTGTATCCTCCCGCAAGCGAAGATCAACAGGTGCCTCTTCATCATCGTCCCAAATTGCCAGTCGTGAACACCATGCTCGCCAGATCAACGCTTCTCATTCATATTATGATGCCCATCTACGGCACGCCATGGTCAAGGATACGCACTTCTACCACACGACAGTCACCTACCGTGATCACCCCCTACCTATAAAGATGCCACTGGCCACTTTTCCCGAGGAGGTTGGAGATGTGTGTCACTCGAGTTTCTGCTGTTTGCCTGTGCTAACTGGGCCTTTAGTATTCGCTAATATCGCTAATCAAAGTATTCAACTCTCCTCAGCTAGTCTCAGGTCCAGTGCACCCGCACCTGCACACAAGCGGACCTCTGACCCATCCAATTATAATCCTGTTCAATGGCTTAATCACAGGGAAGCGCATCATCTTCTTGGGCCATAAGCGCCCCGCTGGGGATGTTTCAAACTTTGTTCTATCGGCATGTGCTCTCGCTTCCGGCTGCGGTGCTGTTCTTCGAGGTTTCATAGAGCGAGCGTTCCCATACGCCAACCTGGAGAATAGGGAAGAATGGGAGTCCGTGTAAGTGTTATATTCTACCCAGTGCGATTGTCCGCTTAGGACGCTGCATACAGACCGGCGTACATAGCTGGCGTCACCAACCCAATCTTCGAATCTTCCCGAGCATGGGACCTTTTGTTTGACATTGGCTCGGGAAGTGTAACGATCGCAAAGGATATCCATACCACCTATCCCGTTGTTGCACCAGCATTCGGAGCACCCATAATCACTCGGTCCGGCACATTGAAGGCTGAAAACTCGGTGAGCTCTGAGAGCGACTTGGACCGCAAGGAAGGGGGGAAAAGTGAAGGAATCACTACTAATAGTGACAAAATCTTTATCGACGATGTGGGTGACAATCCGTCTCCGACGTGCTAGCAGTTCGCTGACCAGGAACATTGGATAGATCCGGGTTGCCATTGAGGAGCACTTCGGCGAAGGACTCGTCCGCATGCGTTTCACGGAATATGTCTATCGCTTTGTACGCTTGGCTTCACGGTACGAAGAAGAGGTGACAGGCGCAACCAAATTTGGCCATCCTAGCAGTTTATTCACGGAGATTCCTGGACAAGCACCGAAACTTGGAAGCGGCATAGCATTTGTTGATGAAGCCACATGCTCGCGGGAGCTTGCTGCCAATGCGCACCGCATAGAAGCATGGCGAAAAACAAGTTCATACCATTACTGCGTTGCGGTGCGTCATCATTCTGATCCTGTTGGGTGGATGATAGTGTGTACAGGTTTTCTGATATTCATGTGCTTTGTGGCAATTCAGGATCATGAGAAGCTCGTGGCCAATTCCGCAATCAAAGGTTTTGACGTGCTGCACCAACTAGTCAGAGTCCGGCATGCGAAAAATTTGGCGGATGCGGAGATTCTGGCGATCATGCGTGCACTGGCAGACAATGTCAGAACGTACGAACAAGTGGTCGAGGTTTGTTGTGTGTTTCACAATGACTATGCGCAGTGTTGATGAGCTGGTGTTCCAGCTATTATCGTATGCTGTGCCTCAAGGACAAGGACTACTCCACCTCGCCTTTGGCCTTTTCCACCAGAAAGAGGCAGTTCGAGATGCCACTGTTGACCTTTTCAACAATTTGCGAGCATATCCTGTATGTGGTTTTGTAATATCCGCGACTGATAGTGGCTAATTTTGATTCGCGGTCGTGATGATGCCGCGATCAGGTCGGCGTATCGTTCCTCCAAGGTCTCAATCATTTCCAGCGTTACGCTTATGTGCGACAGGCGCATGCAAAGGAAAAGAAGCAGCAGCAGCAGCAACAGCAACAACCAGATTCACGGACCGAATCTAATTTTTCGTTGCCTGGGACCTATACCCCAAGGATGCATTCAAATTCCGTCGTCAACGGCAATTTCTAGCGGCGCACAACATGCGATGAAGGCCGTATTTGGTTCGCACATGTGTGGATCTCCCGGCCTACGCGGCGTTCCCAGATCATCTGGATCAATCACCGAAACGAATATCTAAGTATTTTATCGGCATACACCAGTGCTAACTTTTCGCCTTTGGTCTTGTGGTTCATGTTCACATTTGTGTTATCTTTGTTGACCCGCTTTTCGTTCTAGTTGTATTTGTATTGAGCGTTTTTATTCCTGGTAGGAACCAAGATTTCAGAAGTTTTTTCTTCTGCTTTTTTGCTGCTGGTGACTCTTCACGCACTGGCGTATGTGTGAGATTGATTAGACACGCTTTGTTTGATCCCATGTGCATAGTAATAGGGAATAAGGAATGTCATGCTGTGCTAACTGCTAACGTGAGCCCTATGATGTGATGTGACGTGTATGCATCTTAAACTGATTGCCGCGTTTGGAATTTGAATATCCCCCGATACCCTAGGACAGGGGAGTCCCACAAGATGGCAGGGAACGAGCGCGTCGTCGGGTTCCAGTGTGCAGGTCGAATATATATGAATGGTCATCAGGTGTGCTGAGAACATGCAAGGCATCGAGTTGGGCAGCATGTGACACTAGGAGAAGTGTCTACGCGGTGCAGGCGAGACGAAATGGGATTACTATCTCAAGCAGGAACAGGCCTGGCGGGGACTGTTGTTGTCTACGAGTGAGAACAGAAGACTTGACAATAAGGGAAATCAGTTGATCACGAAAGGGGAAAGCGGGGATGGGGTAGTGTGACCCAGGGTCTCGAAAAATACAGTACAAGGTCCACATCGACGGCATGGTAGTTGTTACACGGCACGTAGTTGCCAAGAGATCGACAGGAACTCCAGGATTTGATCAAATTCTGCGCGCTCGTGAAGGTGCGATGTCGGAACTCGAGATATTTTCGCAGGATGGGATGAAGGAGCCGATAGTAAGAATACAAGAGACAAGTGGATGAAGGGAGGGCGAGGGCAGGAGGAGATCTGTCAGGATAATCAAGAGGAGATAGTGATGAGATGGACACGGCTATTTGCGAGGTGCGGCAGCCAGAGCAAAAGCGGACCGGAATGAGCCAGTGCGGGCAGAGATGGCCGTGATGGGAGATATGTGGGATAGAAAGGAGGGGGGTCAGCAGAAGGTGAGAGGAGAATGTGGGCAGGGAGGGGAGGAGACGACAGGGACTGAAGAGAGACGATCGGTGGTGGTGGAGAAGTGGGATGGAGGGATGGGAGGGACAGGTGGAGGAAAGGAGAGGCTGGGGTGGGAGACTGCCAGATTGGGAAGCGGCTGTGCTCGAGGACATATATCGGAGTGTATTTATGAGATTGGCTCTTCCGCCGGACACTCCTCCCCATTCTCCCTCGATTCCTCTATGTCTGCATAGCCTTCTTCTCGTTTTCACTCCTGTTGTCACGCCCTCAGTCTTGTCCTTCGTCTCTCTGCCCTCTTAGATTCCCCTTCCGTCTGCCATCTATCCTAATATATTCTTTCATTAATGGCCAACAAACCTCCTGCCGACAAGGCTTCCCAAACCACTCTCCAGAGGGGAAAAGCATGTCTGCGCTGCAGGTCGGTCTCTCCGTCCCCGTCACACTCGCACTCCGCTTATGGTCCCCTTCCCCGCCTCTTCCTTCCTTTTTCAGAAAACGGAAGATGGTGTGTCTCTCGTTACATTTCCACATTCTTTTCCATTCCGCTCACCCCTCACCGTCAATTTCCATTTCAGAAATGTGATGGCGTTAAACCCGCCTGCCAACAGTGCACACGAGCAAAGAAGCCAGATGCATGCGAGTACGACGATGGAAAGGGCAAGACTCGTACCCAGATCATGCGCGAGACCATTGCACGCCTCGAGCGTCGCGTTCGCGAACTCGAGGATCCAGAGTACGTTTCTCCAGCCGTCACTCTCTATGACCCTCATGGGCACTCTCGCTCGGGGTCCTCTGCCTCCTCCGTTGGCTCGCCAGATAGCTCTTTCCTATCCGTCTCCCATTCGCCCTTCCCTTCAGGTACTCTTCATCCCCTTGCCTGTTTTTCTTTTTTTCCCCCCCCCACTCACATCTCTCTTCCTAGGCTCACCAACGTCACCCGCAGGTCCTTGGCTCCAAGTTAGTATCCATTGTGTCCTACATTCCTGTTCTTACTAATGTTGTGTTGTGTCAGAGTGTCCCATCCCCGTCCCCATCGCCATTCTTGGCCGACCCCGTCTATTATGAGGAACCCCAGTCACACTTGCATGTATCACTTGAATTGAGCGCCTTGCTGTTAGTATTTCTTGTTCAATCACACCCAAATGCCCAGCGTCGACTAACACGTGTTCCAGACTCGACATCTTCGCTCCACATCAACAACAATGCGGTTTGGGTCTCAACATTCAAAGGCTGCGCGAAAGCCTGCATCGACCTTCTTCAGAACAACCACACCCCGTCCTGATGAACTCTATTTACCTCTGGGCCTGCTTTGTTTCCCGTCCGGGACCACTTTGTCAGCACGAAGATCTTTATCTTCGTCATGTCCTCGAGGCACTCCCTGACGCTCTCAAGTCAACTGACAAACTCATCGACGTCATCCAAGCCTCCTGCCTTTTATCGATGTATTATCTTGCCAATGGCAGGATGTGCGAAGGAGGATATCACGCCAGTGCTGCTGCTGCACTGGCGGTCCAAGCTGGCTTAAGCCGTGACCTCTTCCAGCATGACCTCTGGTTACCAGCCTGCCATTTCGAGGACTTTGACTTGAAACCCGTGAAATCTTCAGTTCAAGAGGGAACCCGCATCTTGGCCTTCTGGCAGATATTCGCTCTTGATCATTGTTGGTCTGTCTTTCTTCAGAGACCGTCAATTATCTCCGACGGTCCGGACTCCAGGAACATCATCAGCTGTCCGTGGCCTCAGGAGGTGAGGGATTACGAAACAGTTCGTGTTTCATGGACTTGTGCATTCGCGAGAGTGTTTGGGCTAACCCTGAACCATTCTCGGCTATTTCCAGGGCTTCGTCGGTAGAGGGACATCTACCATGCCTACAGTCCGTGCTTTCCTGAACGGGGACGTATCATCGGGAGGATTTTCGGCCATGGCACTCCGTGCCAAATCGTCAGCACTTCTTGCTCATGCCGATACTATCGCCAGTATGTGACGCGCCCGACCCACCCTACCGCCTAATCTCCTAACGGAACACTTCATTTCATAGGCTTGGCTGGGATGAAGCAAAATGGGAGATTCTCTGATGAAGTGGCGAACCTGGACCAGACTATTTGCCTCTTCCTCTCAATGCTCGTTCCGGTTAATCAGCTGAATCAAGTTATCCCCGAAGAGAGACAGAGTCTAATTTTGGCTCACACTCTGGCCAACTGTGCTATGATTCATCTCCACCGTGCTTCCACTCATGATCATTCTGTGTCTTTTGAAAAGTGCTCTCAGGCAGCAAGGACTTGCGTGACCGTGATGAAACACATCAGCGATCAGGACTATCCATTCCTCGATCCTGTTCTTGCAGTAAGCGTCGCGTCATCATAAATTAATGTCAGATCAGTACACTCATGGTGTCCCTAGCCTTGTTGGTCATTTGTTGCCGATCACCTTGTGGTGGAGCTCGACACTCTAGAAACTGCCTGGCCTACGATGAGCACAAGCGAAGTGCGCGATGAACTTAATACTATCCTCCGCGTCATGACCATGTTCTCTACCCGGTATCCGGTCGTCAGTAAGTCGTTCGCAAACGAGGGATGCCCAAGCTCAAATCTGTTTTAGCGCCTGCTCTGAACAAGCTCCAGAAACGACTCATTGCATGAACCCTTTCTGCTAAAATGGACTACGCACACTCTCTCCCCTTTTAACGTCATGACGGACTTGATGAACTTGGACTTTTCTTGATCTTTGTGGACTCACAAAACTTTTTTTTTTCATGTACACGTGCTTGTCCAGATGTCCCCTACTCCCCGGACCAATGCTTCGTATACTTTCTTTGATTTCTCTTTCTCCTTTTGCTGCGTTGACGCTTTCACGACTCTTATTCACGACCCGGACGTTTTTCTCCCTTCTTGCTCGTCATTACGAGGACCGCCTTTGGACACACGGACAATCCCAATTCATGGACTTGGACTTTCACGGACTCGAAAAGTAAACAAAATAATTTGTTACATGTATCTGTAGATTCGCTCGTGGACGGTTCACTTGTTGGTGTATCATTTTTGTTATTTGTTGATTGTGCGTTAGCTAGCCCGTCGTGTTCCCCTTATGCTTTCCAGACTATAAGGATTATCTTGCTTTACTTATATTTCTTATATTTTCGCCGTAGTATCTACTGGATAGTTTCGTGGACTATAATTTTTTGGACGATTATTGCGCTAGTCGACCTCGTGGACGGCGTCCCCTTATTACTTACATTCCCTGCGGTAGATATCCGTTTCGTTCGTTTTTGCCTGTATCCGCTCATTTGTTCCTTGTGTCCCTTTGATGAATGGATACTGCTTCCAATCCTTCAAGTTTCTTTCTGTATCTATTTTCAGATCGGGTCAAGACGTGACCACTGGCTCATTGGTACTGGGTAATTCAGAAAGTTAGAATCGGCTCGTCCGTTCAATGATACTACGACTATGCCCATGTCATTCCCATCCTACGGCTTTGGTTCCCCCAAGCCCCCCAGGCAGCAGCAGGACACCACCAGACACACGAATAAGTGCTGTGACGTCATGCGTGACAAGCGACGCATTCCGTTCTTCTATCAATGCACGCTCTACAGACTACTAACGGCAACACTCTTCTTTCTTCCCACCACGCGTCGCTACCCAGTCCCTTGCTGGATGCTGGAGCTCAGAGGCCCCTGAAATCCTGCCATCTATTATATACCCACCTTTCGTTAACTCGTAGTCTTTTTCCTCTCCCCAGACTTATACCAGAAGCCTAATTGCCGGTCTTGCATTCTCGTCTGCGCTTAGCCATGTCTTCTCAACATCGCCGCAACTCCCCAGATGTATCAGCCTTACATCTGGAGGCTTCTGACCTTATCACCTATCCTACAAGTATCAGCATTCGTTATTCGGACGGGCAGACTCGACAGGATTCGGATGTAGGACCGTCAGCGTTGGCCGATAATGCCGCGCCTGCTTTCATGTATGGTTCCCCTGAAGCTCTTCCAGAAGGCGTATTCGCATCTTCCCTACCGGGAACCTCAAGCGTATTCGCCACGGGAAGTAGCACGCCTAACGAACAGGGGGTAGAACCAAGCTCCTCCAATAGCATTCCTCGACCGCCTCGTTCAAGTCTTCGACCCCCATTAGGGAGTCATAACCTCTCTTCTCCACTGGTTGCGGCTATAGGAAGGAGCAGTGGCTCTATCACGGCACGTATGTCCACTGGTTTAAAGCAACTGACGCAGCACCATCCTCACCATCAGACTTCGAACCATGAATGGTCCCTCTTTGAACAGATGATGGAGAACGAAGGACAATTACCATCTGGTCCCCTGAGGACCTCACAAGTGGCGTCGACGTCTCCTAATTTGGCCAGGGGATGGAGGTCGAGGGGCAGTACTTCAAATGTGAGGAGCGATGGTCTTGCTGATGTGTTGCAGAGTCCATTGGAGGAGACCCACGCGGAGGATGTATTTAGAGAAGCGTATAACGGTGGATCATCTTCGGAGACGCAAAGCCAAGAAGACCTTCCAACTCATGATTACGACTCAGCGTGTGATAGCGATACGTCCGCGTCTAGTCAACGAACTGTTGGCCCACCTGGTAATGGAGATGCTGGTGCTGGTGGAGGCAATGCTAGTCGCAAATGGTTTTCGTTGACCACTATTCCAACCCTCACGCTCCTTCAACGGAACGTTCTCAAGTGCGCTATTGCATACTTTATCGCATCACTGTTCACTTTTTCGCCCACACTCTCAAACTTCATTGGGGATTTGACATCCTACGGCCCTGGGTCAAAGGGACCCTCTCCAAGCGCGCATATGGTCTCGACTATGTATGAGCCTTTATCCGCTTCACGTCCTGTTTGCAAATATTAACATGGTAGTCTTTCAGTGCTGTCTACTTTAATCCGGCCAAAACCGTCGGTGCGATGATTGAAGCAGACCTCTTCTTTCTTATGGGACTGGTATATTCTGTTTTCGTTTGTGCAGCGTCGATGTCGATGTTCTGGTGGCTTGAGCTACAAGCCGGCTGGGAGTGGCTCGGAGACGTTATGGCCATTTTATGGATAGGTCTCAGTATGAGCCTCGTGGCTTGGATGAAAGTTTGGATGGTAAGTCAATTTGGAAATCAACATCGTTCCAGGAAGCTAATCTTGGAGAATAGGCTAGCCCGTCTTTCAACACAGCATGTAGCATGACTGCTATTCTCATCTTCGTTGTGTGAGTACTTGTGCTTTTAATGAAAATCGTCTCCCAAGTTTTGGATTGATGTATGTGCACAGGGTTGTCAAAGAGGGTGGTCTCAAGACATTGATGGCTGCCTCCACCATCGTTGTGTGTGGATCCTTGGTTTCGAACCTTGTATGCTACCTCATTTGGCCTCAAACTGCTACGCACAACCTCCGGAATAATATGACCAAGACCTTGGATTCCTTTTCAACGTTGCTCTCGATGCTCACCAACGGCTTTTTGTTGGAGAACGAGAACTTCATCCGGAAGACCAGCCTCGAAAAGGTCCAGAAAGCCGTAGAAAATCATCAGAGCAGTTTTACGAGCCTCAAGAAGAACCTCGCTGAAGCCAAGAAAGAGTGGTTGGATAACGGGGAGAGCACGAATACCGGTGTTCTTGGTATGGTACCACTGAACAGAAACCGCAGGAAACGCGCATATGGGGATGCCGTGGACTCTCTTAACCGATTGGCACAACATCTCAACGGCCTTAGGAGCTCGACGCGATTGCAGTATGAGTTGACGAAGGCTGGAGTGCGCAAGGGTTATAAAGGAAAGGGGATACAGATTGCCGAGCAAGGAATACCGGAGGACGAAGGTGTAATGCTTAAAGCAGCGGCTGAGATGTTTGGAGCCCTGGTCGATGAAGTTGGCTCGCCTCTTAAAGCACTTACGGTGAATTTTTACCCATCCTTTCATTGCTAGTGATGTTCATTGTTACTCGTAGAAAGCATGCACCACAACCCTGAGCCAACTTCGGGAGGCCTTCCTGCAATCTCGCACCGAGAAGAGGCAGGAAAGGGATTCGATCAAACCTCCGGAGTTCGTCGATCTAGTTGATGGGATTGAAAAAGCACTCGTCAGGTTTGAGAGTACATCCAACCACGCACTTCTCAGGTTATATAGGAGGAGCGACCTATCACAACCCGCGTCCGCCTCACTCGCTAGCCTCGACCAGCGTAGCAGCTATGCTTCCGGAATGGACGAGAAGAATAGCCTTCTGACCTCGAATGATCACGAACATGTCTTCCTAGTCTACTTGTAAGTTGCACCTCCCGCCCTGTGTCAAAACACGAGGGACTGATAACACCACAGCTTCATTTTCACACTGCAAGAGTTTGCCAGAGAGTTGGTTGGGTTGGTGGATGCCATAGAAAGAATCTATGAATGTGAACAACGGCGCCTTTATCGTCGCTCTTGGGTTTTTCGTGCCATTGGTAATCTATTCAAACGACCTGGGCGTTGGTATTCAGAGTGGAAGAACGGCAGGAACGTGAAACAACCTCAACGCCAGTCCGGCTTGAGACGGCGTTTATGTAAGTGCCAGTTTCTGCATGATCCTCTCGTATGCTGAGCTGCGAATTCAAGCTACGTATCTTGTACCGGAGCATCGCCTTACTCATCCCGGTTTCCCAAAGATTAAACCTCATGCACCCAACACAATTCAGACTCCGTCTAGCAAGGATTTACCATTCATCGGCAGAGTCAAGCAACGCTTGTGGGCCATCAGTGCGAGAATGAAAGAAAGGGATATAAAGTTCGCCTTGAAAGCTGGAATGGCAACTGCCATTCTTGCTGCCCCCGCATTTTTTGACGTTACTCGCCCAATCTTCGTCGATTACTGGGGTGATTGGGCTTTGATCTCGGTAGGCTTATTCGAGAACTTCATCGACCCTGGCGGGCTAATCCAGGCCGTCCTTTAGTTCTTTGTCGTGATATCCCCGACCATCGGAGCAGTGAGTAGTGGGCTGTCCTTCGACCTATACCGGACATTGATGTATCAATTTCCAGACGAATTTTCTCAGCCTTCAGCGTGTACTTGGTACCCTGTAAGTGTGGTGACCTTCGGCAAAGTGCATATATTTAACCTGCTATTAGGTTTGGCGCCGCTGTTGCAGCAGGAATATACTCTGCCTTCCCGGATAACGCTGTCGTTCTCCCTATTTTTGGATTTTTCTTCTCCCTACCCTGCTTTTACGTGGCTGTCTCACGACCTCAGTATCTTTCTGCTTCTCGTTTCGTCTTGCTGACCTATAATTTGACATGTTTGTATTGGTGAGTCTTGATCTATGTAACTTTCAAGAGGCGTTGCTGATATTCATCTCCCATCCATAGCTACAATATACGCGAGAAAGACATATCTGTGCTTGAGATTGCCTTCCATCGTGCCTTGGCTGTGACTGTGGGTGTCCTTTGGGCGGCACTTGTCTCAAGGTTCTGGTGGCCGTCCGAAGCTAGGAGGGAGCTGAGCAAAGCTTTATCAGAGTGAGCTATTGCACGACGCATGCACCCCTTACAGGTTTTAACGACGTGAGCACTCAGGTTCTGTCTGAACATTGGATGGTTATATACTCGCTTGGTATCATCAAATTCTTATTCGCCAGAGCCTCAGCCCCACAGAGAACCAAGCGAAGAAACGGCCCTCTTGTTGGGGCGTGACCACGACGTGAAGATGAGAGACTCTATCCATGAATTCATGGCCATGTGCGTTTCCGTTTCAATTCTACTACCAGTGTGCCTCATGTATACACGAATAGGGAGTTGCATTTACAAATCAAACTCATTGAGCTCCAAGGTTTACTTGCCCAGACACAGCATGAACCTCGTCTCAAGGGACCTTTCCCTATCCAATTATACCGGAACGTCTTGACTAGCTTGCAGACTATCTTGGACAAGCTCCACAGCATGAGATGTGTCACTACGAAAGAGGAATGGTGAGTGCATTGCTATTTGCACATCATCTTGTCTCATTGGTATCTCCAGGCATACGGCAGGTGGCATGCTTCGAACTAATGTACATTGACTTATCTAAATTCACAGAGTGTCCGACATGACTTCATCATCCCAGTAAATAGGGAACGTAGGGAGATGGTTGGCAACATCATCTTGAGTTTTACTCTTTTAGCATCAGCTTTCCGCCTTAAAGCACCGCTCCCTCCTTATCTTCCACCTGCTGAAAAGGCTCGCCAGCGACTTGTAGGTGTGGTGTTTCTAGAGGCCGCGGTAATCCTGACGCCCTTTCCTAGGTTGACGCAATCCGTAACCTTGACGTAGTCAAGAATCGTGAAGTCAAGGGCTCAAGACAGCTCTTGTTCTTCGCCTATGCAATGGCCATGCAGGGCGTCACACAAGAGCTTGAAGCACTCGGAAGGATTTGTCAAGAAGCATTTGGTACTATTGGTCAGACTCCTGAAGAGTTTGAGGCGTTGTTCATTACTTCCGACCAAAGTCAGGGTAGGATTAGTCACGTTGCTTGATGATGGGATTTCTTTTTCACCCGTGGAGGTATTATAATTGTTCTATAATGCTTTGGCGCTACGTTCTCTGCTGCTTGTTGTGTTCTAGGAATTAGCTACCCTGTGCCTGGCCAAATACCGTATTTTACTTTCGTCCATGGAGGTTAAGATCGGCTACCCGGCAACAATCATCACGTGAACTTTAATGCAAGGGTTCTGATGAATGTAACCAACGCAAGCTATAGCCATCGTTATTGACCGTTCCCTTCACTTTCAACCATCCCCGGAATGAACCGCAGCGCAGTAGAACAAGAACGGGAAATCAGAGGTATGAGAGCCCCATCTTCTCCTAACAGTGCTCATACCAAATGATAGATATGCTTCGGCGAGCGAAGAGCTCACCAAATCGGCACGGCTCTCTTGTACGATGCCATCTGTTCCATCTCCTATCCATCCCGCTCAGGGCTTATTCAGAGACAAGAAACCTTCAGGCGCCTCATTGATCTAGCACACTCCCAACACGTTTCTCTCAAGCTTCTAGCAGCAGGGAACATATGTTTTTTCCTCACAGATTTCCCCGATCTGGAAGAGGCAGCAATAGACGCTATTTATGACCTCTGTGAAGATTCGTCTTCGAAGGTGTGTTCATCCAAGATCCAATACTGTAGTTCATCTTGAGTTCCCATAGGTTCGCGTCGAAGGGTATCTCGCTATCACACAGGTTTCAAAAACCCAGGGTAAATGGATCAAGCGAAATGCCGATGTTCTAGTGCAACTGTTACAGAGCGGTGAATAGCTCTCTTTGCGTTTCCCCGTACACTTCCCCAAGGCTAAATATTCACCCTAGAGGAGGCTGACGAAGTAGTGGTCGTCAAAAAAGCTCTAACTGAACATCTGGATATGGACCCGAAAACAACCCTCGGCGTACTCTGCGATCAGATTCTCCCACAGAGTGACACCGCGGATGAAGAGGAAATTTCAATCAGGGAACGCCTCCGGTCTCTGGTCCTTGCCTTTTTGGCTGGCGAAGCTAAGCGAGCGATATGCGAACGTTTCGCTGTTCCTGGGGAGAATGGGGAACCGGTTCTGTATGAGGGACTGTTCGCGGTGTGTTTTGATGGTACCTACCGGCTTTTCAGGTTGCTTATGTTACTCCTTGCACTAGGCGATTCCACACCTAGGAATGAACGACTTGCAGCTGATCATCAAGGACTTGATGTATGATCTTCCTGCATTCAAGTCTAGACAACCCAATGAGCGAGGTTCGGAACTTCTCCAAGTACTTTTGGCTGAAAAGGCTGCTCCCGTGCTAAAGGCAGAACTACATGCTGGTTCCAAAACTCTTGGCATTACTCTTACGACGACTCGACCGATACTGGAGATTTGTGAAGATATTATCTGCACTTTGCAGGTTGCCCCTGCTGTTGATCTTCTACAGTTCTATTGTACCTCGTTGATTGGGAAAATCACACTACAAAAGTTCCAGATTACCGAACAGCAATGGATTATCCGTAATATGGCTCGGGTGCTTGGAGTAGCTGAAAAACAAGAGCACAACCCGCGGTTCCTATCACTCCGTCGGACAATTGTTGACGCATGTCCATACCTCCTCGAGGTTTGTTGTCTGTCTCTATCAGCAACAATTCGAACTCACAGGCATCATAGGTCTTCAAAAACTCGACAATACCAGAAACAGAACTTGTCGCAACGTTTGGCGTTTTGGTTCAAGCATGCAATGAGGTACGGCCTCGTATTCAGGTGCTAACTTTTCTCATCCTCTTTTCCTCCAGCGTACGAAGGAATCTTCTTGGACAATTCCTCCTCACTTGCTCGGGTTGTTGCAAGAATTTCGAAAAAGACCGGAAATCGCACAAAACAAGCAACTCGAGAATATAATCAGGGTTCGCAGTGGGCGCCTTCTCTTCTTGGCTAATCCCCGTCCAACATCAGTTCTCCCTCTGTTTTTTTCTCTAGTCTCTAACATCACCAAACCAGACGACAACCCAAAGCGTATTACAATCTAACGCAGCCACTTCGGTCTCACGGACACACATACCCTCTGCCCTTCATTCACGGACTCCTGATCTGCATCATGCCGGTTTCTCCCCTAGCTCAGTGCATAGCAAGGCTGTTTCCGCAGCTCAGGATGGAACCATGATCAAGCGAGACAACTCCGACCCATCTGCACGACCAACTAAGAGGACAAAAGTCGAGGAGGTTACCAACACCCCGAGAGTACCGAGTCTACTGAGTCGCTTAGGGTCTTCTATCAGCCGTCAATCCTCTCGCTCAGATCTATCGTCGCAGTCACAGTCCGCCCCATCGATGCCCGAAGATGAGCTTTCGTCTCAACCTAGCCAGGGACTCTCTATTAAAGGTGCCGCTGCAAAGCAAGCAAAACAAAATAGTGGCTCAAGCACCGGGGTACACCCGTCCTCACTCCTGGAGCGGCTCCAGGACTCTTATACAAGAGATCCCGGGGCCCAGCGGCACCAGCGTGATGTAGGGAGAAAAAGGAGGAACATCTAATAGTCTTTGTGTATAGCCATACGAGGTCATGATACTTGCGAATTTCCTTTAGGCTCGTGAAGTCAAATCGAATGATTATTTCGTGAACAGCCGTGCAATAGCTTAGCGAATCTCCACTCCCGGGAATCACGCACTACCCAGACGCGAGTTTTGCACCGCTGCATGCCAAATATATTCTTTACGTGCCTATCTGCTAGTCAACCCAGCGCTCGCGGCAGGATCGAACCTGAAAGGACAAGTCCTTGGCGACACGCCCATGATTCATATAATAACGGGAAGGTCGCTAGTGGGGCTCTCCAAGGACGATATCCCTCACCATCATGGGTACCTTCATCCCATTAGTCTCCCTTATCCCGTCCGTCGTGGTTGGAGCTCAGGTGCGTAGCTTCCTCGACTTTCTATGTGTTTCCTCTTACACTGTTTTTACAGGAGCTCTGGCCGAGGCAAGCAGCAACAGGCGACAGCAAATGCGGACAGGTGTGGGCACCGAGTAACAGACATAAGTATCCCTCACATCTGACGCATTATACTACCCAGTTGATGTGCATCAATGCCGTCGTTAACGGCTCGTCAATCGACTGTATGTTTCACCTCTAAAGATAAATACCCTATAATTAATCGTCTCTAACTTTGCAGATGTTCTTTCGAGCACGGGAAGGATGGCTGTAGGATGGATGGGCATGTCAGTCCCTCTGAGTTGATTTTAGGAACTCCTAAGTTGATGGTTACCAGCGGATTTGGAACGCGAATGCCCAACACACCGATGGTGATAATGTGGTCGAATTCCGATGGATCCATTACGCTGTCGCAGCGCTCTGCTCGAGGATTTGTAATGCCAACTGTCGACAGTAACCCTCCGAGGCAAGCGACCCTGGAACAAGCAATGAGCTCGGTGAGTGATACACAGCGAGTCAGTCTTGGCGGCTTCGTACTGAGAAATTTCAAGACTTCAGGCAATGCCAATTTCGCCTTCTCCATTCCGGTTTGTAATCAAGTCTAATTCATAAACCTAGATTGATGTGAGCGCGCACTAGCACAATGGAGATGGCACACAGGATATCATATATGCTTTTGGCCACATCCACCCTGATTCCGCAGCAGTGGACGCTATCTTGGAGCAACACCTAGAATTCGGTAATGGACGACTCGATCTTACCAAACCAATCTCTCCAAGCTCCACGCAATCAGGCTCTACACCTGGTGCGACTGGCCAACCACTTGCTGAAGAAGATCTTCCGTTGCTTCCCTACCAGCGAGTGATTGTCGCCCATGCTGTTTTCTGCGTTGTCGGTTTCTTGTTGTTCTTGCCAGCTGGTGCATTAATATGGCGATATCTCCGAACATTCACACCGACATGGTTCAAAGGCCACTGGATTGCCCAGTTTGCTCTCGGTAGGATACCGTGATGATGTATCGTTTGTGTCCCTGTCTGATCAAGATACACAGCTGGGCCTACTATTGCCGCCGGTTTCGCTTTGGGCATCCACTCGGTCAACAAGGCCGGAATGGAACATCTCAATGATGTTCACAAGGTGAAACATGGTAATGCCGTTTAGTTCGACACCGACACTAACTTTAAACCTGCCCTAGCGTCTCGGAGTCGTTATTTCCGTGTTTTATGTTGCGCAGTGTTCCCTTGGTGCCCTGATCCATTGGGTGAAGCCCAAGGGGATCAAATATCGCCCGCCTCAAAACTATTTTCACGCGATATTCGGCCTTCTGATAATCGCACTCGCCCTCTATCAAGTTCGCACTGGATACAAGATTGAGTGGCCCAAAACCACAGGTCGGGGACCTGTCGCAAAAGGAGTGGATGCTATATTCTGGATTTGGGTTGCTGTGAGTGGCTTCAGTTTTAGAGCCTGAATTCCGGTTACTAAGTGACCATTCCAGCTCTTACCCCTTGCCTATACTCTTGGGTTAGGATTCCTGAAAAAGCAGTATAAGCAAGAGCGCAAAGCTCGCCGTCAGGTCCCGACGAAATACGAGGACGACGCCTAGTCCATATGTCCGAACGATCCGTTGCCGTCATCTAACCAATGGACTACCCTAATGTACTGACTCATGTTTTTCCTACTTCATTCGGCTTTGCCGTCTGTGTACTAGACGAGTTTGTGGACCCGAATGTACCGCTGTATTCGTTTTTTCCAATCAATAACAACCCGTGACTGTTCGAGTCTTGCATCTATCAATTCAACTTCATTGCCAAAGCTTCCGATTTCTGGGTAGGGCTGTCAGCTGTCAGTTAATTTTAATACTGACGCAAGAGTCATGATTTCGAGGCCCTGACCGAAATAGTTCCGATACATATAGCCGTTTCCGTTGATTCTTGACCTTGAGGTGGTGATTCCATCCAACACCCAAAAAAAAGAAAGAAAAAAAACCTCAACTTCCATAGCTCCTTACAGATATTTGCCTCGTGATAAGTAGCGTGATAAATTAACCGATATTGTTGGAAGACCGCCGTCTATGGTGCGTTCGGCCTCGCCGGAGAACAGCACGGGTGTATGAGGGTGTATTCAAAGTCGTAGAAGTGACCATTCTGCTTGCAACTTGTCTCTTATATTACTTCCTAATTTAGTCTGAGACACTCGATTGTCCTATGACTATGTAAGCCCCGGCTTATGATTTTGAATGCTGAACTACGTGCAGCGGTATGGACGAAGAGGACGTGATCGATCCAAGAACCAACAAGAGACATGCAAGTATAATGGCCATTCTCGTCTAGGGAGGCTAGATAGTGTGAAGTAACAGGTATCTGAAATGAAGAACAACAGCAGCAAAGTTTGGTAGAAAGGGAATAGGCCAGAGCAAGGCCCTGGCCCCAGGAGGTGATGTCGAGGGACACGGTCAGGTTGCCCCGTAGCACATATCGGCTCACCTGTGCTGAGTCCTCAGTAAGGCGAGTGGCTGGGTGGATAAAGGCGAGAGGTGGAACGACAACACACGAGACTCGAAGTACAGAGAAGGTGAAATAGGGGACGTATGTATATTACGCGACGTTAGTTACGAATTATCACGTGGCTCTTAGACGAGAAATCACACCTCGCCCATTCTTCGCCAAGTGTGCCACAACGATGCAGACAAGATGGCAGGAGTGGAGGTTGCATCCAGTGTTTCGGAAATCCAACCAGGAAATCTCCTTTAGAAAGGCATCACGGATCGTAAAAGACACTATTAGAAATTAACCTCTGAGTGATGAGAACAATTAGTAATGATCGCAACTCTGTAGTCATAAAAACAGGGTCAATGCCCTTCCTCTTTTCTGCATTGAGATACTGGAATGGGAGCTAGTCTGTTCGACGGAATGGAGAGGCGGCTAATTGTTCTAGACGGGGGGCTTGTTCGTGACCGTCTTCCGCCGATATACAAATTCAATGCTCACACAATCTCTGGCAGGGCACCACGCTCGAGACTACCTGCAAGACACGAATTGCAGGCGCACCCCTATGGTCTGCTGAAGCATTGTCCAAAGAGCCGGAGGCTATAGTCGCTGCGCACTTGGCATTTTTACGAGCAGGGGCCCAAATTATCGAAACTTCAACGTACGGCTGATTCACAGGCATCTCAAGAACATGCTTCCCGCAACTCTTGTATTCAGATATCAGTGCTCCACGAACACGTTTCAGCGGGCAGGCTACAGTAGCGATACTGCACGGCAATTGATGCACCAGGCCATTCTCCTAGCCCAACGGGCCCGAAATGCATTTTATGAAGAGATGCGGGCGGATAACCTCCAGATGGAGGGTATGCAAAGGCGATCCACCGCTCCCCATATCCGCCTCTGCCTCTCACTGGGTCCTCTCGGTGCGTCGCTGTCACCAACTCAGGAATTTGGGGGATTCTATCCTCCGCCTTACGGACCTCGTGGCTACTCCACCGATGGACCAAACTTCAACTGGTTTGCCGATGCCGTGGCAGAAAACGAGGCTATTGACGCATTGACAACCTTCCATCTGGAGCGACTGTTATTGTTCGCCCAAGACAGCGAAATCTGGTCGTGCATCGACATAATTGCCTTTGAAACAGTGCCTCTTGCACGTGAAGCAGTTGCAATTCGTCGGACAATGGCTCGGCTACAGGAAGAGCATAGGGACGTGGACAAACAATGGTGGATATCATTTGTGTTCCCTGACGGCCGCTGTCCGCAGATGGTGGATTTAAACGGAACACGATTGAATGTCCCGGACCTGGTCCAGGCAGCCTTATCTCCATCCCCATTTCCGCTAAACAGTCAACTAAAAGGCGAGAATTTGCCGGTTCCTCAGGGCATTGGAATCAATTGTACCTCCATGGAATTTTTGCCACCCTTCGTTGCTGAAATGGAGCTTGCTTGTAAAGAGTTTGTCTGTGAGCGATGGCCGTTTCTCGTGTTATATCCCAACGGAGGAGATGAATTTGACGGGTCGCTCGGGGTCTGGAAGCCAAGTGATGAGAGCGTCAAAAGTGCGTGGGTGACCAAGTTGGTGGATCTTGTGGATAGGATTTTGGACACTGTTGACGTAAAATGGTCTGGTATTGTTGTTGGCGGGTGTTGTCGATGCAATGCGGAGCAGATCGACAGACTTTGGAATATGTTGAAATGACTCGTGTTCTGATACACAATATATTTTTTTGATGTAATGGCGCTATACATAGTATCTGCAAGTGATCTAGGTCTATAATGGGAAACAGCGGACGCGCTGAGCTGCTGACCCGCTCGTTCCTGCCTTGTCTCCCACCATCTCTCTCTTGTCTTCCTTGCATTGGCACTCTTTGACCACCTTCCAGGGTCCATTTCTTACCCCTGGTCTATTTGATCCATACTTTAGACCTCTCAGCCTACTTGAAGACGAAACTCCACCCTTTGACAACTTTTTCGGCGCCTTCTACGACCTCTCTATACCTACCGCTCAGACAGCAACAGATACCCAAGTATGGATCACCTGCACGAGGAAGAGAGCATGGATTTCGAGGAGCCAGAGCCACAATGCGATACCCAGGACCCGCAGACCCAGTCAACACAGCAGGCTTCACAACAACAGGAAGACCTCGAGAAACATCTTTGGGGCGCCCTTATCCCATGCAATACCATGATAGCCCGTGTCGACCTCTGGAAGATACAGTCGACGTACTTTGTCGGTCGCAATCCTAGTGGCAACCAAATAGTATTCCCTGGCCCCAAAATCAGTGCGTGTGAAACCCGCCCAACACTCCAGCTCATTGAAAGTTCCTCTTAGGCAACTACCATTGTCAGATATCCTGGGACGGTGCCGACAGCCGGGACTCGGTCGTAACGGTCCTGGACACGTCAAGCAATGGAACGTTTGTGAGTTGCACTAATCTTATTGTTCCCCACCTTCTCAAGCTTCGCCAGATCAATGGTGTAAAGATCGGCAAGAACTGCACAAGAGTTTTGAGGGAAGGCAACGAGATCGCTTTCGGGTCAGCATCACAGCAAACAGACGGGAACCAAGACTACCGTATGTGAACGAGCCACTTACCCGTTCTTTTGAACGCCTTTGAATGAATAAACTCATTTCGTAGGATTCATTTTTCGGCTTATGTCTGGAGGAGAGCCTGTTGACGGCGTTCATGCTCATTATGACATTACCCACGAGCTTGGAAAGGGCTCCTTTGCCACCGTCATGAAAGCCATTGAGCGTAGTACTGGCAAATGGTACGCGATCAAGATCATAACAGACAAGCAGAATCGGCCAGGCGATCAGAATCGGGTCGCGTTTGCTCGGGAGATTGAAATCATGAAGAAGCTAAAGCATCCCAATATATGCGAGTTGAAGGAGGTCTTTTATCAGAAGAACGGTATCAGTGGGTGCATATTTCCTCTGCACATCTACAAGTGCTCATCACATGTATAGACCTTGTCCTCGAGTTGATTGAAGGCGGGGATTTGCTCGAGTACATTCTTCGTCAAGGCGGATTGAGTAAGTGGGTATATGCATATTCCATGTCAACGCTTGACAATGATTCAGGCGAAGATAGCGCCAAGCACATAACATATCAGATATGTCAAGCGCTGGCGGTAAGTCCGCCATATTCTGCCATAGGACAGGCGTTGATTGCTTTGTCAGTACATCCACTCCCAGGGTGTCGCCCACCGAGATCTCAAGCCTGAGGTATTGTGTATGTTCTGATTCTCTATACACGTCATTAATTCGCCCTACAGAATGTCCTTTTGACCAGGGACATCCCTCCGATTGTCAAGGTGGCAGACTTTGGCCTCGCTAAAGCTGTCCACGGTGAGACTATGCTTCGTGTACGTATTCCATCGAAGCGATTGTGACTGTCGAGCTGACGAATTCTCAAGACAATGTGCGGCACGCCCACATATCTTGCACCGGAAGTCGTAAACCAAAGAGAGGGAGGGGGATATACCAACCGAGTGGATAGCTGGAGCGTAGGCGTTATTGTCTTTTCCATGTATGTTTGGGTGTTGCCCCCTTCTTTTTTTGTAGGCATTCCTGACTTAAAATCACGTTAGGTTGACGAACGCAAGCCCAATCATCGAGGATGAGAACCAGAGAGATATCCGGTTACGCATCTCTGAACGCAGGATCGATTGGTCTACGCTCCTAAATGCCGGCGTTAGCTCACAGGGTGAGTTGAATCATCGCTCTGGGACCGTGGAACGGAATCTAAGCCGCCATTTCATAGCATACAATTTCGTTGAATGCCTTCTTCAAGAAAACGAGGAAAAGCGAATGTCATTAACCGAAGCTCTCAAGCACCCTTGGCTAAAATCTTATACCCCTGTCTACAGCACCCTCCAAGCCTACGATACCATCAGCTCCCTAGACCCCCAGGACTTCTCAATGCTCCATTCAATGCCCGGGTTTGATATGAATGCGAGTGTTACGACCAATCTCAACGGACTCCAGATCACGAGCAATGACTCTTCATTCAATCAGGGAATAGGGGGTAAGATGACGCCCGACGCGACCTGTATACTCTTCTGACACCTTGACCAGGTAGTGATTCTTTAGCAGGACAATTATGGGAGGTCATTCCCAATGGCACTAGCGCGGCACCAGCAGCAGGAAGTGATGAGGAGGCTCCCACACCAACAACCACTAGCAAGAAGAAGCGCTTGCACGCCGAGCTAACACCACAGCAAGACGAGGATAGCGTGATGGGAGTGGGTGATGACCATGGTGACAACGTGGGTGTTGGGAGAATGACTCGTGCGCGAGCCAAAGCTCAACTACAGCAACCGCAGAATGTCGAAGGGGAGGATTCGTTCGAAGTGCCTGGGTTGACAAGTACTCGACGTGGAGGTCCGCCGAACAAGGTTGCTCGTCGCAAGTAAATAAATCCCGCCGTTTTACTGGGTCTGCCAGGCGGATCTGATCTGTCTTATTTTTTTTTTTTGAGTGTACAATTGTCCCTGTTATTTCTATTCCCTCCCTACTCCCTCTTGCTAGTTTTGGTTCATCGAGGTTCGTTTCATTGATTTTACTCTTCTTGTGCATATACATCCCATCTCTTCGGATCTTCCATACATCGCTTGCATAGTGCTCAATGGTCATTTCCGTTTTTCCTCGCTGTTAAAGTATGCCACATGAGCTCGGTATCTGTTTTAAAGTTCAAGTTCTATTAGTCTCGAGAAAGGAACCCCATAGAGTTATTTGGTATTGTGATGCATAAGTAATCCTGAAGCATGAAGGTGGGAGTGTGTTGGCGCAGGGCATTGAGGAATTCAAGATAAAGAGCAGCCAAAACGGGGAAAATGAATGGATCATGTTGCCTACACATCAAGGGTAATTTGGGCCCCAAGTGCCACATACATCCAAAAATGAAAATCAAGCGACATGAAATGGGATGGGGTGGGTGGAGTAAAAATCAATTACACGGGTTGCTATGCCTTAAGGAGCGAGAAGGGAGCGAGAAGGTGAGTGATGGATTTGGGGGAATGGGATAGAGATCTGACAGGTTGCACATCAAGAAAAGGAACACGAGAAGTAGCAAGCGGTCATAACGTATATGATAGGCATCGGATATAGGGGGGAGGGGTTGAAAAGATTAATTTCTTGCGAGAGCAATTGGAATATGGACCAAGGTGAAGCAGAAAGCAAAGCATATAAAATGAAACAAAGAAACGCCATTAAAAACCGGTTGCCCAAGATAGGGGATACGACCAACAGGAGGGAAGAAAAAAAAATATACAAAGGATAAGCTGTAGCGACCAGTTAGTATGGGGGAAGGATGAGAGGCGATGATACGCATCGGGGCCGAAAAGGGGTCAGTTATGGATATCGTTGTGCCGGTATATCATGTCAATCGTGTCGAAAAAGGGCATAGGACAAGCTAAAAACCCGCAAACACCCAAAGGGAAGACTGTCAAAACGGGAAAGAGAAAAAGGCTGCAAAGTGAATCAACGCTTCTTGTTTGCAGCCGTTTTAGAACGGTCAGGTTTTGAGCTGGGTCTGGGGTTCCCCATAGCATCGCTGCTGGAAGCGGGAGATGTGCTCGTGCCTGGATCGTTGGTAGTGGTGTTGGCTGACGGTTTTTTACGCATCCCTCTTCGGCTCTCTGTGGGGTATTGACAGCGCAGCGAGCGTCGCTGGCACTGACTGTATAAGGGCATGGGATATTCAGCATACATTCGATCATAAAAAAGAAATGGGAATCGAGATACATACTTGCACGTTTTTCCATCCCCATCCTTCAATGGTGGTCCACACGCAATTTTACGTCCTCGGCAGAATACACAGGCCAAGGCAGGCTTCTTGTCGGGGTTGCGTTTGTTACCCATTGTCGTGGTCGTATTCGCATTCGTGCTATTTGTGCGAGTTTGGTGCGGCGAAGGTATGGAAGGGTGTGCCCAATGAACTGGAGAGGTAGTACCCTGGGGAGAAGATGAAGGGACAGGACCAAGAGCGGATATGACCGTAGCAACGGGAGCGGCCATATTATTCACCACATACTGAGCGGCAGATCCAGGAGAGGACGGGGAGGTGGGAGGCCAAATTGTACCTGTGGCGCCGCCACTACAGCCAGATTTATGAGTCAGGTTCGAGGGGCGCGTGTAATTGGGGGAGTAACGTCGCCGGACTCGGTTTAACAAATGTAAGTTATTCCTACGAGAAGGTGGAATGGAGGAATCGCGTTGAGGAGAGGGTTGTGAATCGACAAAGAACGATCGGTGATCAGACTCGACGTCCATGTCGTGGGTATACGTCGCTGGTACCAATGCGGGAGGAGGGCTGAGAGGGGCAGCGGTATTCTGGTGGGTATAAGAAGGTATTGTGCTGATGTTGAACGGAGGAGAGTCGTAATATGGCTGTTGGGGTGAGGTATTGTACTGTTGGTTATCGTGGAACGCGTTGGAGGGGTCCGAGAACGATTTGGGTGAAGGGAGAGTGTCCATCGCGAGGGAAGAGAGCTGCTGGTGATGGTGTTGAGGCTGAGGTTGATACGGGGCCACAAACACCGATGTCACGGTATACAATGGGCGAGATATGGCATCAGAAAGGCAATCATGGCGTGTGTCGGTTGGAGACAAACTCGGCGCCTATAGTGAACACGCACATATAATCAGTTGTTTTTTTTTTTTTTTGCAATATTTCACCGATGGCAGAGGAGGATACGTACCACATCACTGGTTTGATGATTCTCTTCGAGGGGCGTAGGGTGTAAAGCGGTTGTCTGATGTGGGAGATGGCTAGAAGGGAGGGTCGCCTGAGACAAGGAATGGCTGGGGATGGACTGGTAGGGGTCATTGAAGGGATGTTGGCCGGGACTACTCGAGAGCTGAAAATCGCAGCCGGGAAGAATAGCGCTCGAGGTATAAATCGGATACCAGGACTGTGTGGATGAGCCTTGCTGGAGGGCAATGCGTGCGGCGGGAAAAGTGCTGTAGAACACCTCGTCCTGGTCACGCAGAGTCTGCTGGAAAGGAGAGAGTTGGGATATCTCGGGATGGGGATTGGGAAAAGACTGTAGTTGGTGGGTCAGGGTCAGGAGGCAAGAGGAGGAACAAAAAGCGAACCCAAGGTGAGTGGTCTGTTGACATGAGGGAGAGAGGATGGGTGAGGATGGGAAGGGATGGTGGTGGTGGTGGTGGTGGTGGTGGTGGAGGGAGGGATGGAGATTCAAGTAGGCGAAAGAGAGGAGTGAACTATATTAGTCTGTGCAAGCTAAATTGAATTCAAATGTGGACCTACACTAATCTGCTCGGATGGCAGACTGCATTCAGCCATCCCGCACTCCATCCCACACACTCCATCCATCCCGCACCCCAGCCATCCCGCACTCCATCCATCCCACACTCCATCCCACACTCTCCATCCATCCCGCACCCCATCCCACACTCCATCCATCCCGCACTCCATCCCACACTCCATCTCCCCTCCTAGTGCCCCAGCCACCCTGTCCATCCCTCTCTCTTTGCTGCATCATGTCGTCCTTTACGAGAACATCACGTTCTTGCATCATGTCGTCCTTTACGATAACATCACGCTACTGCAATTCTTCTTACATCCCCGAAAAGCCTTACGAGGCCAATTGGATCTGGCTTGCCCATCCACACCCCTGTCCTACCCCTGCCTGCACATGACTTTATCTGATCAATTCATCTTCCGTCAACGTGCCGACCTTCCGGGTCACAACTTGGCACTAGTCTTTTCAACTGCCATGACGTCGCAACGACATACCATACCATGGCTGGATGCTACTCAAATAACTCAAATACCACCGAATACCACTGAACAATACAACAAGATGCCTATCAAACCCTTGCTCTATCCCCTCACCGTTCCCACCCATTCCATTTCCTCATTCGTCGTGTAACCCTCTCCCTCGCTGCTAAGCGCCGCCCATTCCCCTTCAATCCGAATATCATCCGACATCGGAATCCTAGCCCCTCTCGATACCAGGAACTCGACAACTTCACCCACATGTCTCCATCCCTCTAGATCCTCCACACCCGTCTCATCTTTATGCACAATCACCCCTCCCCCATACGCCCGTGCGAGATGAGCACTCGCGTATACCCTCTTATCCGCCTCTCCCCTTTGGAGCTGGTCAAAAAACGCCCCGAGTGCCCGAACTGCCTCCACACGCGCCCGTAATACATGGCGTATAATCTTGCGAGAAGGTGGCTGTCGAACTGGCCTTGCCTTTACAGGAGGTTCCTTCCCCAGACTCAAATCAGCTGATGCCCCAACTCCGTGCGAGGATGAATTAGCCTTGGGCGTATCACTATCCGAGCCGGACAGCCTGGCCGGCAGCCTCTTGGGTCTGTCAATCCACGGGTTCTCAGGAGGAACCCGAGGTGTTGTATACTGTGAGAGTGCATTGAGGGAGAGGTCCCATTTCTTGGGTACCCAAACACCAACAAGGACCCGCCATGCTGCAATGCACCGCTTTGCCCTGTCCAAATAAATTTAGACCATACTTCCAATCACATCACATACCCACCGTTCATAATTATCTTGTTTGCAGATGTGTCAGCAGGCACTTGGCTAACACCAATGCATTTTTTTCACTTACCATCAATCATCTGGTTATGATAGATCGCGAAAAGGTAAATAGTAGCAGCAGAAATCAACGCACCCACCGGGCTATACATCAATAACGCCCAGAGGAAGAAAAATGCCGTCGAATAAGTAAAGACAAGCGCAATCAATCCAAATGCAACTTTGTTCTGCGCCTGTGTCTCCTCCTCGTTCTCCACCAACTTTGCTCCGTA
The DNA here is from genome assembly GCA_018524395.1 of Podaxis carcinomalis. Lineage (NCBI taxonomy): Eukaryota > Fungi > Basidiomycota > Agaricomycetes > Agaricales > Agaricaceae > Podaxis > Podaxis carcinomalis. The sequence goes on along the minus strand of JAEUWJ010000063.1, from coordinate 336,327 downwards.
CCGTGCCATTGCGTACGCCGGTGTGTGAACCACAAGAGGGAACAAGAAGAATGGAAGACGGATCAAAGCAGAGATAGAGTCTCGAAGCAAAATTAGAATGGTATACAGGCGACTTGGAAGGGTCACTGGTGCCTTGGGATCCAGTGAACGGGGAAGCGGGAGAGACGAGAGAGTAGAGTTTGTCAGATGCGATGACTGCAACAACGAGTAGTATTCCAGGAGATGTCGTCTGACGGATTTCAGGTTAGGGGTCGTGTAGGGAACCGTGAAGAGATCAACAAGGCTGCGATATCGATCAGATCGATGGACAGTGAGACAGTGGTAATGTGTTCAGCGTATGTCTGACTCACGTTTGAGATATCACGACAAATTCGTCAAGCCGAATTCCTTTATCATCCTCCCATAGAATATCCCTAGCCATCCGTGCGGCGTATAGCGTGTCCCTGAATTACATCCATGAAGCAACCGGTGGTGATGAACCAACCTGCCCAACGTACCAATCCGGTGCATTGATACTCGCTTCGATCAATTCGTTCTCAATTGCCTGTGTCAAACGTTTGACGGCAGCACGAGGGGCACCCTCTTGAGACGACAAAAACTGCTCTTTGAATGGATCCATCTTAATGGGACGTCCGAACCTACAGAACACAACAGAAAAAATGCGGTGTTCGAGCTTCTTTCTCGGCCCGAAAATTTGCCTGAACTCACTCCATGATCACCTAAAAAAAAACGGTATCATTAGTGAACTAGCAACTTGGTATAAAAAACCGCGACTTACACCACTCCTGTACTTGGACTTGTTGGTGTACACGATGGCAGCGGGAATAACCTGAACCTCTTGCGTCACGACCTTGCCAGGATTTTCTTTCGCCCACTTAGTGTACTCCAGAGCAGCCCAAGCGGCACCATCCTTGACCTGCATAATCCGGGGCTCCGTATAACTCGTGCCCTCCGGGAACAAAGCTACTGCTTCGCCCCTGGATAGAGCTTCGAGAGTTCCCTTGAGCAAGACACGACGGTCTTTCGATTTACGGTCCACTGGGATGTTTCCTGCGGATAGAAGGATCCAACGCGCTACAGGGTTCCCAAAGAGACTCGCTGGGTCCGGAGGTGTGGGTGGGGCAACAAGGGTATACGTATACAGGATGGCGGCGTACCTTTGCTCCAGTAGTTGAGGATACGCTGGTAGGGGAACCCAACAGCTATCATGGGGATCATTAGGAGACTCGTTCCATTGTTTGATACTGTTTAAAGGGAGCCTACAAAGAACAACTGGGTCGAGCATCATATTATGATGCGTGGCACAGCTATGACGCGACGTCGGTGGGCGCTCGGCATACTACGGTCCAAACGAGTCACATACACTATAATCGGCCCTTCCTTGGGCACATTCTCGCCTCCAACGACCCGCAGCTCTGTGAAAAACGAGTCCACAGCCAAACTGGCCGTACCGCGAATTATACGATGCAGGAGCTTGTAATCAGACATCGCGGCAGCAACGCGGGTATTAATGCAGTCTTCGTAGTCAATGATAGAGATGGTCGTCGAGGGCCTTGGCGGTGGAACACAAAACCATGTAGCTCTCCTGCCAAGGCAAATCCAGCTGTCTGTCAAAAATTGGCTATGAGCGTCAAAGGGTAAGTCACGGGTATCAGACCTCCTCTGTCTCTCCGGCATCTATTTTTGGGCCGTGCATGTTTACGTAAGCTGTCAGAAGTTGGCGTCAATACACCGACAGACCCTGGGAAGAGCAAAGGCCATATCAGTAAAACCACCCTCACTCGCTTGTCCTAACCCAGGAGGCTGCTGAAATACGAATTCTTTTCTTATAATCCTTCCAGAATTTATTCTGCAGTACTCTCCATAGGGCACTGGTCATGTTGTCTACTCAATATGAGATGCGTCTTCCTTATTTTGAGTTTGGCTCTAACATACCCCATGCGCCATCACGCGCCATCACACAACAATTCAAAAATAACACCGACCCCACTTGAATCAATTCCTTTCCCAACGAACCTCATGCGCTGCAACTATTCTAGCATAATTCTTCAAGCATGGAACACTAAAAAGACATATGGATGGTTCTTGAACGGTGTGCTCGCATCTTCCTTCCCCGGAAGCTCATCTACTATAAAATGACGTTCTTTTTCCCCGTGCCGCCTGGCACTCCCTCGCGAACACGCCATGGCCAAGTTCTTGAGCTTCGCTTTCGTCTTCCTTGCCACCATTTCTGCTGGCCTCGCAGCCCCTCAGAAGAGACAATGTCAGACTACACTGGATACCGCTCTCGTAGGCCACTATTCCCTTGCTTGCCTCCAAGACCCACCTTTTAATCTTCTACATATAGAGTGTGGCTCAGAGGTTGCAATCTCACTACTTCGACTCACTTACGGGCCAATATACCGGCGGTTCGCTTTGGACAGACGCTGTACGTACAGTTATCCTTGATTACCTGTTTGGAAGAAAAGCTATAGTTCACACATACAGAACACCGTCGAGGATTTGCACAATCTCATGCTCGCAAGGGGGTCGGACGAGTTTTCAACCATTGGTCCACTGTCCCTCATAGGTCGAGCGGCTCTTCTCAACGCAGACTGGCAAGCCATCCTCAACGGGAGTAACGACGACGCCGGAGTCTGTTTCCTCAATCCCGGTAGTCCTTAACAGACACTAATTGCACACGCTTACCCAGTGGATCGTCCTCGCTCTCTGGAAGATTGCAGACTACATGGGGAGCAGAGGCCAGGACACCTCACCATACACCGTACGTTTTGCTCTCCCATTGCATCCAAATCTCGCGTTCATTTATCACACCCAAACACGGCATATCCAGAACGCTGCTAGTAAGATATATGACATCATCGCGGGACAATGGGACGACACCTGCGGTGGAGGAGGTGCGAATATCTCGCTTCCAAGGAAATCCCAGCACAGATTAATGAAATGCTGTTCCATCGGACAGTCTGGTGGTCGACTGCTCATACCTACAAGAATGCCATTACTAACGAACTCTTCTTGCTCCTTTCGGCCAACGGATATCTGCGCAACGGCAACCCCACCTACCTCGCAAACGCACAAAAGGTGAGGCAATCTCGATAATCCAGCCTATCGATCACTAAATACTCTCTCGGTTCTCCACCGCAGACCTGGAATTGGCGTTAGTGTTCTAATTTTACTATTTTTACATGAACACTGCGAACACTCAGGCTGTGCTCAGTTAAAGCCTCCGGAATGCGTAATTCTGATGGTCTTTGGAACGACGGTCTCGATTTCAGCACATGTCAAAACAACGGACAGGTTTGTAACCATCCCAACCTCTTCAAAAGCAACTTTGGTCACATGGGAAATGCTCTAGACTACATGGACATACAATCAAGGTGTCATAGCCTCTGGTCTAGCCAACCTCTACGCAGCCACTGGCGACAGTAGCTTGTTGGACGAAGCCGAGATCACTCTCGACGCCACAATCGAGCATCTCACCACAAATAATATCCTCAGGGAGTCCTGTGATGATGCTGCTTCTGGAGGTCCGACCTGCAATCAAGATCAAGTAAGTCGACCATCTATTGAGGTCCCTCGATGTGATCTGACAAGTCTGTAACAGCAAATTTTCAAGGTTTGTGGGACCGTTCCGATATGGATTAGAAGACTAATGTCTCGCGGAATTAGGGTCTCTGGACGAAACACTTGCAATATTACCTGGATATGGCCAACGATCCAGCACGCACCGCCAAGTACAGCTCTTTCCTCGGTTCCCAAACTTCAGCTGTCTTCCATTACGGAACAAATGCGGATAATGACGTTGGGTCTGTATGGTACGCACCCAATCAGGGTGGATCTGTCTTCACTCCCAAGACGAGTGCCAGCGGTCTGGAAGCTCATGTCGCAGCGGCAAAATACGGCCCTTGTTAGGAGATGTGTATGTACGGTACAGAGAGTATCAAAGAAGACTATAGATGAATGGTATCAATGTCGGTAAAGAGGAAGGTAGCAAAACATCGCAAAAGAAACCCAGTAGTCCGAAGTTATCCGATCAAATTCTACAATACTAAGATATGTAACACGGAAAAGAAAGAACACCTATTCTTGCATTGTGCACGTTCAACAGCATAAACAACGTCCCGGGTCAGTCATCCTCGTCGTCATCATCTTGGGCTCTTTCTCTCTTGTGCGAAGACCCGGCTGACCCGGGAGTGGCGGGTTCGGCTTCTTCGCGTATCGTCTCTTCCTCTGGACCTTTCCATTTGCCTTTTAGGAGAAAATTCTCATCCGTCGGTGTGGCTCCGTTCAGCGCACGTTCCAATGCTAGGGTAAAGAACGTTTTCAATAAACATTCAATTTCGACACGTGTGTCCAACAAACCTTTCTCCCCTCGTTTTTTGAGTCGTAGGGACATCGCCTTCGTCAGGGAGTCGATGTACGACTCATATTTGACAGTCTCCTTCAGGATATATTTTGACTTCCTTTCCCAGTTCGTCTGCGCCTTCTGGGCGTTTGGCGACTTGGGTTGGTACTGAAGAGTTTCCATGTCAGATGACACCTCACAATAGAAGGATCTGGACCAACCAGATTCATCATTGGGCCACGCAAGTCATTATGCTGCTGAAGTTCCTTCTTGAGGAACGCGACATGTTTCTTCAATGCTTCCAACTGAGTCTCTTCGTCGTGTGTACTCGGGACAGTCGGCGGCAATGGTTCTTTCCAATCCGCAATGAAGGTCTTGTCCACATAAGGTGAGCTCCCCCCTCTTACAGTCGCAACACCTTCCCTCCAACCCAGTTTGTACCGCCCGCTTCTGGTGCTTCGCCCACTGCGCCCACTGCGGATGCTCATCCCATCGGTGGCATCGACTGGTTCTCGGGGTGGATCGTTATGAGAAGCAGAACGACCGTGTGCATAGGGATCCATGACTCTATTCCAGCCATACTCCATGTTTGACACGCCCCCGGCCAGGGGCTCCTTGCTAACCCTGGCAGCCCAATAATTGCATGTAGAGACCCACTCATTCACCAGCTCCTCCGTCCCGGCTTGGAAGAAGAAAACAACACCATTAGGAAGTGTCAACACCATGCAATGAGGTCGATGTCTATCATATCCAGGGGGTGGCAATGCGTGAGCCAGAGAGTGGGCTAGGTGGAGGGTTCCAACCGCGGTGGCATTTGCCTGGAATTGTGTTTCAGAAACTTGACCCGTAAAGCCGGATGGTTGGGAAGTGCATACTTACTAGCCAATTTCCGCCTCCGACAGCCCCGGAATTACCACTAGTGGAATCACCAAAGGTGAACATGCTTAATTCGCCCTTCTGAATTACGACGAAGACGTCCATCCAGGCCTTATCCTTGGCGCGCTTCCCACCGACATCAGTAAAATGTTTGCGGCAAAGCATTCCTTCCTTGGCCCAAGGCGCTCCAAGTAACGCCAGTTCCTCATCCGAGATGCTGATTGTCGTCGAGTCGGAGTCGTCACTCTTGACGCTGCGGTCGTCATCTTCTTGAGCTTCGCGGATGATTGTATGCGACAGGTTGTGAGCGAAGCCAAGAGTGGGAGTGAGGAAAGCAGATGTGGATCCATACATGGCCTAGCGGAAGAATGTTAGATTCATCTCAGTAGGTTTATGGTACAACCAACTTCATGTGTGGAAGTAGCAAAACTTGGTGCGGGGCTTGCACGACCGTCAATGCTGCTATTGCTGCTATATGGACTGATGCCCGCCTGCGCCGCCAGTATCGACTGCCATCCTCGTATGCTTCCGCGTTTGAAGTTCTGGTTCACCCGGAAGCTTCTGTTCCGCATCATGCCAGGGCTGAGGGAAGAGGTAGAAGAACGGCCAATGCCTGTACTGAGAGGCTGGAGGATTTGTTGGTTCTTGATTGCAGTGTACATTTCCTGCCGCAGGCCAGGTCAGTACGATCCGTGGGGCGGAACAGAGTATATACTCACCTTCAGCAGACTCTCCATGTCCTCTTCCCAGCCACGGCCATACACTTGGTGAGACCCAGAACGCTGTAAGTCATTACTTGTCACTGAGACTTGCACAGAGGGTGTACTGCCATTGGTATGCTGGGTATTAAGAGCGGGCGGCTGGGGTGATAAACTACTTGGAACATCCCTTGACACGCTGTTCCAACTCGCTATACTATCACTCCGCTTCGAACGAATAGTAGTTTCGGTATCATCTGATCCTGGACCACGAACACTACTAGAGCAGTCGTCATAAGTGAGATCAGACGAGGAAAGCGCGGCTGGAGGGTTTGGCCGAAGTTGTGTTTGGATGGCAGTCATGGTGTTTTTGACGAATTGGCTACGAGACATACGGGATGTGAGGTCGGCAACATGAAGATCGGTGTTGAGCAGTAACAGCGAGTATGCTACTGCGTGCACGATATCTAGGTGGCGGTGAGCATGGGATCAACATTGGCGGTGGTGGAGGACGCACTGGCACTCCCGTATAACCCTCCAGGATTGCAGTCCCAATACCTTTTGCTAAACTCCTCCAGAATGCGATCTACCTGTTGGGTTTCGCCTTTGAGATAAAGTTTAGCGCACAGGCGCCTAATGCAAGATGAAAATCAGTCATACGCATGATTTTTGATGGACTATACCTAAAGGCGACGTCGAGTCTAAGATCCGCAAAGTCAAAGCCTTCCATATAGTATCGCAAGGCAACTTTATTAATGCGACCACTGTTACTCGAAAGGTTAAACTCAAATCCGAAAATTTTCGAGCAGTAACGCACTGTTTACCCAACCACTCTGCGATCTTTTCTTTTGCTAAGAATTCCTCATCCTCATCCCAGCATTTTTGAGCCAACTCTTTCCCCTTTGCCTCGAGTTCAACATCATCCAAGTTAGACGACGGGAAACGACTCAAGGACAAGTCATTGACGGACAACTCCTGTTGGGAGCTACGCCGTTGTGACACTTGATCATGCCAACCGTCAGTCAAAGATGGTGGGTTGCGGAAAGATTGTACTCACACATGCGAGCGTCGTCAATGATGGGCAGAAGGGAAGGCTCTGAGCTCGATGCAGTTGAACGATGCAAGACTCGAAGTCTATTCGCATCTCGTGGACTTGCAAATCCATTACCATTGAGACCAACACGAGGTTTCAACAGCCCTGCAGATGGTATTGTATGCATCGGGCGAGGTGAGGTGCTGGCGCTTGTGGAACCAGACGATGAATGGATGGGCAGCTGCAACGAGGAACTACGAGGTGGTACAACCGTCGCTTCCACGTCTTCCACTCTTTTCGTTCCGCTCCTGCCAGACTCATATTGGGACATACGATTTGGCGTGATGGTCGCCTCCAATTGCCTGCGTTTTACCGATTGTCGTGCAGGTGTGGAAGGGTCTTGCAGATCCAGAGTTGCACCGGACGATGACTCTAATTGTGATAGTTCACCCTTGAATTGATCGATAATGTTGTGTATGCTGGAGTCTTCCCACTGCTCTTCTGTGGATTGTTTGAGTCTGTCTCGTAAATTGGGAGTAGGAGGAAGAGGGCTATTTGCGGAAGAAGCAATGACGGCCTTCTTCAAGTCTGCGTCACCAACACTCATGCTTCTCCGCTTCGGCGTCACAGTGCCATTAGCCGTGGTTGTCGTCCTGGATATAGGAATGGGTTCCTGAGCGAGCGATGACTTTTCGATAAAAACCACGGAAGCGTCGATGTCACTGCTTTCCTGTACGGGGCTTGGTAGGATTGGTGGAAGAGGCTTTGTCACGTCTAGTCGAGGGGATGTTTGAGAGTCAGTAGATGACTGATGAACAGGTGTACGGTGCTCTGCAGGTATTGGGGGAACAGGGGGTGTGAAGGCATCAAGGAGTGAAGGCGAAGTATTCACGGGTGTGACAGGGACTGAGCTTGATGCGTCCGTTTTCTAGACACGGGAAAAAAGAAAGAGGGCATTGAATACTTTCGCGTGAAGAAGTGTCAACGAACTCCAACAACTCACAGATCGTTCCCTAACGGTATTCGTGCCTAACATCTTGCCCCAGAGAGAGCGCATGGAACTCTTCTGCGGCTGAAAAAAGACACAACCACTTAAGCTTCGAGTAGCGTGTAGCCAAACCTTCACACTGACCTTCAATGTTCCTGTTTCCCTCACGCGAGGGCTTGACGACATCCAGTCATCCTTACCCTTCCCACTCCTCCCTTCCGATTTCAACAAATACGAGCTGGACATGGGGTGCCCAGGGCTCGTGTTGGTTGAAGACCTCTGCCTTCCCGTAACACTTGGAGGAGAATTCGCGCTAGAGGCTCGGTCTTGAGGGGGTAAAGGCGGAGCTGGATCCTCCCTCCGCTTCTCCCTCTCCTTCAAATTCCTGTATTGTTGAGCATTAATCGTCCCCCCTCTCTCCTTCGTCTTTCGTAACAACGTAGCCAGGTCTGGACTACTTGATGTTCCAGGAGATCTGTAGATAGACCTTCGATTCGTTTGTCGTTCAGTGTTATCTTCGGTGGGGTCGTAAAACACGTCGTACTGCGGTTGCGAGGTGGTAGGAGACCCAGCGGTTGTGGGAGCGGCGGAGGACGAGGAGCCAGCAGCGGCAGTGGAAGATGACGGGGTTGGTGGAACGACGACAGGTGTGCCAGGTTGACCCAACCTCATGGGAGTGTTCGTACTTGGATTCATCCTACTCCTCGGACCAACAGGACTAGGGACTGGAGAATATGGTGAACTGTAGCTTCTATTGAGCAGTGGCGGGCTCAAATCTTGGCCAAGCGTGCTGACATCCACTCCCTCCCTAAGAACAACTGTACCCTCAGCCTTCAAAGCCTGCTCAAAATCTAGATCCGTGCGAGAGACTCGGCGTTGCAACCGCTGATTTCTTAGATCATCAGAAGCTACGGGTTGAAGACTCTGTTGGTTGGGGCGGGAGGTCGACGACGACGACGAGCCTGGGGCTGCGTTCGCATTAAGACGGAAGAGGGAAGCCAGGATGGGAAATAATCAAGCAAAAGCTGCAGGGGGTGTATGGTGCAGACGAGAGGCGAAAATCGAAGAGAGAACGGGGGTTTGAGCGAAGAAATGAAGAAAGTTTAGCTCGCACGAGATTGAATACAAGTAGGCGCTAGTCTGAGTAAGAAATGGACTGGGACTAGAGCAAGGTGCAAGCGGCGCAAAGGGACGACCAAGTTTTACCCCTGCAAATGTCGTGGGCAGATCATCATTTGCCAAAATCACACACCGACAATTCAACTCACAAGCTTTCTCAAACATCAACTGACTTTGTATCGCATCTCGCCTCGTCAAGAACAATTAATTGCACAAAGAAAAAACCAAATACCATAATCTAGCTGTGGGATCTATCTAATAAAGCAACAGGACCAAATCCTCAGCCAAAATGTCACAAACAGTCTCGGGTGGCATGTAGTATTGCTACAACCCACGGCAAAGCATAAAAAGGAGCACAAGGGAACTGTAGAAAGGCAAACAAGAGTGAAACTAGTGGGAAGAGTCGGCGGGAAAAAAAAAAAAAACATCGGCATATGGAATACAGGCCAACTATGATGTCGTATTCGCAGGTCCAGAAGTCCGTCTTTGCCTTTTCATAGACATGGTGCTTGTACCAACACTACCACTGCCGCCGCCGGCCGCTTGCGTTACACTGACACGTGAGGTACTTGTCGATGATGCTCCTCCTCTTGAGGTACTGGACAGCAGCGAATTCGACTGCGAGCGAGGCCGCGTTGTAGACGACGCGATTTTGGGGAGCGCGGCACCCTTGCGAGACCCATTGTTGGGATTACCAGAGGCACGGTTCCTTGTCGAAGCATAAGAAATGTGGGCGGCGTGACATGTCCAAAGGTAACATACCGTTTCTTGATAACATCTGTTTTGAGGGAAAGAGGTCGAACAACGCCATGCAGTTTCTAGTATCGTTGTATGAGTAAAATGCCACTGGTCTGTTAGTAACTCGGCTACTCACGTAAAATAAGCCACAAGCATTACCTATAAAAAAAGATGGTAAACGAAAGCCTATCAATCGGGATCACGAATCGACACTCACATAGTGGTTGCCCCTCAGGATCCCTTCTCCACAGCGGCGTGTTAGCCGTCTGGCAGTTTGTGCAAAGCGTGGGTGATTGATCACCATCTTCCCCATTCTTTCCTTGATTTCGTCCAGTTGCACTGCCACTTCCACCACCACTTTCTTCCTTCTGCCCCGTGTTTGGACCAGCAGTCCCACTTGATTCAGGCGTACCGGTTGATGATCGTCCATCAACGCTAGCATCGCCCGGAGAGTTCGCGGCATTATTACTAACCGATATCGACTTTCTCCGCTGAACCTCCTGAGCACCCTGCTGTAACGACATGTACGTCCTCGCCTGATCCATTCCTCTCCTCGACCCCTGAACTTGCGGGGTGCTACTACCCGCAACACCAGTCGCACCAGGACTCTCCGCCGAGGGTGGTGTCGAAGCATTCGAAGCATTATACGACTCTGGACTCGCCGTGGCACCCGTTCCCAACCCATTAACCCACCCGTCACTCGCAGGACTCAGTCCATCCTGGGCTACATTCGCCGCGAAGTTGACAATTTGTGTTGGATCGACATGTGTATACGGAGACCCATCCGAAGGATACAGTAGCCCTAGACCCATCAGCTGACGATAATCCAGACCTGACTCGTCTGCGAAATTCGCCGCGTTCAACTGAGCATATCCTTCAGCCACGGCGGCAGAGGCCGCCGCTGCCACTGCCGAAAGACCGTCATGATGACCAGGTGGTCCCATTGCAGCAGACTGTTGATGATACAGGCTCCCGCTAATCGGCCCAGACACTCCCGGCATGTACCCTTGACCAGCTCCAGAAGCATTGTTCCTGCTGCCGCTCGCACTTCCAGAACCCACGTTGCCGGCGTTAGTACTACCACTTCCACTCTCCGATGTTCGAAGTGAAAGAGGGAAATCTGCGTTGGGAACAGATGAGGCGATTCCGGGAGTAGGAAGGTCATATATACCTTCATAAGCAGGGTAGGAAAAGTTGAACGATGATGAGGGGAATGTGCTACTGTTGCCACCCAGCTGTTCTGCTCCACTTGTGCTTGATGGAGCCATCACGCCACCATCTACATTCGACGGATCAGCACGCAATAAGCTGTCGAAGTGAACGTTCTCGGCAGGCCGCTTCGTGCCTACCAGACTCTCCGTAGGAGGGAGTGGCTTCCCATTCACTTGGTGACGACCCCCTACATCCTGCATGATTCCCTCTCGTGAAACCGTGTGATCAAAGCTGGTCTTGCGCACACGCCGGGGGAAACGTCGCAGTTCTGGAGGTGGCATACCACTTGGATTTCGCGTTCTCACCAAACCATGTAATCCAGCAGCGGGCAAGGAGGAGGGAGCAAAGTTGGAGTTGTCGAATGATGTCAGAGGATTGAAATGCATCGAATGCACGTACCGACTGTCGGAAGAGACGTCAAAAGATCCAGGGAGGTGATCAGTTGGGTCCTCAAAGACAGACGACAGTGGATTGCTGGATGATAGGCTAGCAAAAGGAGGACTTGGCCTTCCAGAGGATAGAAGAGACGTGCCCGGAACAGATATACTGTTCGAGGGCTTGGTTAAGCCACGACCATACGCGTTATCCGGTTTCGATGGCTCAAGCGGACTTGTCGCCGAGGAAGGGAAAGGGTATTGGTTATCTGCCGTTTGGGATTGGAAAATAGGAGGCTGGTCGAAAGTCATGCGGGTATCGGCCACCCGTGAACGAGAGCGGCTGGTAGGTCTCCAATCCATCGATATCCGAGACCTTGATCGACTCATTGCCCTCCAATCCATAGGTACAACGCTGCAAAAGGTGAACAAAGAAAAGGACGGCGTGGTGGATTCAACGTAAGCAGGATTGAACTCGTGGATAAAGGAAGGGGATGGACTCACTCGTCCTCTTCAGGACCATCCTGATTGGTTCCGCCAAAACCGACCACACGCACCCTGGCCTTTCCTTTATCAATTCGGCGCCCACGTTCGCCCAACTCATCCCTGGCCACGGTGCCATCATTTGGTTGTTGATCTGGCGTCATATCCGACTGCGAAGGCGTATCCTGCTTCTCCTTGGTCACTTCCGAACCCTGCCTTGCTTCATCCTCCCCTTTCTTCTTCTTAAGAGCCAGCGCCATCATTCGCCATGTTATATTTTCCATTCGCTGAGCGTGTGGAAGGGTCGCTTTCTGCCGTGCGTACATCTTCCACACTTGAGTGGCAAGCGGGTCCTCCTTCGCCATCTTGTCAGGATCGGCATCACCATGCAAAAGCTGGGTTTGAAGAGTGGGAGAGCCGGACACGCGAGGAGAAGTGAAAGGACTCGTTGCCTGAGGGGAAAGGGAAGCACCCTTAGTGCAGAAGAGATCATCGGTAAAGAGGTCGGTGAACAGATTGGAGTTTGATTCGGTTGTGGGAGTGAGGGAAGAAACAGGAGATCGTGCGGTACGCGGCGGTTCTGCTACTAGAAGAGAGGCTGAGTTGTCGTTCAAAGTACGGAAAGCCCGCGAATGGGTAGTCGTTGTGGACATGGGTGACATCCAGAGCGACGGGGGCAAGCCGGTACTCGAACGCTCACCTGAATACGACAAAACGGGGTTATAATGGACTGATTGAACTGGAGGGTTATGGAGGTTTGAACTGGGATTGGTGGGGATGTCGTATCGACGGGCAGAATTGCCACGGGCGATCGTAGTGGGATCTAGAGATTTGATAGAGTTATCGGATGGTGGACAGAGAGACGAGCGTCTGTCGTTAACTGAAAGATTCAATCGGGATTAACGAAAGCCGCAGGGGACAAAAAAATAAAGATCGACTGACGAGGCGAAGGTTTATCTTTGGGGACCTTGAATTGCGAAGCGAGGAGAGAGGTGTTTGAGCGTGGGAGAGCCACCTTGGATGGGAAGAGAGAAGGGTTGTGATTATACAAGGCGGAAGACTCAGTCCAAGAACCAGAGGTGCTTGGCTGCGACGAAACAGAGACAGTGGAAGATGAGGAGGACGAACTATTAATAAAGTTGTGATGGAAAGCGGAGGAGGGTAAGCTGGACGGAGTGCCTCCGTGGGAAAGGGGTGGGAGATGACCGAGCACTCCGTTGGCAGCAAGGGCAGCAAATACGGAAGGATTCAGTGGAGAGGAGAATATGGACGCCCAATCGGTATTGTTGAATTGTTGGATACCAACAGTGGAGTCGAGGGTGTCCGTACTGGTGGTGCGGGAGGCCGAGTTATGGGGAAGGACTTGACTAGGGGAGTGTGTGGCACTAAGAGAAGCCTCCTGAGGCCACGGGGAAGAGGCAGAAGATGGAGGGACAGAGGAGGGGTGGGGACTGAGCTCCGATGGAGAAGATATGTTTTGGTGGGTGGTAAGTGGAGATGTGTCCGGAGTGGGCTTGGGTGAAGTCCAGGCGGACGCAGGGGCATCAGAAAGCCCTCTGTTAGATGCAGAGGGATGTTCCATACGTCCAGGAGTAATGAGCGGGCGCGAAAAGCGCAAAAATTTGCGATGACTAAAGTAGAATGGAGAGACCTAGAGGAGAAGAGTCAGGGTAGGCGGTGAAGGTAACGAGAAAAATGAATACCTAGGGGAGAAGAAATATAGACCTGGACAACCGCGCAGAAAGATGTACAAGGCTAAGATTGATGATGGAAGAGAAAAGGAGGAAGAGGGAACTGACTGCGTTGGACTGGCTGGCTGGTTTGGAGACGTTTGCTACCCGCATCCATTCCCGTCCACGGTCCGCTCACAGGGACAGGACCTCAGGCACTGTCACTCTCCCAGTCCGTCGCCTGGCTCTCGCTTCCACTCTTCTTCTCTACTTGCTCCGTCGGTTAGATTGAATAATATTCTGCTGGACGATCCTTCTTTCTATGTATACAGGCAACACCATGAATGAGAGCAGATCCCGCAAGGTGTAATTTGGTGAGGTGGCCGGGGTCTATGTGAGATCGAAACATGGATCTGACAGACGCGACTTGGGTTGATCGACAACCTGGGTTGGCGCCTAAGGCGTGTGCAGCAGCAATGGACGGCATCAAATTTGAGATTCAGGAACTCTCACCATCATTTCTCCCTCCCGCCACCGCCGCTGCTAATCCACCCCCCTCAAACCCTCTTCCGGATTGCCAATTCACCAATCATACCCCTTCACTTCCCCCACCCGTTTCAATCCATCTACTTCAATTACTGAAATTTTATCAACCCATCGCCGATCATCCACTCAGCCCCTTTCGGCTCTTTGTTCCTTCACCAACTTCCACATCAAATAAAAATAAAACGAAATACAATAGAACCCTACATCCTCGTATACACTCCGACTTCCTTTTCCTGTCACAACTACTTCGGTCACCTCCCGTTTGACATTGGGCCGGGCCAAAAACTTCGCCTGCAATGCACAAATCTTGCCGGTCAAGTGGCAAGCCAGAAGAAACTCCTCGAACTGTCTACTCCCGCTTCCGGGCCCGAATCCGACCCCGATGCCGCAGGTACGCAACCCTAACAAAGCACTTGTGGCCAGGGAACACCTGCCTTTAATGTCCCATCATGATCAAAACAACCGATATCATACAAGAGACGATGACGCCTGATCTTGTCGACCAACAGACCTTCCTGGGATTAAACGGCCGGCATGCAACCAGGTTTAATGAAAGCACACTTGGAAAACACCAATCATCCATTTCTGATACCCTTCTTCACAAAACCACGGCAAGGATTACTAACACCGAATTCTGCTCTCACGAACTACTGCTTCGCTTCCAACAAAGTAGGTTCTGTTCCTCGTGGTTCATTCCGACCCACATCATTACCTTGGCAGCCATCACCTATCCTTTCTGTTCCATGACCCCAACCCCCCCCCCCTCCTTCCACTTCATGCACTTATCGCGCTCATCGTTTAAACCAACCTTTCACCTCCACATCCGTTTCCTCTTCAATTTCACCTCACAATTGTCGTATGACTTACATAAACGGTCCCTTTTTGCACCAGAACATCAAACATGACATCCATCCAAATCATTAGTTAATTCATATACGATATGTATCTGGATTCTTCATACTATGCAAGGAAGCATAACCGGTGCGGGAAGCCGTAGACTGTGAGTCCAACCGGAGACCCGGAGTCACCTCCCTTCCGGGCTACTGTGTGACTACCAAAACGGAACTCGGGAACATCAAAAGCACATATCTACGATCCATCTGGAAACACATGTATTCGAATCCCTATAGCGGTGATTATGGATTGCGTGCAATACAGCAATAATATTATATTATCCCCGTTCTTCGTCTCGCAGTTGCCCCAGCTGATCTCATGTCAAGTGCAGGGAAGAAAAACGACAAAATTGGAAAAATTAAAAGCAGCCAAGCGATTCCCCGACGCACTGAAGGTGACCGCGACCCTAACTGGGAAGGTCATTTATTTCTCCCACCCACTGACATGTCGTTGCTGATGATCTGCACATTTCTTCCTACCTTGCCTATGCAAGTTAGTCTGTCTTGAGATTCGAAACCTGGTATTTTCTTCCGAATCCACGCGAGTCAGACGAGGTCTGCCCACCAGAATTGCTGTGCTCCTCTACCAGGTCAAGGGTGAACTTTATCTCCTACTGTTCAGCTTTTGACAAGGTCAATTTCAAACTTTGCCGCGTAAACTCATGATTGGTGCCGTGATTCAAAATATAACGCACCGATATGCCCGAAGTGCCTCCGCTTATGTGGTATCGACCGCTGGAAGAGAAGGGCTCTTGGAGCTCAACTGGATCGGTTCTGGCGGGACATATCTCTCCCCGCCTTGATTTGGGACGACTGCTGAACCCAAACCAGAAGCCGCAATGTGACTGAAGGGGTAGCTGTCAGTAAACACGACGGTAGCTATGAGCGACTGGAATGACTGGTTGTCTAATGCCACTACACCTAGCCGTCTTCGACCGAAGGTCATACTCCACCTCGCAGTCAGGTGAACCAAGTGACATGGAATCTCTTGGCAGGTCGCTCTTGCAAGAGGCACAAAGAGAAGGGTTCTGATAGTAACAAACCCTATCGAGATCTCTGGTATGTTCCAGGCCCAGGCCCAGACCTACGCTGACACAGCGCCACTGACAAGAATAAAGAAGGCAGCGGCGCTACACAACCATTCCAAACTGAGGCAGACGGGACGAGTTCAGGCAGCTGCACCCGGCATATATTGGGTTCGATAAATCATGTTCAAGTGGGATGTACTTACGTTCGACTTGGGAAACAAAGGCAGTCATCTGAGTGCCAAGTCCGTTCAACGAGCCCTATCGGGGACACTGCATATATATAAGAACCCTTATCAGAACCTGCGTAAGCTATCCTGGCTATCTCAATGTCTTGCAATCTCGTTATCTGGGCTCACAAATGATAGAAACCTTGACTTATCTTTCCCACTCATGCTTCCTCGAGATAACCCCCGCCAACTAATACCATTGTTGATACAAAACGAAGGCTGATACAAAAACGCCCTGACACGTTACCTTATCGCGTCCAAATGATTGCACGCCCATCCACACAACGCCGATATATAAAAGAGGCTATGACCCAAGTCTTGTACTCGCGATAAGGGAAAAGCGCCTCTCCCCTCCAGCTTTCCTCGTGGTCTTGTTACTCGCTTAGGTCTCGCAAAATTCTTCCAATTCCCCCTCCTGGTGCCGTGGTCACACTCCAAGCCAGCGCCTCATCCGACAGCACAGAAGCTCCTCCGACAATCATCATCGCTTAACCACACCAATTCCTATTTCGTCGCCAACAGACCGCAAGACCAAAGAGGTAGATGCAGAGTTTTTTTATGGATGTGTCTTCGTTCATGGATCAATTCCCCACACGCCTACTCGTTGCATGAACGTCGATCAACCTAACACGCGACACCTCCGTTTGCAGTAACTCAAAAAGAGGCCTCCAGGGATACAAATATAGGATATTGTTTAATAGGAGGAGACGGGCGTATGACAGGATTTGGATTAGTCTATAAGTTGATGAAGCTGAGGTTGTCCTCGAGGACAAGGTGAACCGGGTGGCAGGTTGCATGGGTGAGTCACAGCCTCTCTTCCAAAGAAACATCAGAAACATCTCCCAAAACCGAGCGAGTGCGCAAGGCAGATGGGGAAAGGCGACAGGATCCTGAGGGAATCGTTTTGGTGGCGCAGGACTTCTTGGTCACAGTGAGTGAAGCACTGTCGTCTCGCAAACCTACTTTCGTCGCATTTTTCACTCGATCAGACTGTTGGACCGTGACAGATTTCTGGTTCAGACCTACCCTATGCAGGTTTTGTCCACTCAAACCACGCCCTTGTTATACTTGGAACATATCTCAGCAACGAGCGACAACAGATGAGTTATTGCATAACAACGGATTATATATTCGAAGATGGTGAAGTCTATAGAGTACAACAAGTCAAATTCAACTGTTGTACTCGCTGGCCTTGGAATTGGATCTGGGGCTCATTTCCTGTTTCCCATTCCCATTCAAGATAACCCCTGCGGCTTCCGTCTTTGTGTTTTGCTCAGCACCAGGGTGCACACTCCCCCTAGGATCATCCTCTGGTCCATCGCTCCAGCTCCAGGCCTCTCGCAGTTCTCCGCGTAAACCCGCAGTGATTAAGAATGACAGGATGCATGCAGGACTGGGACGCTCCATTAACTCCTGGGCAATCGATTTACGCACAAGACTTACCTCAGATATAATAACGCCGGCTGAGCGGTATGGAAGACGTGCATTACAATCATGGTCGTAACTAGGCCCAGAATGTATGCCAGCAAGCTGGCATAGAAGTATGGCTTGTGAAAGGATGCTTTCTGCGGCGCAGGGGAAACGCTCAGATGACGATGGTGATCGTAACGTAGGGCTAGAGCGATGAATGTTCCCGGTATGACGATGTCACCGAGTCCAAGCATAGTGTAACCGCGTTCACTGGCCAAGGACAAGGACTTTGGCCACAGAAGCTTAATTGGTACATCGAGAGAGGTTGCTACTTTCACCATCTGTTGTTAACGCCATCAATAAGTGGCCTCAGTGGAGACGAAGGAGGGGGACGCACCACTTCAGTTCCAAATACCCACCAGACGTCATACAGAAAGAGACCGCTCAACAGAATCGAGCCCGTCTTGAAAGAATCGATTTTCAAAAGAGCCAGTGCATTGTGCGAAAATGATAGGCCCAATATATCCGTAATTAGAATTGGCTTGCGCGAAGGAGCTCCAAGGTTATAGAGTATGGAAGGGACGAAGGCGAGAGGCAGCAATACGAGTGTCGGTGTTCTCCAGGACAATGTCACAAAGGCTGTGAGCAATATTATTCAGTAACCGTAGCCTTCGAAGATCCAAAATGACAATACGGACGTTTCCTGTTCTTCTGAACAATGAAAGTGAAGTGGTGGAAAGACTTCCAATGCTCATCACCAATGAGCCACCGTAGTAAAGATATAGACGACTAGATTGATTGATTCAAAAGGACGTCATGCCCTCAACCCAATTACTCACCTTCCATATGCTTCCAATGCCTGCGATGGAAAAGTACCAGCCAAGAAACCAGTTAATCCACTCCGTCCCGAAGTACTTCACAACCGTATAAAGTCCGAATAGAGCCGCGGAACCAATCTAGAATATTATCCATTTCACACACGTCACAGAGACTCGATGAAAACCGTGTGCTCACAATGGGAAACAGCCAGGCATCGTCCGAAGACATGCGCTCGATCTCTTCCTCATCTTCTTCGTCATCCGTTGCATCACTTTTCTCACCGGGGCGCGGGCGAGATTTCTATAACGAATATGGTTACGAGGCTAGCTCTTGCAGAAGAGTGATTCTAGGAGTGATACCGGTAACGAGCCAAATGAACCTGCGTAAATTGAGAATGTTGCTAAGCCAAGAAGACCAGCGTACGATGAGAGCAAGTCCCAGTCTATACTTTGCATAGCGAAGAGGGCGTTGGAGGGGATGACAGAGGGGGAGGCTAAGATGGGAGTCTAATTGAGACTACCCAAGGTGTTATAAGATACCGAGGTGCCCCAAGCCTTGGTCATCCTGGGACGATGACTGCGCTGGTGAGCTTTATTTATCTTTGTGTACGTGATTGACTTCAACACCTACTCCGATTGGGACACGCCTCTCCGAGTCCGCTTATAATATCTTGCCTTGACCAAAGGGCAAGGGCAAGTTTGCATTATCTGATTGGCCCAGTCCCGGAGTCGAAGGAAACTCAGACCTAGGACACCTTTTTTTCCGGCGCCATTGAAAACACGGATGAATCAAGGGTATCAACCTCGGCGGAATTCATGGCGGATTTTGCAACTCATATCTGCTATTGTACGAACCGACTACACTTGGCTTCTTGTGCGTACAATAACCATCAAGGTATTCAATCCCGACTCTTCATCGCTGCGGCATGCGACGTCAAAATGGGGTAGACTTGACCGTCAGGATAAACAGCGTAGCCGTCATTAGGCGTATCGCCACTGAATTGATGAAGGAGTTAGCACGACATTATTCCGCAGAGAAGCGTATACCGACTTGGAAAGGTGGGACCCAGATTGCCTGTTTTCGGGAGACTCAGTGTGCAAGACCTGGCAGGGATTGTATTTTGAACTCACCAGATAAGGTCGCCTGTCAATCCAGAGGAAACGATCTCGTTAAACCAAGCAGTATAAATCGTCGCTTGATCAGATGTGACACCGAATTCTTCCAAGATGACGGGTTTGTTGGCCGTCTTCATGCTAGCAGCGTGGTCAGTAATCCACTGTGTACCCCAGGTCTGTTCGTTGCCACCCTGGCCCCATGGTGTCGGATATGACTATCGAGAAATGATGTAAGAAGCATCCAATGATTAGAGCATTACGGGGTTTCCACTCACATGGAAAGTACCAAAATCGATGGTGGAGATAGCCAAATTAGCCTCAAAATCAACGCCCTCGCTTCCTCTGTAATAGTCTTCAGCCCCCTGTCAATAACTTGGTAGTAAGCTTCTCACTGGTATGGGTAAGTAGGTGCGCCTGGCTGGTTGTAGAAGCCCTCGTCGCCGATAGCAACAAGGTGGTTGCTATCAAGAGACTTGATATAGGCGGACATCTCCTTAGCCCAGTTGGTAATCGTGGTGGTGGTGCAACTTCCGGAGGTTGTCCTGTAGGGCTTCTGTCACGGCCGATCGCATTTAGTGGTTGCTGAAGAAGCATACCCAGTACTACCCTTACACCTCGGTTCGTTTGCGAGTTCCCAAGCCAAAATTGTCGGCTCGTTGACATATCGGCTAACGAAGGTCTTGACATAATTCTTGAATGCATCCTGGCGGAAAGTACGGCACTTCAGCTGCAGAAAGGGATACAGAATTGTACGGAGCAGACCTTGACGTTGGCGTCGGTGTAGAAAAGGTCATGGGGTTGGCCACTGCCGACAATCTGGTTGACATAGACGTCCATCCCTCCATAGTCCGCCCTGGAAGGCTTTGTGAATTGATTTGCGGACACTCTCGTCTTTGGCCTCACCAGTTGTTTGTCCTGAGAAATGTGCATCAGTAAATGACGAAGGGCCACACCCAAAGGACTTACAAAGCGACGATCAAGCGGATTCCGTTAGCCTTCGCAGCAGCAACAACGTTATCTAGATAACTCTTTCAGGGACCGTTCATTCTTGGGCTCTTCACCAACTGACCGAAGTTTTGGAGGCCAGTAGCCCCCGTGTTGATGGTAGGAGTTTTTCCTGACCACGACTGATAATAGTTGCCGTTCGGGGAGGTAACTTCGTTGAAGCCCCTGCAGTGTCACGGGTAAGTTCATGCTCTGCTCCAAGTTGAAGGGAGACAAACCATGTCCGGACGGTTGTTCCTCCTGCCTTTGCAATATCAGCGAACGCTTGGTTCATGGCACTAGTACTGAGGCCAGTCAATCCGATCCAGTATGCGTTGCCGCTACTCAGCGAAAACGAGTCAAAGACCAGCAACACATTTGAACTGACAATGAATGGCAACGCACCCAACGACAGTGTATTTCTGGCCGTTGAGGGTGAACCCCGTTCCGGAAGTTTTGACAAATCCAGTAGATACAGGAGGGGAAGCAGTCGTCGTCGGGCCAGTTGTGGTCGTGGTGGTTGAATGCGGTGCCGATGTTGTAGTCGCAGTCGCTCCGGGAATGCACTGCCAGTACCAATCATTCTGAACGACGCAGGCCGAGCCATCGGCACACTCTGCCAGCCCACGACTATGTCAGTAATGAGGTGGAGGAGTCACGGAAAATTTATGCTGACGAGTCTCTCCGTTGTAGTTGATTCCGCCACACTGACCCCAAGCTGGAACGACGGCGGCGACTTGGGTAACATAGACTGCCAAAGTAGTCAGACTAGCTGCAAGCTTCATTGTTTCAGAGATTTTCCGGAGTTTTTTGGACTGCCAAGCGGCTGTGCTTTATACACCGGGTTGATCTTGAAGAAGTACATCGGGGCTTTCTCGCTGAGGGATACGCATAGCGTATTTTGGCGACGTTACTCCGGCTGTTCAACACAAAACATGCCGTCGTGCAGAAGATTGCCTTAGATCTGTAGGTGAGAAGGACTATGGCATTAGACGAGGGTTATTTTCAGCGCATCGCGGAGAAATCAAAGACAGAATCCGTGCTTAATATAGTTTCTGTCGCATGATTAGGGACACTATATCCTAAATTGTATATAGGGGTCACGTTGTATCAGGTCCAATGCGAACCCGTTCCCTCATTCAGAGAGTCAGTTGACAAGATACGATCAGTAACCTGCTGCAATCCCGTTCTTTCTTGAATCACTTGCAGCTGGACCGAGCCATGTGAGAAGGGGATGAACGTAGAAGGAGAAATGGGACGAACCATATATGATCCCTTCCTTCCGTATAACAAGTTGGACCACGCCTGCAATCCTGTTGATATCGGAGACTATCGGGGATTCAGTGCTCCGAGTCATTATACTGCAAAGTTACTAACCTGTGACGTTATGGCCTAGTTGCCGCAAATAGTCGAGTATTTCGGATGGGTAAGTGTCATCAGCATCGAGGACCAACGGATAAAGTTGATCATGCAGACGACCAAACTCCACTGCTTCACTTGCATCAAGGCCCCAATCGAGATTCAACAACACCTGGAGAACGGACCCGAATATCCGTGATCCCCCCGAACCACCAATGGCCGCATAGAAAGATCCGTCAGGATTTTCGATGATAGATGGTATGGTTGACGACACTGGTCTCTTCCCAGGTTCGGGATAGTTGTCTGGGAGCAGAAATATGAGTGCCGCTACGAAGTCATCGGCATACATGGGTCAGGCAACTTACACGGCGACGGCCACAATCCAAATCCATTGGGGGTACCAGGTATAGAAAAGTCGTCCATCTCGTCGTTCAAGAGCACACCGGTAACAGGATCTAACACCGTGGAGCCAAAAATGCTGTTGACAGTGGATGTAATTGCGACAGCCATTCCTTGTTGGTCAACAATTGATGTGTGACTCTGGCACGAATCATGCATCAGGCATGATAGGGAATTAGATCATAATAGAACCTACGGTTCCATGGTCCGGCTGGATATCATACTCTGGATTATAATATTCGGGCGAATGAGTAGTATCCTGAGCAACCGTGTAAAAGATATCAGGAAAGGAGAACAAACAGCATCACGTACATCGGTGATGTTGGTATATATCTCAAACGCGTATTCCTTCGTCGTCATCTCTTCTATACGTTTGGTGTCGTTTCCAGAGACCGGGTCACACATACGTGTCCTTAAGAGGAGAGGGAGTTAGTAGCTAGAATCTGTGTATAACATGGGTCGTACCGCGACGCGAATGCAAATTTTGATGTTTCCACTATCCTGTGGACGTTCAGAGCTGTTCTTTCTCTCATGTCATAATTTTCGAGGACGTTCAACATCTGGAGAAGAACTGAACTCCTTTGTTCAATGGGGCGAGGTCGTTTAAAGCGATAGGAGTAGACATACGGGGTCCGGCGCCTGGTGCGTGATTGGTGTATATCTTCCTTCCACGATAGGTTCCCTCTAAAGCTCTCTCCACTTGGATACGGTAGTTCCTCATATCATCGTGTGTAAGTATGCCACCGGTCTTACGGACTTTCTCGATTAAAGCATCAGCGATGGGCCCCTGACTTCTCATAAGCGGCCGTACAATGCTAAGAAGATCGCACCCACCTCATAGAAGGCGTCGGGTCCTTGTTCAGCGATAATACTCAAGGTTTGGGCAAGGTTAACCCGGTATATCCAATCTCCTTCTTTCAGCAGCTCTCCTTGTGGTGCGAAGATGGCTCGCCAATCGGGATAATTAAGCATGAGGGGGGAGAACATCTAAGGTCAAATTATTTCATGGTGCCTCAGTAGAAATCAGAAAACGTGCCTGAATGCGCCTTGCTAGTTCCCTTTGAACCCGCCACCCGGCAGCAAGCTTGGCGCTGGGCTCTACCAAACGTCTCCAAGGAATAGTACCCCATCTACGATGGGCTTCCTGTAGACCTCGCAATTCTCCAGGTACACCAACGGCCAGTCCTCCGAATCGAGCTGCCATGGGATCGTCCTTGTACATCGTATTGTTAGAGAGCGCAGGTGCTGTCTCTCGGAAATTGAGTGACCACACTTCTGAGGACTCTCCTGGTGACTTCGGTGGAATCCGAACCGTCATGAACCCGCCTCCCCCAATTCCTGAACTGTGGCAGCCTGAATTCCGATACAAGTAGAAGTTCTTTGAAACTCACGAGAACATATTCACTACTCCCGTGCAAAGCGTAGCACTGATGGCTGCATCGACCGCATTTCCCCCTTGCTTCAGCACGTCTACACCCATCTTGGAGCACAGCTCGTTCTCAGAAGCAACAGCACCATGGTCTGCCTTGATGAGGTATGCGGGATTCCTGGTACCTCGGAATTGCTTGGAAGCATGATGACCTTCCAGATGCCAGTGAGAGACCCCCCAGCGGAATTGCCACC
Source organism: Podaxis carcinomalis (assembly GCA_018524395.1). Taxonomy (NCBI): domain Eukaryota; kingdom Fungi; phylum Basidiomycota; class Agaricomycetes; order Agaricales; family Agaricaceae; genus Podaxis; species Podaxis carcinomalis. The sequence continues at coordinate 312,388 of JAEUWJ010000063.1, read as the reverse complement.
AGCACACGAGCATAACCGATCCTAGAGCAATGATGCTGCTCACTACCCGGTCATTTCGGTCCCGAATTATCGTCGACTCTCCCTTGGCAACCTGGTTCGAGGAACCCATTCAAGATATATGACTAGCAGGTAGTGGGCTTTGCTACGTGGCCGTGGAGAACAAACTGCTTGCGTAAGAAATGGGATCACGACGGGTAGGAGGGTACGTGCGTAGGCCGATAAATGCTTATGTTGGCTCGGCACGTAATACTCAGCTATCAGGCGCAGCTGACAATTTGGATTATGCATAACTTCTAATCTCGACAGATTAGGTTCTGGTTCCCAAGCAATAAAGATAACATACCTTCCAGTGAGGGCGTGGAACGAATGAAATGGCTAAAATCTCAACCCACAACTTCGTCCGCTACGAAAATCCTTCCATCGCGCATGTCTATTTTATGTGATCCAATACGGCTGCCGATCCACCCCACTCAGAGTGGTCACCAGTAACGGATCCAAGAGTATACGTCACACAGCCCAACCTCGGTGTTGAGCAGCTCCGCTTTAACCTCCGCCGTGCCACAGATGCCGCACGCCATCTTCACCAATTGCCACCTTTGGCGGTGACAGTATCATCATGAAGAAGAGGCAAGCTACAATTCATTTTCTGCTGTCCCAGGACGTTCATGCATTCAACCTCCTCCCATATAGGAAGGGTATAATCGTGGAAGGTCGGCTGACCGTCCTCCTTTAGAGCATTGTTCACGTTTATACCAGAAGTACCCCACCCGAAGCGGCGCAGAAAGCAAGATTTGAACTACAGATACGACAGGATGATTGAATCAATGCGGATGACGCACTTCTATCCTCAAGGGAAAGTGTCTAAGAAGAAAGCCAGTCCTAACTTGAAGCCCTCGTCAACCCATCGAGGGGGGCCAGAGAATTCGCCGAGGGGCTCCCTCGAGCACCCAGGAGGATATTTCATCAAATCGAGTGCCGGAAGGATCAGTGTTTCAGAGTCCGATTCCAAGACTGAGCACCCATCGACGTACAGTCCAGTGATCAAGGTATTGCCTGCCATGGCTTTCAGAGATTCCATGGGAGCACAAAGCTCACATAGAAATCTGTCGAAACCTGCAGGAACCCTTACCGAAGTGGCTGGCGCAAACAGTCGCGACCCTACCTCACCAGCATCCATTACGGTTATTGTTGCATCCCGGCCACCGCGACACGGGCTCATACGATATCTGCCTTTCATCGGATTCTACTGCTGTTGAAACGACTTTATCATCTCCAGAACTCGATCGAACGGTTTTCACCTTGGACATGGATGACACATCAACAAGCCCAACGCTGGTTCTAAGTAAATTAGACGTCCCACGCACAGAGCTGGCAGTATCTGACGCTCACACCTTCATCGAATGCTTGTCTCCTCCTTATCGACAAGCCACAGGCGCAATTGGAAGAGTGGCCACTATCTGCTCGTCCCCTTACATCAAACCATTTTCTACACCTGGCCCAGCTTCCGCTATCTCTCGTCCCCTCCCGCCGCCGCAGCTAGTTTTCGATGCATATGATTTCAATACGCCCTGCTCTCCTCACCTTCCGCCCGAAGAATATCTTCTTGGCCAAGAATTCAATACTGCTAGACCAGATGGTGGTATTCTGGTATTAGAAGATGACCCCGGCGATCGCCAAGAAGCCCGAACTGGTGTATCTTTTTTGGCCAGTGCGAGCGACCTACACACAGAATGCGACGCACTCTCCGGACTCTATGGATCACCTGGACCTTGTTACTCTGCTCGGCACCCTGTATACTTCGATCCACCAGCTGAAGATTGCTTGAGCTTAGATCCATCTTCGGAGCCATGTCTTATAGACATCGACGGACTCGACTTTCAATGGACTGTATTCGATCGCAAAGGACTCCACCAGGACTCATTGCCGGGGAACAATTTATCGGATACGGTATCTTATACTTTTGACAGAGGAATCCATGTCCAGGACAGGAGGGTACTCCAAGATGCACGCCAGGACTGCTTGATCGATGAGTCTTCATCGCCGAGTGAATCCAAGCGCTTTCGTTTTCAGGCGGTCTTAGACGTCATTGAACCGGATCTACATGAAGACCAGAGAGCTGGAGGTCTCGCAAACCATTCACCCCGACCGCAGGCATATTTCTATCACCTCTCAAAGGGTTTGACGCCGTCGGCTTCTGAAAGAGGGAACTTCAGAATCAGTGTGGACCAATCATCGCAGTGCTCTCGTGATGGCATTAAATCGCTTTCGGACTAGTGGTGGACAAGACAATGCTTTTTCTATGTTCTAACGGATCGTATCAATTAGGCAATCGTACCATAAAGCAGGGTATACAGAAAATGGTGCCAGAGCGTGTAATAAAACCTAGTCCAATGCTTTACCATCCGACCTCTCCTCCTAGATATTGTTCTACGACGACGCCTTTCTCACCTCTTCGTTTTGAGAGGCGGTAGCGCTCGAGGTTGTAGACTTCGTAGGAGCTTGCGGCGAGCCTCATTGCTTGGATATGGTGTGGCCGCGAGTTAGCTGCAATGGCGTGCTTGCGACTTTGCCAGATGCAGGTAGCCATGTTCATGCCCGTCTCTGCATGTGGGATCCCATACCAGTACATGATTAGCTGGAAAAATTCTCAATCAGCATCCACCTGGGGCAGAGAGTGCAAGACGCAATTGACATACGCCTCCATTCCGAACAGCTTCTTCGTGGGCAAGTTTGTCAGCCTCATACAGAGCTATAAATGGCTATTAGTGATCATGATTTCGCAAGAATGATTAACACGAAAACTTACATCCGCCATCACTCCCGGCTCTCCGTTTGCTTCGGAAAACGACACAATACCAATCCCGTTCTTCCTCCTCAGGTAACTGTAGCTCCTCCCAGTTGAACGCTTCAGCGTAAGGCGTAGTAGCATAATCCGGTGTGAGGGGTCTAAATCTATGAAGAGCTTTATGTAGCGATAAGGATGCTGGGTCAATGTCCGGAAGACGAGTTTCCGTGACCAAGGGTGGGAATCTCGGATTTGTGGGTGCTTCTTCCGGCCCGATGTTGACCTTCTCTGGGAGGGAGGATAGGAGCGGTGGAAGATATAGCACAGGCGATGTTGGTTCAGTGAGGCTTTTAGAGTCGAAGACGGGGACGTCGTGCGGGTCGCGTTCCTTTAAGGTGCTTGCGGCTGGGTATGGTGGTGAATCATGTCGTAGTAGAAGCTCGGATGGGTGTGGCGGGTGTATATATGCAACGCTCATGGCGATTAACGACTATAGGTATAAGGGAGAATGTTCGTTGGTGTAGTTGCAAGAGCCATGTAGAATGGAGATGCTCTTAAATCAGCGGACAGTCAAGAATGATTTGTTTTTTGCATTACCTGGGGGATGCGATGGCGCAATGCAGGCAATTGCGCCATCGCGGAACCCTACAACGCTACCGTTCATCATCCTATACTCTGGTCGCTAATACAACAACGTATCTCAGATAAGGCAGCTCCGATTTCAATTTGTCTCATGTTCGTGGGTGAGCTATCGTCATGACCTGGATCGAGAGAGAACCGGGCTTATGTCCCCAACTCACTGCAGAGTAAAAAGTTATGTGGTATATGACAACAGTGACACAATCAGTGTTCATCACGCATCAAAGGCTAATTGATTATGACTCTTTCCGAAGCCCTATTGCGACAGATTGATATATGCAGTGGAATCGCCCCCGGGCTCAGCCAGGAAGCCAATCGACCCGAGGTTCCTACGACGACGACAATATGCGGTGTGGCGAATGAGACACATTAATACTACGTCGGCATGGGCACTAGAAGAGGCTTTCGAGTGAGGCAAGGAGCCAGGGAGCTCGCTGTCGGTAGCCTTTATTAGGACAGGGATTTATCGTGACAAGTGACGGCTAACGGGGATCCGTGACAGCCCTCCCAACGAATTGCATTCCGTTTATACCCATGGCCACCAAGAAAGCGGCGGAGTCGACGCTCTATCATCTCAGCCCAAAGGGTTTTTGGAAGAAATTCCGTGCGTCCTGCCTTTCTAAAATTTATGCTAATTACTCATGTGGGGAAACTCAGGTGAGGTTGCTGCCGTCAACCCCGAAATCTCCAGTGGTTTGCCCCTCCAAGGCGTCCACCGTTATCCTCCGCCAGCATCCAGGCCAGAGCGATACTCAACACCTGCAACAAAAGGTGTGTATCATTATAGACGCGAATTTCAGCATTATTGACTCCTTTCAGCCTCGGACCCAGCGGAGAACCCATACTGGAAACGTGATGTTCGTCGTGGCTACCCGCAGCTTTCAGTGATTACCCAAAATCAACTCTCTCAACTCCTGATTGAGCATTCTGGTGCACAAGCGTATGTAAACCGGCAATTCCTGAAGTGGAAATCTCACCAGTTGTGTCTCCATGTTCTAGTGTTGCTGCTCCTAGTGAAGAAGGCAAGAGCGATGTCCCAAGCAAGGCTCCCGAACCCACCACCCTCTCCCAGGCCATTGCAACAATCACCGGCACGACAAAGGTCTACTCGGAGGACAAACTGCCCCCAGTCATTCCTACTCCGTTCCAACGCTGGCAACCTAAGCGTTCAGCGGATGCTCCTCATGACCCATACTCTTATTTCCCCATGGCTTTGTACCATTAGAGTAGACCTTATAGAGCCGATCAATACCCAGGGATAGTCTTTATATCTTGTTTTCAATGACTGATTTTGGACGTCTGGACGTTGGCTCATGTACACGATTGGACTGCCGACTTTCCCAAAAAGTTTAGAATGATGTGCAAGCACCATCGACATCAAATAGCCATAAACAACTAATGTCTGTACCACCACCATTAACTGCTGCAGGAGCAACTGCAGAGGTGCAGGCGGCTGCTTTTGCTAACGACCCGAGGTTCGTTTAGATGGAGCTCATGGCCGTTGAATGCTGAATCTATTCTACCAGGATCTATTTCAACAAGACTTCTGATACATGGCGGTATGAGGAGGATGATGGGACGGAAATGGAGTACGATGCTGCAAAAGGGTCCTGGGTACCCTTGGTCTGTGTTTGTTACCTCTGGCTCAAGTGTGATCCCTGATAAATTTATCAGCTAGACGAAGATCTAATCAAGCAGCAACAAGCAGCATATTCGGTAGCAGGAGTTGACGAAGAGGCAAGTGCCTTGAGATGATGGGAAGACCGGGTGTGAAGATCTAACCTTAGGTCCTCGTCACCCCAAGACCCCTGCAGCACCTGTACTAAAACGCGAGAGCAAGAAGCGCAAAGAGCCCGAAGACTACACTGGTTCGGGCTCGAGTGGGAACGCGACTGCAGGTCCTTCCAAACGTGGACGGAGCGACAAACCCCCAATGGAGCGGAAATCAAAGAATACTGCTGTCTACGTCACCGGACTTCCTCTGGATGCTGAACAGGACGAGATCGTGGAGCGGTTTTCACGGTGCGGTGTTATAGAGGAGGACGATGAAGGAGAACCGAAAGTGAAGATGTATGCCAAAGACGACGGATCGTTCAGCGGCGAAGCTCTCGTTGTGTACTTCAAGGAGGACTCGGTGACACTTGCGATAAACCTTCTGGATGAGGCAGAGCTGCGTCTAGGCGATCCCTCAACCGTGATGCATGTGGCAATGGCCGACTTCACCCACAAGAGTCAACAGACTAGAGATAGTAGTGATCAGCCACGGAGAGTAGTTGACAAGAAGAAGGCTACAAAGCGAATAGGCAAGATGCAAAAGTATGTCAGTGTATTGTGTTTCTTGGTTTTTTGACTTACATCCATCTAGGAAGCTCCAAGAGTGGGACGACGAGGATGGATTTGGGCCAGCCAAAACGGAAGAGGACAATATCCGTGACATCAACAAAAATAGCCGAGTAGTCGTTTTGAAACACATGTTCACGCTGGAGGACCTGGAGAAGGACGCTTCACTATTGCTTGACCTGAAGGAGGATGTTCGAGAAGAGTGTTCGACTCTGGGCGAAGTGACTAATGTGGTTCTCTATGACGTGCGTTACTTCGATGTCTCTTGTCTTTACCTCGCTAACAATTGGCGCAGAAAGAGAAGGACGGGATCATGACGGTCAAATTCCGTGATCCAATAAGTGCGCAAGCATGCGTTTTGGTATGTGGAATCTTAGGCACTCGAAGAATGTATAATTCAAGTGATGGCACAGAAAATGAATGGTCGATTCTTTGATGGCCGACGCATTGAAGCAAGTCTTTACGTAGGTCGACAACGATTCAAACGCTCAGGAGCGGGCGACGACTTCGAGGAAGGAGAAGACTCGGAAAAGAAGAGATTGGATGACTTTGCCCAATGGTTAATGGCATAAGGCGATTGATGCTTCAGCCTGGTAATGGACAACCAATATTCCATGTATCGTTGTTATTACTCATGTCGTGAAGCAAAGTAAAGGAAGTGTGATATGTATACATAATTTAGTCAAAACATCCAAAAAAGATATAACCCGAATCTAAAGACTGACCAGATCTACCAGCAAGAACAGAGAGGTTTCTTGTTGACCGTCTCCAGTCGCTATGAAGTGGGATTGAGGCGTTGAACTTGAATGCAAATTTCTGATTGACTCACCTCGACAATTACATTCCTCTTCGTACTCTCATTCGGTTGCTGAATCCAATCGATATTGGCACTTCCTGTGCTCTCGTGCCGGTCGTGCCCGAACGGCCGCATCAATCCTTCCACATGCGACGCTGACTTGGACATCGCTACAAGATCCTCCTCTGAAATCGAACTCGCGGATGATGCCACCTCTGGTACGGTTGCTAAAGGACTACCAGGTGGTGAGAAAGGTGATGTCGGGTTAGGTGCGGAACTCGGAGAAGCCCCAGGCACGTCCCTGTGACTGCTGCTGCTGTGCCGGGAGATTGGTAACGGTCCAGGTTGAATGGCTTCACCAACATCCACTTCAACTTCTTCGTCTATTCCCAGTCGTTGCAAACTGGCTTCTACCTGATCCAGGCGCTCTAAGTGCTCTAATACGGTGACGCCAGTTGTCCCAGGATGGATGCGTTGGAACTTCGCGACAAATGGTACAGGACGAGGTAAACCAGAAGCATCCGTCGATGTTCGTCGAATAGGCGGAGGGAACTCGCCCCCTGAGCTTTGACTTCGCGTTCTTCGTGGGATAGGTACGCTGCTGATAGACATCCGGGGCGAAGGGAGGTTAGCGTCTGGGTCTGCTGCCTCTGTTTCCTGCATTGCTTCTTCGGGCAATTCAATTTCGTCGTCCCATACGAGTACCTTCTGTCGGCGGGTCAATTCCAGCGGGCCTATAAAAATGATACTGAGTGCCAGTAACAGGGCAATCCTCAATATTGATGTACCTTCATCCTGGAAAACAATTTCAGTGAGCGTCCACAAGATCTTCCCAAGACTTACGGAATGCTTCAGAGATTGCACTATGTTCCATGCTTGACCTGAAAACACGGTGACTTGGCAGTCAAGGAGCCAGTGCACAAGGATTCCCACCTTTGACTACCGCCATTTGTCGCTAATAGGGAGGTCAGCCATGTTTGTCAGAACAGAGGTAGCATTACTCACAGCAAACATTTTTGGGTGGAAGTCAGGATCGACAGCAAATAACTTCCGTAGTTGATACGTAGTCTCTTCCCACCATGACTTTGACGTAAGGAGCGGCAGGAAGTGATTCCTCGTCTTCTCGCTAAACGGTCGACCAATGACGCTAACAGGTAAATAAAGCCATCCATAAGTATAAGACCGCCATCCCTGTGGATGTTCGTGGGGGAAAGAAAGAGAGTTATCAATGGCAGCAATGTGGATATGCGTTCGTCGAGTATAATCAGCACCGGGTGAACCTTCAGACTGTGATGATGAGGCAGTGGCAACACGAGAGCCACTGGGGTCGGTTCTGGGGACAGAGGCTGGCGCGCTTTCCGTTCGTTTTAATTCGCTCATCAAGGGCATCTCCAGTCGTACTGAGCGAGTTGGTGCAACATCCACAAGTGCTTTCTCGTGATCGCCTTCACAATACTTGATCATATAGTTGTCCGCTCCTCGATCGGTATTGAGCATTAGGTAGTCTGGGGAAGAGATATGAAATGTTGTTGGTGTGCTCAAAGAATTTGAGTTACCTAGAATCACGAGCCTAGGAAGAATATAATGCTGAATACGATATTGTGGTGGATGCATAGAATCACGTACTTCTCAAGTTCCTCTCTGAAGCTTTGCTGCAATGTCTGCGTCCAATAGAACGGTCTCTCCGTATCGCTGGATTCAGTGGCATCAAATAGGACTCTTTCATCCTCGTAATCGGCCTCGTCATATAGCTCATCCCCGTCGCCCGTCTTGCCACACATGATATTGAGCGTGCTCAAAACTCGTTTGGAAATATTACCGTGACGATGGTTTGAGTCATCAAACGTATCCGCGATTGCTCTTCCCGGCCAGGGGTGCTTTCTGAGGAACTCGGAGGCATCTATACTGGGTGTATGGGTTTGGTGCTGTGTCGAAGTCACTAGTTCAGGACGTACCCATATACCCGTGTAAGAAATACTGCATGCTCCCTATCTTCTCGGGCAGAGGCTTCCCCTTCTTCGCTGCACTCCTGTCTAGCCAGTCATAAAAGAAGGCCTAGCAAGGAGGTAAGCTGACGACAATTAGAAAGGTAACTAGCCTACCGGGCTGGATAACGAAACAAGATAGGTGGGGGGAACGATATGCAATTCTAACCGTCTGTCCAGCAGCGACGCAGCAGCTTCTGAAATATAACTAGCAGATTTAAGAACATTGTAATCAGCACGACAAACCGAGGACGTACCTCAGATTGGGTATCAAACAAGCACGACCGAAGGGGATAATCCAGCGAAATTGTCGGTGGATCCATTTCGTGGTCTATTCGTGCTGAATCAGTATTATGGTATGTACATCATCTATGGGAGTCTCGCCTTAGGGTTTAGTCGTCCATAGGGTTCCTCGTCTTTGGGTTTGAATACTCTTGAAGCCCAGGCCTAATCGATAATCGTCCCTCGGAATTCAACAGATGACTTACGCTACTGTCTGCAGCCGTCCACCATTTCCCTTGGCACGAGCAAAATATGATCCCGAAGATCCTTTTGAAATCATCTTGGGATGAATCCCCTCGAGAATAGCCGTCTTCACGGACCGCGCTAAGCTATATTCAATCACGGTTGGATTAGTGGCCACCATAGGTAAAAGAAGCACGCACGCCTCAAATTCCTCTTGGGTCATGGGAGGCTTATGGTCCAGCGTCTTGACCTGAACATAATAGGAAACTTCAGTGGCTATGGACGTAACAGCTTTGAACGAAGCATACCACAGTGTCTATCGTTGGAGGCCTCGGGACCAGTGGCTCAAACACACTCTTCCATATCTGCTTCTTCGAATGTTCTTGCTTCTTCTTGTTCTTCCGTTTCACTTTCTGTGCGATTGACTCTGTCCACCTGACAGAGTCACGCCTTGTTAGCCACGCCCACACGGGAGGCGGTTGTATAAGCACAGAGCGTACCTCTTGAATGCATTATCAAGCTTTTTCAAGTCAATGTTTCCTGGCCGACCAGAGCGACGTAGGCCACGTGTGGAAACGGTCGACTGTTGTGCACCTACATCCGCTTCGAGGAGCCCAACTTCAGCCTCGCCGTCGACATCCTGGGAGAGAGGTTGATAGCCTGCACGACTGGCTCGCTCGGGCATGTGTGTGGGGGAAGGATTGTGGTTCTGGGAGTGCCCTGACGTGGATATTGGGGTAATCACGGCAAGGAAAGACACGTCTTGTGGCTGTGCCGAACGTGCTCGATCACCATATACATCCTCAATAAGGAAATTCACTAAGACACAACATCTCATCGACCACCACCGAATAGATTCTGATTCCACGCTTCTGCCCTTATCATGCGCTTCTGGATAATCCGCTCGCACTTCCTAGTTCACTGTCGCACCCCAACATAGGTAGTATTCGGAATGAATGCAGGTTCAAAGCATAAACAGAAGCTGATCTGTGTTCAACATTACTGGCCCCAAGTAGTTGCTTCTTACGCGGCTAAATTGTGTCGAAGTCATGGTAAATCTATCCAGTAATTGAACAGCGCTTCAGGAAGGACGAGTCCCCAATATGCTAAGTGAAAGGTATTTGGTCCCATCCCACGATGACTATGATCGTCATCAGTGGGATAGTGATCCACAAAAGCCTTATTGGCCAAAGAACCATGCTGCGACGAAGCATGTGGCCTATAAGACCCCATGGTAAAAGGGGCGAATGAAAATCTGTCTATATCATGCTGCTCGAGTCCTCGGCAAAGTGTGAGTCCGTTCAAGAGTAGCGAGTACCCTCCAGCGTCCAAAGGACTTACGATGCGCTGAAACCCACTGGTGCGATCTGCCTTCCAGGAGGCCGTGTAGCGACAAAGGGGTAAGGAACCGGGCGGTGATCACGGGTGTCGGGGAACATCCTTCAACGGAATACCACAAGGGGAATCCGACAGGGAGAAGTGCGGCCGGACGGCTCGCGATCCAGCTGCCGAAGGCACGAGAAAGGAAAGGCCGATAGAGGAGCCATCTCTGAGATGATGCGATACTCCGTATCCATCCTGGCAAAAATGAGAAAACTGCACCAATAGGGTAAAAATGCAGAGGCTCCCAAGACAAAAATCATCCCGAATACACTGGCATATGAAATCGCAAGTATCAGCTACAAGATCCCAAACACCGTATACATGAATCCAAGTCGTAAAACACTTAGTTTTGAGTCAACCGGAGCATTACGTCGATGAGAAATGCGTTGCCGATCAGAAAGGCACCGACGAATATGTCTTCTGCCGGGTTAAACATCCTCCCCCAACAACGGCGATATTTGTCAGCGCCGCTCTCCATCGAGGACGGGTTCGGAACTTGCGTGAGGAAAGAACCAGTGGCGAACTATCCTCGCGACCAAGAACAGATATAGAAAACCAGATCGAGAGAAAGTGCCCCATCATCAGAATCTAGAGAGTAACGTTGTGCCTCGAATATGGGAGTTCGCGAGGAAGAGACAAGTTGTTGGCGCGCTCGTGGTGATTGTGCACCGTGGTGGCGTGATTTTACTGCAAGCACTGTTCAGTGAATTACAATGGCCAAGCAAAATGACAATTCACTGTATCCTTGAGACATTTCTAGACACGTTAGTCGTATGAGAAAACCGTGGGGGTGTTAGAACACGAGTACGTGAAAAGTCTAAAGTTGATGTGCGACATCATGAAACTGATCAGTGCTCTTGAAAATATGATATAACAGGTCACAGGAACTGGGGGAATTGAGAAGACAGATAGACGCACATTCCAGAGATGACTACATACCTCTGTAGTAAAAAGAAGATCACCCAATTAATGTGTTTTCGTATCTTGGAGTCCGGCACGCATAACTGCTTTCGGCCGATACGGTTCTTGAGAGGTTGGGAGGATTAGGTTCTGGTTCTGGAGCGCGAGTAGGTGATGGGTCTTGATTACGGTGAGAGCCGGTCTTCTCACTTTCTTGAACACCGAATGATTCGGGCTTGAGGAGGGAGGGAAGCATTAGGATAGAGTTGTAGGACACATAACACCATAGCAGCAATGTCAAAATTGAGTACGCGGCTCCCACGACGCGGAAGAAACCCGAATCATAGACTTCTGCGAGATGCACTGTGAGATTCGCAAAGACACCCTGCACATGCTTGTCAGTTGCACCCTAAACCAACAATGTAGAGCTCACGTTCGGGAAGACCAAACCCCAAGCAGTGAGTTTGAACTGAATTCTGGTCCTTCTGAGAATATGCACCAAACCAAGAAGTGCATATATAATCCATAACACTGCCCAAGACCAAAGCAAAAATGAGGTAATAGAGCAGAACACGTGGATAACGTCTCCGGAAAAAGGGAATGAAAAGAATGGGGATTGCGAAGCGGTGAACGGGAGCAAAGCCCTAAAATTGGCGCCGATGAGGGAAACTGAATAGCCTGCCTGAGCAGAGACCCCCAGTGGAAGGAACACGGATAATATGCTGAGGCCAGGAGGGAACCCATGGACTACCAATCTCAAAACGTAGACTGTGAGCATCATCGATGCCGTGACCAAGCCGGTTGTAACCAGGAACGTTGAGACAGTCAAAGTTATCAGGGCCAATCGTGCAGAGAATGTCTGTATGGCTTGTGCAGTCACGGCACCTGTAGAGGATGCGACGACAAAAGTCACGACGGGCAGGATCCACGCAGCGGTCATGGATTGTAATGTATGGGTATGTCGAGTAATCCTGTGCAATAGAAATGTTTAGCTCGGAATTCCATGAGAAGGTCGGACACGAACATCAGGTGCGTGCCTCCCCAAAAGCATACAGCAGAGATGGCGACATTCATCCACCACAACACCCACAAGAAGTACACGAATCCTTTGCCGCCAAAGCCATAATATTGGTAAACGACGTTGATGGAAACATTGAGGATCGTGGTGGCGCCCATTGGATAACATCCAAAAAAGAGACTATAGTTCGGGTGCTGCAGCAGGGGTTTTAGAGAGCTCGGGTATATCACGAAGCGCGCAATTGTCAAGCAATTGAACAGGACAAAGAGCCCGATGTTGAGAAAGTAGAATATCAGACTGAGAATGGTCATGGGCTGGGTAGCTTGCCCATAAGGGAACGCGAAGAACAGCATGCTTATTGAACCAGTCCCTACACTCGATCTGGGCTTGAGCAATTGGCCATCATCTTCAACCAGTATAAAGAAGCTTACCCATCGGGACTGCCCAGAGCACGGGTGAAGTTTTCCTTGCGTAACCCATCATCAGAACGACTGCACTACCTCCAAAAAACAAAACCCACCTTACGATGGCCCTTGCTGTGCGTGAGATGGCCATGTTGTCGCAGAGTAGACCATGAGAATGGCGCTTATATATATATATGAGTCCAGAGTGTGTCAAATGATGTTATAGCTTCTTACCGATCGTAATTGCGGCCCATCGCAAAGCCGACCAATCACCGGCGACATCGGCGGGACCACGCCGGTGAGGATCACGCCCGGCCACGACTGATTTAGCAGCTCCCCTTTCCCTCTCTGTACCAGTCCTTGGCAATCCCATTTCGGTCGCCTCCATCTGCTTCACTTTGACTGGCAGAGCACGTCACTGAGCAGACCAACTACAGCCTGCTTGTGAGGCTGCTGGGAAGCCGCATGGTTCACTCCTAGATAAACCCTCCATAGTTGCACTGCAGCCCCGTATTTCATCACCTTCCTGCTTGCCCTTTGATCTTGACCTTCCCAACCTCGAAACACAGTGCAATGGGCTCAGCTTCATCGTCTCAGTCAGACTCTACATTCTACTCTGCTATCTACTTCTACACTCGTTCTCGCCAATCCGAAAAGGTCGCCTCGCATCACGCCGAGCCCCATAGCCCCCCTGCAACCGTGTCGAAATCCGCCGTACATTCGCGGGCAATACACGCGCATACAGGCAGTAGCACAGTCGAATCTGGAACCCCAACCTCTATCAAAGTCAAAGAAAGACGAGCATGGTTTCATAAACTTAGGCGCAAGGCACCAGTATCAGACCGGAAAGCAAGAAAATCCGCACTCATTGTTCGCTCTCTCATTGTTGGACCCCCAGCTGCGACTACCCCGAAGGTTACTGGGGCCCATGCGCGGCCGGAACTCACCAAGATCAAATCGCGTCTCGTCAACCCCAAGTCCGCCAACCGTATTATCGCTGAACTGCGCACACTGCCAGTTGGGAGAGAACAGGAAGTAAAAACCAACTCTGCTAGTGGTTTTGGTCATAAACATGCCACTGGAAGCTCTGGGCCAATTCATGCGGTTTGCCTTGAGCATACCGACGCAGAAGAAGATCGGTTGCACTTCTCGAGATTGAGAGAGACTCTCGCAGCGGACAATATAGATCTGAACATCGCGTCCCTAACCGGAGTCGGCTCGGCGTCGATCGATATGCTCGCCAGTCTGATAAATGAGATCCATGTCATTGACCTCATCAAATCTCCAGACTTTGGGCTTGGTCAACCAGGAGATGGTGAGGGGATACTCGCGGGAGCAGTGCCTACACCGGAGACAGTGATCAAGGGTATTGAGCAAATTACACCTCAGCTTATGGCGCTCGGTTATGCTGCAGGGAAAGCTATCCTGCCCGATCACAAAGGTTTGTGAGTTCTCTAGCCTCAATCATTCCGAAACTCACACCACCAACAGGCATCTTCCCACCAACGGATCGAATGTCAATCCTCACCTGTATGTTGCTTTGACTCTCAAACTGATCATTAATTCAAACCTGTGAAGATTGGTGGGGCCTTGAACTGTTGCTGCCGCCACCCTCCCTCAAATACCTTGCTGTTAGTTACCTTATTTCACCGTCTCCTCTTTATTGACGCCTTTCATTCTCAGAATGTTCAATCGATCACAGGAGCGGTTATGAACTTCCTGACCGCCCTATCACTGGTTAATAACGGGGTTCGAGAAATCCTACCCTTGGTTCGCTACATTTCACAATTCATCGACTTCGAGTTCAACCAAATCAAGAAGCAAGATCAAGGCAAAGGTGTTGTTTGTGCCGCAACTTGGTAAGTTCTCTTGGTTGTTGATTCACCCATATATTCACCGGACTTAGGATTATGCCTGCGGCCCTGGTAACTATTCCTCGCATTCGTCACACTTTTCTCGATTAAACCTTCCCCAGGTTCCTCGGTCATGGGATTTTCCTGACCCGCCTATACCATCTATCAACCCACCAAAGGATAAGGACGAGCTAATCAAACCACCGAATGCGGATCCGGTTGAGCCTAAACCCAAACCAAACCCAGTGCCGAAGCCTTCACCATCGGATGGCATGCCGTTCCTTACTCCTGTCCCTATACACTCTATCCTTGATACAGTCACCACGGCTGATCTTCCGACCAACACCTCTGTTGATGCCCAACCAGCTGCATGATAACGACTGTTTATGCCTTCACGACCTCTTATGACTATACCCGTTGACTCCCTCCAACTCTTGTATTGAACAGTTATATAGCACCAGGAACGTTTTGTATGTACCATAGTACACCCTCGATGTCGTATTTTTGAAACGGGCCAATACTTTGTACTAAGACTGGGTGGTGACAATGCCATCCGGTTCTGCAAAGGGCAGGTTGCATGCGTTCGGTCCCTCATTCATGTCGAGATATACCCACCAATGAAGTCAATTAGACCGTCAGACGCAAAGAGTTGCACTAGATTATCAGGAATAACGGCCGCGAAACCCTGTCCGAGCATTGAGTCCATGATGGTCAGTGCATCTCTCTCGATACAACAATGACGGCGCACTTTGAATAAAGTATCGTAATGCGCATGAATTCTTCCGCCTAAGCCAAGCGCATAAGTCGCGATATGGCCAGTACATGGTGGAATCGTTATCGATACTCGCCCTCCGCTACCAGATGGTCGATATACTGCTCAATCTGGCTCTGAGTGGCCTTATCTTTAAATACAACAATGTAACCTGTGAGGTGTAAGTACACTTAGCAAGCCCTGCAACGTGTAACGTACGACCAGTCATGTCTTGAAGCTTCAAGTATCGGGTACCGGAGTATGATGCTGAGGAATGGTAACTACAACACAGGGGTGGGAAATCAGGGTGAGGTGAGGAGTCCTTTTTGAGTCCCAGCACTCTCAAAAGACCCAAGAGTCGCAAATCATGCACCTCAGGATGTTCATCAATGGCGCAACATTACGCTTGCGTGAGGATGTATAGCATATTAATATTACGCGCATAGCGCGACACTGACCAATTGCTACGGTGTCGAATTCTCGGTGAGTTTCGTATGTTGTCCAGAGGCTCTCAAGATCTACTGCCAGTTTCTGGATCCAAATCATTGAAGAAGAGTACTAGCTATGCTGCTACAATGTCTTATGAAGCACCAGTTGAAAAAATCTCTCAAGCGCAAGCAGGATAGGGACTCTCGAGTCTCAATCCCTGCTGTCCGATCATATATACAACCATAAACATACAAGTTACCCCCTCACTGTGTCGTCACCGTACCATCCGGCTCTGTAAGTAGGGTGGAGACATGAGAATAGCGAAGGATAACCCTGGAAAAGGGAACAAACCAATATAGTTGATCGTGTCGCCCACCAGCGACTGCAAGCTGCTCAAATAGTTCTCCGGAATTGTGGCAGCGAACGCCTACAATATAGTCAGTCACTCAAAATAAGCACATCAGGTCCGACTACCTTCAACAGGGGTCGGAAATCATTTGTAACTTTCCCCCCTTGGTGCACTGGTTAGGTTTGTGAGGAGCTGAAGTCAAACATGTTACCGTTTTTTTCCACGTCCTCCTTTGCCTTGTCAACCTCAGGATCCGGGACATGGTCTTTGAAGCTGATTATGACCTCTAAAACGAAGGAAAGTGTGTTGTTCCTTCATGGGATGCCGGGCAGACTCACTTTGAGACATGGCAAGAAAATTCAACGGTCCGTGGGCTGTGATCTGGGGGAGGGTAAAGATATCCACTTATTGCTTGATCGAAGTCCGCCTTATAAAGACTCGCATCGATAAAGTTGAATGGAGTTTGATTAGATTTCATGTTCCGCAGTCCGGCCGGTCTGACTGTGATGATTCGCTTCTTGGCCACTCCCGGGTCATGAGTCGTAATCACATATAACATTTTGGACAAGCTGCTGCGACTCTGTCTTACAGAGCGGTGGTTGCTAGCACAGCTCTAAGTGCAACGGGCAAATTAAGTGCGTTGAAACCCTGGCTTGGCAAGGTAAGAACTGGCAGTCGTGTCAGTGCAGAATGCAGTCATTGGGTTGTAACAATGCCATCCTCTTCTGGAGAAACGCTCAGCACCAGGCGAATTCATCCGATCGGACGCCTAGTAGGGAGCTTACCAATGTACTTTATCTTTGATTGAAAGGTGCGTTGGAATTGAGCTAGATATCCATGCGGAATCACGGCCGCAAATCCCTAGGGGGAAAATGAGGTGAGTAATAGGGGTAAGTATGGGCATATAGCGAACTTGCATTGAGGATAGAAGGGTCATAAACGTTGGTTATAACTCCACCTGCCAAACGACGCATGGGGCTTCAAAGTTCAGGGTAAAACAAGCACGTCCACGCACCGTTTGACTGGACATCCTGTTGTCGGTCTTTGATGATATTACTGTTTACATCGTTGTGAAACACAATAATGTACCCTGGAAGTTTCATGTCTCAAGCTATCCGAACAATCGGAGGGGCTAAGGGCCATACGTTTATTTGCGCTGGTCGGCGTCGTATACCGACGTCGGACCCCAGAAGTGGTTGAGGGGGGTTGTAGATGAATGGGTAAAAACTGACGTGAGGAGTATTTGGGGGCGGGATATGGTGACCTCATCCTGCAAGTCATAATAGGGGTTGTCGCGACCAGTATGATCACGCCAAGGGCAACTTACCGCCGAGTGTGCTAGGTTACGGCAATTCCCATTCGCGCTGCATGTGCGAAGGTGAATCATGGGTTGTGAAAGACCTTTTTTAGATGATCTTTGGGATTTGTTGGAGTTGGGGAAATGCCGCTGATTATAAATTGTATGATTCAGGGACACGTCCGGAGCCGCAAACATGAATGTTAATGAGTAGTGCGGGAAAGTATCAAGAGACTCTCTCGTTCACAACACTGACCTTTACTATCCACAAAGCTTTGCGCTTGACACTTCCTAAGTCCGATATTTGGGCACTGTTCCGCGCAGTCATGCCCACAACACGGTCTTCAACAAGAATAGCCGCCAACTCCATTCAACGTGTCAATGTAACCACGGGAAGTAGTGGCGCGAAGGGAGATGCGCCAAAATCCACCTCAAGGGCAACCACGAAGAAAAGAATCGCTGCAGATGTGTCTGACACGCCTAGGAACCAGAAAAAATCCCGCAAAGCAGTTGCTGAGGTAGCGATTTCTATGAAAGTCGATAAACCTCTTGGATCCCCCAGCGAGGAAGATACAGATGCGGTTGTCCCTGCCGTGCTGACATTTTCCTTGGACGAAGCAAAGCAGCATCTTATTAGCGTCGACCACCGTTTCGAGGATCTTTTCAATAAGCTAGCGTGCAAACCTTATGAAAACCTCGAACGTTTTCACCCGTTCCAGTGTGTTTTTGTCTATATTTAGCTCTTTGTGACAGCTCATTCCGTGTACAGTGCTCTTTCCACCTCAATACTGTATGTGTCCCTCCCCGTCCGCTGTGCGGAATTTGCATGAATACGTTGACTCAAAGCGGATCATCCTAGGGGACAACAAATTTCGTGGCTCGCTGCCAGATCTATAATTCACAAGTTCAAACGATTATATGACCCAACTCTCCCCGAAAAACCAGGAGAAACGCAGTAAGCCGGACAATAGGGTTTAATGATCACTCGAAGACTAAGACTGTCGGGGAGATCCAACTCCTTTCCAACCCCTGTTCAGGTAGCGGCCACGGATCTGTCAATTCTAAGATCGGCTGGCTTAAGTGCACGGAAAGCGGAATATAGTGCGTCAAAATAGCAAGAGCTAGCAGCGGTATCTCACCAGTGTTGCCCCAAATTCTTGCAGTTCAAGATTTAGCCAAACGATTTACGGATGGACGGCTATCCACGCGAAAGATCCTGTCCGCAACCGACGAGGAATTGGCCAAGATGCTTATCGAGGTCAGAGGAATAGGGCGAGTAAGTCAAGATCCCACCCATATTCCATGGCTGTAGTTGATATGATGTCACACTTTAGTGGACAGGTAGATCCTGATTTTCATCTCCAGGGAGAAATCGTTGACGGGTGTTGAACACCGTAGTTGATATGTTTGCAATTTTTTCCTTGAGGCGCCCGGATATCTTGCCAGTGGGTGAGTTCCCACATCCAGCTACGTCACGAACAAATTTATCATGCTGTAATTAGGAGACCTAGGCGTGCAGCGTGGGCTCGCTCGGTGGTTTCTGGCATTGCACTCACCTTCTGATCCTTTCAGTATTTCACCAGAGAAGATCAGTCAATCCTCGACCAAAAAGGCCGAAGCAAATTCAAAGCGGATCGATAATGACGATAGTGACGATGACGCTGATGAAGGCTATCTACCGGTTATAGGCGAGACAAGCAGCCATGATAACTCCGGTCCAAGTCATTATGTCGAGGACCAAAAGGTGGATGGCCTGAATGGGTTCCCACCGGTTTTTACTCCATCGATCTCAAAAACCTTGAGAAACTCTAAGGGTACAGAGATCCTACCTCTCCCGAAGACGCTTAGTGTTTCCGAGTTAAGGAGCCGGATCTCAGGGAAGAAGAAAATCAAGTGAGCGTGCTCGAGAGAAATGTTCCCGTTTTGATGCTTACGTCGCCCAACTAATAATAGAGGCGCACTGTTGACCCCACAGGAGATGGAAACCTTGACCGAGAACTGGAAACCGTATAGGAGTATTGGTGGGTGTCAGGTGGCAATGATACATAGTACTGACGCTGAATCGGAGAACAGGTGTCTACTACATGTGGTCGCTCGCAAGTGGAGAGTAGAAGATGGATGTAACACTGCTCGAATGTTGATGAATGAAATTCTTTGGATGCGTGCCGTGTGATTGTGTGAGGTATATGGATAGCGGAACGGGGCTCCATGGCAGAAAAGGTGAGTGATCGGGACGTGATCGGAAAAGACGACGCGATCAGCTGCCGGATTAGGCAACAGGTCTGTTTAGAGGAGACAGCCGGCGTTTTCTGAGGATGATCTCATCGGGGACAGGATGGTTTCATCGTATATATTATTCCAAACCTCAATCGTTACCCAGCACCCGGCACGTTGTGGTGGTTCACTCTGTCGCCGTTCTCCTTTGTTCGAGCCCGACACCCCTTCTATCAGCCTTCCCATTCTATCCTCCATCCCTTTCGCCATTGTCCTATCCGACACGGCCTTGTCACGGTCCGCCGCCTCATCGCACGGGATTCATTCCCATATAGGCAGCTTTCTACGACACTCCACAGCATTCCCGTCGCCTGACTCCGTCTGCACAGCCGTGTCGTGTCCTACCAACGCATTCCCTGTGGGCATCAACACACCTGGGACTTCGGTCTTCCTTCTCTCTCCACCCCTATGATCATTACCTCACACCAGTATCCGGTCCTACAACAGTCTTCCCGCCTACAGGAGTCTCACTCATCGGGGTTCTTCTTTTCCGCTCTTTGCACCTCAATGGACGCCGACACCCCGCGAATATCCTTAATGGACTACCCGCCCAATTCTCATAAAGCTGTTCACAACGACAGTGACGATCTACCCTTCCACAGGATGTCTCCCTTACCCAAGTTGAAACCCCTGCCCGATCTTCGCTACCCATCTGGAGGTATATCGGAAGTGTCCGAGCTGTTTAAAGTTACATCCATCGGACAGGAGCTCAAGGACGACAGGTCTGTGTGCGTCTCACCCACAGCATCTTCGCCAGAGTTGGGGCCCTTATGTGGTCAGGATTCGCCGTTGGGCTTCTTCTCCACCATTTTCCGTCCGATTCATCTTCACCATCTCTCTCAAAGATGTCTATCTTCTCGCGAGATTGTTCCTTCCTTCTCTCTAATCCCACCACCACCTTCCGGCCATTCATTCAATACAAAAGCGCACCTTCACTGTCCAAGATTTCCCCATGGACATAATCTTAACCCGCACTTTGTTGAGCTGTATCAGCTGGAGGATGAGCTCGGATCAGGAGGATATGGATTCGTGATGACCGCTCGACATCGACTTTCAAGGCAGGAAGTTGCCGTCAAGTTTATCGTCAAGGAGAGGGTCCCAGAACATGCGTGGATGGAGGATGAGCTCCTTGGACGGTTGCCAACAGAGATTGTCCTATTAACCTCGCTCAACCACGAAAATATCATCAAGTTCCTGGACCTCTTCGAGGATAACCTCTACTTTTACTTGGTATGTTTCTTCTCTTGTTCAGTACAACTTTGCCTGAAGTCCATGGAAATCAGGTGCAAGAACTACATGGTACCCCATGGCAAAGTTGCGAGGAGAATGTCCGGCAAACTGACAGTCTGATCTCAACTCCATCCTTGTCGCCGTCAGCATCCGAGAGGTCGCTTGATTCCTCTGAGCCCGCAACGCCACCGCTTGTACTATCGCCTCATCTCATTAACCCTGACCCCGACATCCCGACGTCCTGTAATGTCGGAAACTCCCAGCCACCGCCATATGTGAAAGCTGCCTCGACCCTATTCAATTTCGACAAACCGGAGATCTCCCGAAGGGCTTCCTACGACTTGTTCGAGTGCATTGAACAGTCAGAAGACAAGCGGCTATCCGAGTCACAATCTCGCTACGTTTTCGCGCAAGTGGTGGATGTTGTGCACTACTTGGACAGTCTCGGGATTGCCCATCGTGATATCAAGGATGAGAACCTAGTCATAGACCAGAACATGAAGGTAACAAGTAAATTCCCACCAATTCGGCTGATCACTCATCCTTCTTGTCAGGTGAAGCTGATTGACTTTGGCAGCGCCTGTGCTGTCGACCCGAAAAAACCCCGGCCATATTACACTCAGTTCTTTGGGACGGCCGCGTACGCTTCATCAGAGATATTGTTGAAGAAGAAGTACCAGGCAGCGCCGGCCGAAATCTGGACGCTGGGAGTCCTTCTTTCCTATCTGTTAACGGGGACATCGCCGTTTCAGTCCCCAAGGGATGCAGTGTACGGGAAGGTTACGATTTCAGACCCACCCGACGCCAAATTGTCCGAGGAGGCTGTTGATCTCATGCGTCGGTGTTTGGACCCGAATCCGGAAACGCGATTAACGATACAGCAAGTTAAGATACATCCCTGGCTAACATCACGGAACTCTTCGCAGTTGTAGCCTTTTCTTTCTTGCTTAGAGCTTGTCTTTTTAGGGGGGTAGGCCTTGCCTTTGGACATGTGTTACCTACTTGCATCAGAGCTAGCTTGGATTATTTGCATTCGCCGCGACTTGATTTGTTGATGGTCATTACAACTGTGGATTTGTAGCTTATGCGCGCACATCATAGGTTCTGTACAACAATATATAGCATTTTCAGATTTAGGCATACGGAGGAGTCATAATCAATTAATACTCATTGGTTATGTAAAATGCTCCAATCACGTGACCCACCCGATTCTGACCAGAGCACCTCACTTGCGTTACTTGAGACAACAGACTCTCCACACACACACCATGTCCTTCGCTTTGAAATCTGCAGGTAATGTAAAACCGTTACGCGTTTAAAAGAATACACACTTAGTTATTTCGTAGCTCGCAGCGCAACCAGAGGAACCGCTGCGAGACCACAAGTAGGTCTGCAAGGTACGGGAAATACCTGCTGGCATAACCCAGCAACAGTGCATCTGAGATGTCTTGCGTTTATTTCTAGCATACCGCTCCTTTACTTCCTCCCTTTCCGCCAAACAAGCCGAACAATCCATTCCTCCTCCCGGTTTGACAGAAACACCCATCACTGAGATTGCGAAACGAGGGTCGAATCAATGGAGCCTTGAGCACCCGCAAAACCGCGCAGGTGATTATTCAGCCTTTCGAACGGCAAATTTGAATTGCTAAGTTATTGAACCCCTTTCTTTTCTGTAGAGTATGTCTTATCGACACTCGATAAAGTTACCAACTGGGCAAGGCAGGGTTCAATGTGGCCAATGACATTCGGTACCTAGAATTATTCGACTTTTTCCTCGGTGATTCTAAGGTGATTCGTGTCGTTTTAGGTCTTGCTTGTTGTGCAGTGGAGATGATGCATATGGCCGCTGCCCGCTACGACCAAGATAGGCTTGGAGTTGTTTTCCGTGCCAGTCCGCGTCAGAGTGACATTATGATTGTGGCTGGTACCCTGACCAACAAGATGGCACCCGCTTTGAGGAAGGTGTACGATCAGATGCCTGAGCCCCGTATGTCTTTCTTTGGGGTTTGTGTGCCTTGTCTAACTGCGGTGATAGGATGGGTGATTTCTATGGGCTCATGTGCGAACGGTGGTGGCTACTATCATTATTCTTATTCTGTTGTGCGTGGATGTGACCGTGCGTATTTCAGTTTTATGTGTTCTGTCTCCCGAACGCATTGAATGTTGATCGTTTGACACTTTGTCCAGGAATCGTTCCCGTTGACATCTATGTGCCCGGCTGCCCTCCCACGGCAGAAGCACTCTTATATGGCATGCTCCAGCTTCAGCGAAAGATGCGGAGGAATCGTAAAGGAGTTATCTGGTAAGTGTGTCATGTCTATTTCTGTGGTCGATGCTGACGTGACGGGAATGTGCAGGTATCGCAAGTAGGGGTAGCACAGAAGGTATCTAGTATAGAAATGTTCTAAGAGTTCCGGAACAGAGATTGTTGGTGAGATTTTTATAGAATAGCGGCCAGGGTCCGATTAAGCGGCCGAATGCCGGGGAAGCCCCGTGATGAGAAGTGTTACAAGACTTGTAACAACAACAGTTGAATAACATTCAATAGCACTAGCCCCCTCCCCTCAATTTCACTTTCTACCTTGTCAGCCTCCACTACAGACGTCAACATCGTCCTCGACGTCGTCTGCAACTGAGCCCTTCTCAGCGGTTGCTCTCTGCCCCTTCCCTTGCCACGTACGTCAGGGCCGCCCGCTTGCGAGTTCCTCTGCAATCTCCTTCGCTTTGGTCGTTCCCCCGCAGCCTTGGCCACTGAGATACCGACACCCTACAATGGCAGCCGCCCTTCACGCTCCGAGAAATGACCCCGCACCTAATATTCATGCTAGCCTATACCCTCATCCCATGATCACCGATTTAGACCTCAGAGACAATCGATATCCAACCGTAACCGTATCTTCTTCCCAGTCGCAACGTAGCACGCTGCTCCAGGAACAATCATCTCAACCCAAGCGAGACGCCTTTATTGATGGTTCGAGTACGTTGTACAGACGAAGCTCAGATACGACAAATGAGCCTTCTGGAAGATCAGCGTCAGAACAGCAACCGTCGTCGTCCTCTCAAATTCAACCACAGGGCTGGACTTCGCAGAGTATGCTCCCTGTTCCATCCCATTCTCCTGAACCGTCTCGAGGCAGCTTATCTTATGCTTTGCCTCCTGGCACTGCTCGTCGTGTGGTGGAAAGATACAGCCTTGAAGATCCTGGTGAAAACCGGCCACCCGCAGGGTCTGCGGAAACGCGACAAACTGGTGTTGATTCTAACAACCAGACTCCTCGCAGCCGCTCGGGCACTCCTCAGCCCGCTCGCCCTTCTAGCACTTCCCAAGATCGCCCTCAGACATTACTTCCTTCCGCCCCTCGTCACCCCTCGCTACCAGCAGCTGGTATTGGCTCAAGCTCGCCTTCCGGAACTAATAACGGGCAGTTCCCACAAATCATGCCACTTGCTGCGTCGCCAAACTATACCCCGCCTGTCGCTCCTCGAAATCGTACATATCCTCAGCAGCCGACCTACATCAACCCAACCAACACGATGACTCCTGTGAATCCGGTGCATTCTCCACAACCTCCTCCTCAGCCACTCCAGGAGGTTTGTGTAGAATGTGCCATGCGTGACCAAGAAATGGCAGATGTTGATGTCACATCTCCCGGTGTATGGGAACGAGCCAGTGACGCCGTGTTTGAAGAGCTGAAACAGAGGGAGCTGGAGGATGAAGCTAACGGCATTGTTAACAACGATCCCAGTCGACCGCGCATTCGGGGAGGTCGCCTCACGGAACAAAATCTCAGGCTATGGTTGAGTCTTGTACGTAACAATCTTTTTGGGTCTTCCTAAGACACATTTTTCACCGTTCTCGCAGAATCCGAAGGAACCGGCCGCTCGCCAGCAAACCGTCTCCAAGTATGTAAAAGCTCAAAGAGCTCTTCTCAAGGAAGAGGCCCTCGCCCGCGCTCAAGCTATGCAGGAGGCCAAACAACTGGATAGTAAAGTACGCGATGCGTACACTCAACTACGAAGCTCAGCGTACGATTTGGGCAATCATGCTGCCATTGCCGACGATACGGGCGGCGTCCGCATAAAACCACCGAAATCGCCCTCGCCTGCCGGCCATGCTCATCGCCGCTCTCATTCGAGGGAGATTACATTACTCGAGAATGGGATGATCGTGGAGCATGTGGACGTCCGCAAAGAAGAACGAGAGGCAAGAGAACGAAGGCGCAAGGAGGAAAAGCGGGCAAGGAAATCCTCCAGAAGTTCTGCTGTAGAAGTTACTTCTATCATGTCTGCGAACAGCAATGGTCGGCACACAGACAATGGCGCCAGCTTGAAGCCCTATTCTCGCTACTCGCAATCAAGTTCTGCTCGGCCCATTAGTATCCTCACCGCACCTCACGAACGTCCAGATCTTCCTCGAGCTTACTCGCAAGCATCGTTCTCTGACGTGCATAGTCTTGGTTCAGGTTCTCCCAAACGACGATTCTTTGGCTTCCGTAACCTGAGCGCCGGATGGAGAAGCCAAGATAGTCTAGCCGCTTCTGCAATGACGGGTGGAAGTATGGTTGACATGCAGTGAGTCGAACCATTGATTTGAATCTGAACGGCATCGCTTACATCTAGTAGCGTTGCACTCCAACGTGAGTCGAGCAGGTCAGCGCGGTATTTCTCCGGCACGCCTATTGACCTGAACTCACCACGTCGGAGTCAAATATGGCCCCCAGAGCCTGAACCCTTCGATACGTCGACGCCAACGACAGCTAAGGTCAAGATTTACAACAGCAAGAAGACGACGGCCTTTACCAAGTTTTGGAGGAGAGTGACTGGGCACAAAAACGACAGCCCTGTAAACTTGGACGAGCCGTGCGAACCAGAAAGGATGGACGATGATCTTCCTCTAGCTCCGCCGCCGCCGCTTTCCTATCTAGTTGGCCGAGGGTCTCCAGAAATGGCCATGACAGGTAGTCGACAAAACCCCCCATCTTCAATCACTTCCGCACCACCTAAATTCGGGTTCAGTTCACCTGGTATGTCACCGCCAACAGCCCCATCCAGTTCCCTTCCCTCTCCAGTATCGTTGCGTCCTCCTGGTCCTGGCCTAGACGTTGTTGAGATCAGAAACGCTCCTGGTGGCAGGTTCGATGATGGAGAGGAACCTCAGGACAATGACCTTTCAAAGAATCCCGAGTCCACAAAAAACCTTCATCCTGTTATGTCCGTGCCCGATATGCGACAGCGAAATGGCATTCGACCCTCATCTCCTGCTCCCCCCCTTCCTTCTCCCAGTCTTCACCAAATACAGGCCATCAGTTTGGCCTCGCGAGAGAAATCCCTTCCACCAATCCCTCCTGGCGAGGAACCAGCTCCTTCCTCGCGGGCAGGAGATCGACCCAGAACTGTGTATACATATGACCCGCGTCCTCTTCCTCCCGGTACTAGCCCTGCCTACGACTTCCTACCCCCTAACGCTCCTTTCCGCTCCGGTGACATACGGCGTCAATCTTTCAGTGGTCTATCGTCGATGCCAAATTCATCTTCCCAACTGTTATCTGTCAATGGCAAATCGGCAACATATGGTCCTCGTAGATCATTCAGTCCTGGATATGATGAATTCGGATCCTCGAGACGGTCCCTTGGTCGCGTGGATAACATCCAGGAACCTCTCCCGCCTCCGCCTCGTTCCCCAGTTCCTTTGCTGAAAGACAGCAAACGGAAGAGCAAGTTTGGCTTGAGCTCACTCCTAGGCAAGAAAAATCACAAATCCCAAGACCTCTCCCATGAAAAATCTGTTTTCTTGTTCCCTACAGCTGCAGATGGACAAGACGAATGGTCCGGTAACTATGCTACATCAAATTCCCGGAATAGCGGGTTTAGCTTGGGGCCACCAGGACAATTCAATCCACGGGTGTCTGTCACCTCGAGAAAAGCCCTTGAGGAACTTGTATCGCAGGATTCAGAGTTTGTTGCATATCGGTATCCTTCAAATGACCAACGTTTGGATCTTTTCCGGTAGTTTGATTATTTTGATTTATATATTTGATGTTCTTTTTTGTCTTTTCTACACACAACCAGCTTCGCCGTTGGTTACTACTTTCCTTTTTTTCGTCCTTCCTGAATTGGACTGGTTTCATTTACAACTTTTTTGACGTTGTCCTGCCTCATTGTGGTTCATTCTTTTCTATGGCCGTCATTACTTGATTATATCACTCTCCTACTCGTATCTTTCCCTTCAAGTCCAAGCGTATACATTTCCTCGTTTCCGGACATGCCATAGTCTAGTTCCAGTCTTTTCCAATATCATGCGTGACAATGTAAGGATCAAGATCTGTTGTCGCACTGTCACCTCATATACACTTCCTAGTTTGTCCCATCTGTGGCTCACTCCTGTCGTTGGTCAATATTTGGTGACCCTTTTTCATGTAGCATCAAGGAATCCTGGTTTATTGCTTTTCGAATAAATCTGCATTCACAAACTGAAATATTTGCCTAATTGAGAGGTCATTCGCCATTTCCCAGAGAAATTAACCTGAGCTAAATCGCTCTTGTCTCCATCCCGTAGAGTGTCCTAATGCGTGCACTTGAGAGATGGCCCCTTGCTTTGAATATGAGTTTTGCTTTAGGGTCAGGAATGATAGCGCCGTCGAAACAAGTGTTCTTGGGGCGAGTGTGGATTCCTTCAGGATACGAGATATCAAAGTTGAGGAGGATATGAGCGAGCATCATTTTGAGTTCCATCTGTGGCTGAGCGTTAGAATACTACACGTGAGAGGGCTGGTCGAGGATCAATTACCGCAGCAAAGAAGCGGCCCGCACATGCATGTCTTCCTATGATTGCAGCGTTAGATTTCAAATCGACCTCAATATATAACCGTGAGTTCCCCACCGGCTCCGAAGGGAAGATACTGCAAAGGATATTCAATGTGCCAGTTCTTTGCGCGCCGGTATATGAAGAATGCTTACGTGACTATCTACGGTGGCAAATCCATATTTTGATTCCGTCCCTCCAGTGTCTCGCATCTTACTGAATCGTAATAAATCGCAACGTTCCGGATCAGGGTATACATCCGGGTTGAAGTGTACGGCCTGCATATCAATAGCCACTTTGTACCCTGGAGGAACTACTTGTCCGTTTCCGAGGTCAAAATCGACCATGGTGTAGCGGGACAGTGCGACTAGATTCCAAGCCCTTTCAGGACACCAGCCCGATTAATGAACTGTAGACCGGTACTCACAGAACATGAGGCCATAAACCCGTCCAACTTCTCTCAAGGCGCTGTCGATTTTCTTGAACTTAAGTAATGCGCCCTTTGTCCACCCTCCTTCGGATGTTAAGGCTTCTTCCACTTCTTGTCTCATGCTATCGACAGCCTCAGGGCCAAGAAGCGCAATTTCGAACAGGGTTTGTGTGATGAAAATAGAACTGGTAGCCCGAATTCTGGGTCAGCTATCAGTTCCCTGGGGGCAAAATGGAGGAAACTCACGAGGTATGGATGCTGCCAAAGTTTATGTTGAGGAGCCGCGTCGCTAGACCTAGTAAGGTCTCCTGAGGTGGTGCGTTCCTGATTAAGTGTTCCGCTACTAGAGTCTGGCGGCATATGGCATGATTCATAAGATGAATCATCCTGGTAACAACATGAGCTCACGGTCATTTCGCTTAGAGGCCGCCGGTTATTGAGATAATCCTGCAAATACGGTAGCGTGTATCGCAGTGCCTCCTTTTTCCCTCCGAGAATGTTGGAGAGCACGAAATAGGTGATACTATGATGTTGGTAAGCCCAAGAAGCTCGTAGCGACGCATATACGCACGGACGCAAAGGTGTTGGGGTCCACTTGATAAATGGGGCCATCATTGGTACAGTCTCGGAAAATCGTACTATGGCGTGAAGAAAATCCTCATTACGACACAAACCCAAGCCAAAAACCACTCTGTTGCTGATCCTTGCTATAAGATGTGTCATGGTGTCAAAAACCGGGACCTCGTATTCGCCATCTGTAGGCAAGGTTACTCGCGAACAGATCGTGGCTGAAGCGACGCACCGGTCTTTTCTAGAGGGCGGAAGGCGTCCTCCATCGCCAGGATCGACTCTTCCAGCATCTCGGGAATGTAGCTGGGCAACGCTCTGTTGACATCGGTCCGCAGGACAGATGCTTGATATGGGTTTTCAAGTTGGTGCTTGTCCATGGTGTACGGGAGTTGAAGGTCATCGTCAACTGTCATTGGTTCGTTCAGCTGTAAGACGGGTATTGTCGCTTCGAAAGGTAAGGAAGAAAGAGTGCTTGAGGATCTTACCACTTCATCGGTACTTGACCGTACTTTGTCCAGGAATGCAGGGTGCAAGAGGAAAACGGGACCAATCTGTAGAAGCCCACCATGAGAAGCGAAGAGGACATTAAAACTGGGTGCTGTTACCAGCGTAGGAACAGTGAATGGCTTATCACCGTACTTTGCTCTCCCCTCCACTATGACCGATTGTGCATCGACAGTGTACCGCACAGCTGTAAGAATAAAACCGAGGACTCCAGGTTTTCCGACACGTGGGATAGAGCCTGGATAGTTGACATATCTGTAGATTCGCACATAGGTGAGGCCGATGAACAGTAGAGAGGCAGCGAGTATCTGGACAGCCAGTGTTGCCATGTCAGAAGACCCCAGTGATGACACAATATACCGAGTGTTTCATTATATGTGTAGAGAGTAGCACTTGTGGTGAGGTGTATAAATTAGTCCAAGGAGGGACGGGACATCTCCATTCAACAACCGTAGGGGTGCTTGACTATAGTCGGATAACGCGGAGTTCATTCCCAGTTCTCTTTTAGCAGACGCCCATACTTTGCCAGGTAAATGGAGAACTGGCTAGTGGCGCACTGAGAGGAGAGCAATCGGAATAGTTGAGCGGATATAGCCAATGGCAGCGGGATCAGCCCTGAGAATATAAATGGACACTGCACCAAATTTCCTTTTTGTCGTCTCCTAACAGCCTACGGCCTTTCAAACCACACAATATCCCTCTTTGGTCGTTCCCAAATGGTAGCCTCGGTTGACACTGAATACAGCCAAGCTGATCTTAAAATTACAGGCACCAAGAGGACTTTCTGCGGAAGAAAAGCGAGTAAAACTTCTCGAGATTTTCCATGAATCAGTAGGCGCTTTCAGCTCCCATTCTTCTTGATAGACATTGACGCCAGGCTCCAACGTCACTTAAAGAGGGATTTCTATCAGGCAAGTTTAACACACACATTACACAATGTCGCCCGTAAAGCAGCATGATCAGTTGAAGGAATTGGAAAAACTCGCGCCAAAATTGAAAGGCATAGGTGAGTCAGAAATTGGCAAGGAAACCCATGAGTTTTTGGAGGAGCGCTGCAGTATCACAATCCGTAAAGGATGTCCTACAATCGTTGGTGGATGACGGGCTCGTCCAAGGCGACAAGATCGGTTCCTCAAACTGTACGTGGATCGAGAACAGGTGCAGACATATAAGAAGAGATAACCTTTCCCCGTAGTCTTTTGGAGCTTCCCATCGCAGAAAGGAGAAAACGTGTGTCCATTCGGGAAGTCAACCGTTCATGCATCTCAAACAACCTCCAGGTCCGAGCACGCCTCAACAAGGCCAAGGACACAGCAACCAGCATAAAAAATCAACTTGAAGACATAAAGGCGAGCATTACATCGGAACAAGCCCTTAGAAAGGAATCGGTATGGGTTTGCCACCCGTTGTTGGAAGCGGACTCCTGAAAGTATTCCAATAGGTTGAGCGTTTGCAAGCCCTTCAAACGTACGACAAGTTGCGCGAGGAATTGGCTGAGCTCGAGAAAGAGCTCGGAAGACATGGTAATGCTGATCCAGCGAAGTATGAAGAAAACAAACGCGCTGTTGTTCTAGCCAAAGAAGCAGCTCTAAGATGGACCGGTAATGTAGACCCCACTCGTATGACAGTATACTGATCGCCGTCGTTCAGATAATTACAGTATCCTATTGGCTCATTTCTGTCGCGAGCGGAGCGTCGATTCTCAGGACATCCGTCGGCACTTTGGAATTCCAGAGGACTACGAGGATATTTATTAGCTGCTAGATGCCGATCATGCCCCGATGATACTCCAGACGAAAGAGGGAATTGAATACACAGGTTGCCATTGCATCTCTGCCGCATTTTTTCGAAGCACACACTGCCTGTCAACACGTGTGAAGGTCAAGGCTACCAAGGGATGTGTACCCAGCGACAGGGAGTATGGTTGGAGGTCACTTGAGTCTTGCAGATCGAGAGTCAGGCACAGCAGAGGATGGTGAGGGTCAAAAAAGCTGAAGATAGCTCTGTGTGCGAACCCTAAAGGACAAGGTGGGACAATAGCAAGAGGAAAAAGCTGGGTGGAGGTCTGAGAAACTAGAAGCAGAATTGGGCGAATAGAACATGGTGCGGCTTTTCAAGCTCTGGTCAAGTGACAGGTGAGGCCACGTGCAGGGTGGTGAGAAATCCGGACCCTCTCGGACCTTTTACCGCGCCTTGGTTGCCCAGGACGTTCCAGAATTATTGCCCCTAGCTGTATTCTGAGCACTCCTAACCCACATCTTCATGTCGCTGAGCCCAACAGCGTCTGTCTCAAACGGATCAGAATCAGCAGCGAAAAGAAGGCGCACAGGGGGATCGGATACCGGCATGAACACAGAAACACCAGGACAACAGCAGTCACAACCGCCAGTTCATATTCCGAAGAGGGGAGCGCGGGCCTGTACCAATTGCAGGAGAGGCAAAAACCGATGCGAAGGAGAGGTGAAGTATCCGAGATTGTAACTCAACCGTTCCGCCCTTTACTCACTGTGGCCCGCATCCCCGCCCCGGCCCGGCGCTTTGTGCCCTCCAGGCGCCTTGCCGACGATGCCAGGCCAGCGGTACCCCATGTATATTCGAAAAACCCGAAAAGAAAAACGTCCAAGCTTTATCCAACGCAAGTGTCGAGTAAGCATCAGCTTCTCCTTCTTTAACATGCTCCTCTTCTCATGCCCTCATCCAAACCGTCCAGGCGTCTCTCGCGGCTCGAGGGCCAGTATTTGGTGTGTGTTTTCCAAGGTCAAATACGCGGGGGACACCAAAGTAATCTGTCATAGGTCATGCAAAGCCAAATGATTGGAATGCAGTCCTCCCTGGACCGCATACTGTCAGCAATCCAAGCACAACAGGCAAATGGAGGTCTGCCGGTGCCCCAGCATGCTGCTGCACCGATGTATCCACCAGCCGTACCAGGTGATCCCAGTTGTGACGGTCCCGGTATGCCACCTCGGAATAACGGATTCGATTTCGGTCCAGGTCCAGGTGATAGAGCGAAATCTTTCCCGCCTTTGCCAGGATTTGCTCCTCCGGTTCGATGGCATCCCTTGCATTTAGTACACGTCGCTGACATATTCCGTTCTGGTGGTCAATCAGCCGCACAAGTATGCTTCGTATGGCATCGTGCCGAGTACTGCACCATCAACCGATGATGAATCAGAGGACACCCTACCTCGTTCAAGTTTGAATGCTCCTATAGAAGCATTGCAGGGCCTTGCCAACGCTGCAGCAGAAGCGGCCGCAGCTCCTTCCGCCGACGCCTCAAGGCATGTTTTCGTTTAGACTGTTTTTAATACATAGTTGACGGTTGTCTCAAGAGTCAAGAAGCGCAAGAGGGCTGAGCCCATACCAAGAAATGCCTTCCCACACGTTGTAGAAAAGGCAAGCACGCGGCCACGCTTGTAAGTTGTTACCGCATAAAACTAAGGAAATGTCAGGGCCTTGTCACGGATTCCGAAGCACGCGAGCTCTTCAATATGTAAATGGCTTTACGCATGGTGCACAAGATAGAGACTTATTAGTCGTCTTCAATAGCTTTTTTGCCGGATGCCATCTTTTCATCCCGTTGTTTGATCCGGTCTATGATACTTATGAAAGTCTCATGGAACGAAGTCCATGGACATTCGACGCCATCCTTGCCGTAGCAGGTAAAATCCGGAGCGGGAACGGGCCTCTGAGTCCGACGTTTTACAAGTGCCTTGAGGAAGCCCAGGGTATCGCCCGTTCGTCCTTGTTCGGCCCGGTGGTCAGGAAGGAAGCGGTCCAAGGTCTGCTGTTATCCCCTTTATCCCTGTTCACACTAACCTTTATCGATGACGACGCTTTACCACAACAGGAATGCTGTTACTCGCCGCGTGGAGTACCAACGGTTGGCTACCCAGTGGGCATGCTATGAGAATGGCCCTTGATCTCGGTCTTCATCGAGCTCTGGAAAAGTTGGCAGAGGATAACGGGAAGAAGCGCACCGAGGAAGAGGAAAGGAACCTAGGTCGGTTTTCTTTATGCTGGTATCCGAGGAAAATGGGTGCTGATGCAAGGCAGTCGTCTCGGCTCGTATTTGGTGTTGCCTTTATTGGTTTGACCATCAGTAAGCCTCAAGAAAATCCATCAATACCTTCATGATGGAGTGATCGTGATATTTTTAGGATGAGTCTCGGGACGGGGCGACCTATTGTTTTGCGAGACGAAAATTCTATTCGGCATTCGCGTATTTTGTTAAATCATCCCATGGCCTCGCCTACAGATGTGAGGTTGATCGCTCTGGTTGATCTGATTGCCCAAAAGAGTAGGTACCGTCCAAACGCCTTAAATCACCCAACTTGATCCCGTATACAGCCCAAATTTATGAGACCCTTGTACCTCTGAATGGACAGGTCAACCACAACACGCTCTCATTCATTCGACGAGCATTTGTTGCTCTGGACAACTGGTGGTCTGAACATGACGAACTTCATCGTGAGTCTCCACAATCAACTTTCTCGTCTCATGCCAACTTAAGTCTAATTAATCCCAAGGCCGTACAATGGACCAAGACTCGTTGCTTCGCAAAGTCTTGGCAGGGGAACTTCATTACGCGAAGCTCTGGGTGGTGTGTGTCGCCCTCCGTGGAGTCGCATGGGATAAGATGCCCTTCGAGCAACGCGAGCTAGCCTTCCAAGCTAAAGACGCCGCGTCAAACTGTCTTGCCATCTTCCTCAACTCATCGGAATACCGGTAAGCACAACTGCACTTGCGAGATTCCAGCTGATTGTCTTTGTTACATTACACCTGTATCATAGGGCCGCACTACGTTACGCAGTCCATGACAGTCTCGTCACGGCTGCCTTCTCTGGTCTCTTCTTGCTCAAAATGGCTAACTTATTCCCAACCGAGCTCGACCTTGGTGCGATCACGGCCCAAGTTGAGCAGCTTGCTCAATTATTGTCCGATGTAGCCGCTGAGCGGTATGCGTTAACTCTTCGCATAATGCTGGCCAACTTGCGTCGCAAAGTCGGCATGGGCAGTAGTATCAACACCCCGGTTCCCACCATGCCACCTCCGGCATTCGCTGAGAACATGGTAGTGTCGCCAACTTTCGCAGACCCAGCGATGCCGCCGCCTTTCACTATGGAGGAGCTTGGTTTTGTGTGGCCTAGTGATCGTGGGGTTGTCAGCCCAGCGGCTATTCCTGTTTGGTTGCAGGAGAAGGTACACACATGACACGACGGGTCACTGTTGATCAGACTAATCTATTCTTTCAGAGTTTAACCGATCTTGGTCTACCAGTTAACGGGTCTGACGGTATCTTCTTGCAAATGGGAGGAACGAACGGGTGGACGGGTGATTTCCCGCCCATGCCTGAGGCGTGGTGATCGTTTCGGAAAGTAAAATTCCAGCCATACGATCGGAAATCACATATCACGAAGGGTGGGTATGCTAGCGTCATGGACAAGAGGAGCCACAACCAAAAACGAACGGTAGCTGCAAGACGGGTCGAATGTTCTATCTACTCCTCGCCTTCTTCCTCGCTATCGTCTTGGTCTTGCAGAAACTATTATTGGGTTAGTTCGGTGTCTTGTATACTAATTATTTCTCGCTTGAATCGACCGTACCTTGACCAATGCCTCTGTGCTTTTGAGGAAATGTTGCCGGCCTTGCGGCTTGGAACCTTTCTGATGCCAATAGATGATTGCTTGATCAGAGATACAATCTTTGTTGTACAAAACCTAACCAGAACGAAGTCAGTGCTCGTGATGAGAGGCTGGATGAAAGATCGCGCACCTTGAGAATCTGTGGGAAAGCCTTGATGATCCGAGTATCCTCATAGCAATAAACTTGGACAGTATTGATTAAGGTAACTTGTGTTTTAGCACCCCCGCAGAAAGGTTCTAGGATAGGGGCGTATTTCTGAATATGACGTCAGTTATCATCAGCGTACGATTCATCCCACAAGTGTCAACATACCCCAACTTCCCGCAAGGCGAGACCCTCAATTTGATCCGGGCGTGCACCCCAGTCAACGTTCGACATGCAACCTTGCCAGATGCACTGGATGAGCTCTGCCTCGGGTATGGGATTCTCGTCCTGTCGAGATCTGATAGCAGCGACAATGACATCTGCAGGTTCCTGTCGTTCCACAAGATCAATCAACTCCTTGATCAGATCTTCTTTGAGGACAGCATATTGCTTCTTTGACCACCACTCGGCGACTTGCGGAAGACCAGCCTTCTTGAAATGTTCTTCCAGGTTCTTGGTATCGCGCTTGTTTGGTGGGAAGAAAGCGAGGAGGTCCTTGATACCCCCACGCTTAAGTGTGGCAGAGAGATGATCCATGGACTGGTCCGTCAGGTATGCACGGAAGACCAGGCTGACAACGTTGGCAGATACATCTACATGCGAGGTACCGTGAGTCAAATGCCGGCATATGCAGAAAATTTTGCGTGCCATTCTTAACGAGATGGTCCTTTGTCAGACTGAAAAGGCAGCTGGCACTGGCGAGACCTTGGGAGATGAGAAGACCCACGGCGATGGCGAGCTTTTCTGTCTGTGCTTGCGTCCAGCGATGGATGTATTGTAGAAGGGTGGGTAGAGATGACTCTTCAAGCGGTTTCTGAAGATATTTGTATCTGGCGGGCGACCACGAGCTGAGGAAGGTGCGAGAGGTGGATGAGGAGGGTTGCGTACCTGCGAATGAGTTTATTGAGGACATCAATATAACTCTTTATCTCATCGACCTGTGCCGGCTCCTTGGCGTTGAAGATGGTGAAGGGGGACACGGGAGCACCGTCATCGACGTAACTACCTCCTGGTTGGAGGAGGCCACCGACGAGGATGATTTCGAAGAGGGCGTCTGCATATTTGAGGAATTCAAGGGTGGAGCCTGCCTGTACGAGCTTTGTTGCGTAGGATTCAAAGTCGCCTTCCTGGACTGTTTCGAGGTGTTTATAGAGCTGGTCTCTGAAGACTGTGGGGTGTGAGCGGTGACGTTAGGAGAGAATGAGGACATACTGGATGGTTCGTGCTTAGCCTGGGCCTTTACTGCGCCCTTTCGTGCTTTTATTCTTACCCCCTGGAGCGAAGGCTTTGCAGCTGCTGCTTGCTGAGACATCCACAGGTTATCGAGCACAAGCATCAATCATCCCAAGCTTTTATTGCCCTTGCTTATGTAAGCACATTATCTAATCGCTCCTCGGCCCATCCAACGTCAATCCAACCCCAAGCGAGCTGCGTCACTAATAAAATCCCCAAATACCCCCTCCCCTCACAGCCCTTTTCCTACTACTATGTCCTTCTCTAACTCTCCAAATGCTCGCTCAAAATCCATTACCGCTGCAGACCTTGAAACATATGGTGTACGCCATTTCTCTTCCCCTACAATTGCTATTGACCCCATATCTAGATCCTCAATCGCGTATCAACGAACCACCCTACCTTCTCCTTAGGTGTATCTGAGGATAAGGGAAGCAGGCGTACTATGGAAGATGCCCATTCCTTTGTTGTTGATTTTGATTCCATCCGCGGCCAGGGTTTCTTCGCCGTGTTCGATGGTCATGCTGGTAAACACGCCGCCGAATGGTGTGGGCAACACTTTCATGAGGTGTGTAGAAGGTTGTGGTATCTGTCTAACAAATGCTCAAGAGCTTCCCCAGTATCTCTTGGATGCCCTACACAGTGCACCAGGCGTTCCAATACCCGACATTCTCAACCGCACCTTTCATAATGTCGACGCTAGCTTATCGCGTATGTGTGAAGAGTCCGACGGAAAGATACATTCAGGATGTACCGCTGTGACTGCATTCCTCCGTATCGAGGACGACGACGGACAACAGTCTTTCATTAACGAGGCTCAAACTTTCCCCGTCGTCAATTCGCCTAGCTCTGAAATCAACGAAGTTGCTAGCAGCGGGAGTGGCAGTGGTGACAGCCTCCCAATCAATGGCGATGTACAAGATGACAAGGACACCAAGTCCAAATCTAGTGGCAGTAGAATTCGAAATGCTCTCAGAAGTCTCGGTGGCGGCTCCTCTTCCAGCAAAATCCCCTCTCCCACAACTCCTCGATCATCTTCGCCTACCACTGCACGTAAAGTATCCGCAGAGGGTGTCACAATCACAATACCCCCTTCCAGCGCCAGGCGCGTTTTGTACTGCGCCAACGCCGGTGACGCGCGTGGTGTGCTCTGCCGCAATGGAAAGGCCGTGCGGCTAACATATGACCACAAGGGATCGGATCGGCAGGAAGCTAAACGGATTACTGATGCTGGCGGTTTTGTCCTGAGCGGAAGGGTGAATGGTGTATTAGCCGTGACGAGGAGTTTGGGTGACTCGTCGATGAAGGAGTTCGTTGTTGGCGCACCGTATACCACAGAAACCGAACTATGCAGCGAGGACGAGTTCCTGATTTTAGCTTGCGATGGGGTATATCTCACTCCCTCTTGCTGATGCCGACCGAAAGCTGATGTTGCCATATTTACTAGCTCTGGGACGTCATCAACGACCAACATTCCATTGAACTTGTCCGTGATGTTCAAGATGCTCAGGAAGCTAGTACCAAGCTCCTCAAACATGCGCTCTCTCATCACACTACTGACAATGTTACCGTCATTGTCATACGCTTCAAACAACCATGACAGAGCTTATGATCGCAGACACTACGGTGACCTATAGTACTTGATACAACTAACACCCAAATTTCCCTGTATAATTCTGCTGATTTTTGGTTGGGTTTTACGCGCCTTCTAATAACCTTCTCTTCTTGCTCCTCGTGCTGGTTCGTATGTAGTCTGACGTACGTTCAATATGCTCAAAACGGTATACGAGTTCCATTCCATCTATTCTTAGTCCTAAGCCAAATCAGCGGTTACACTTTAACAAGCAAGGTCTCCTAAGTGCACCACTCCAGACACCCAGTCCCATCCTCCTCCCACCACTGTCCCAGTTCCCCATGTCCCATCAGGGCCCCCCATTTCCCGGGCCAACGCCAATCTATTCCCAGCCATACCCTCCGTCAAAGACCCACACCCAAAACCCAAGTGCACCTCCTGTCCCACCTTACCACAGTGATGTCAAGAACCCTTATGACGATGGTCGGTTCAAACCAAAGAAGACAATCAACGACCCAATTTTTCTCGTCCTCTTTGTAGCTACGGTACGTAGTTTTTCTTAAAAGATATCTTTGAGTTTCAAATTGCACCCTAGGTTCTCGGATACGCCGCTCTCTCTGGCATCGCCTTGAATAGCTGGATTTCGCAAGGGGGCCTTGGAGGCGGATTGGGCAAACCAGGAGCTCAGACCGGTACAAGTGTCACATTGAACAGGTGCGCGTCATTTATTTCTGATTAAGCGGGATATGAAATTTGAAGGTTTGCTGCTGCAGGAGTGCCGTTTATCTGCTTCTGTTGATTACTGCAGCTGCAGTCTTGCTATCAGTCATATACCTCATGTTGACTCGCGCATTTACAAAAATCCTCATGCACGTCACACTTGTGCTATCCATCTTACTCAATATGTGCGCCTTCGAACGACTTCCTTGGTTCTCCACTAACTAGACTATTCCATTAGTGGGGTTTGCATATACTACTGGATAACACGTTATTATTGTGGGTTATTTTTTGGTCGC
The DNA here is from genome assembly GCA_018524395.1 of Podaxis carcinomalis. Taxonomy (NCBI): domain Eukaryota; kingdom Fungi; phylum Basidiomycota; class Agaricomycetes; order Agaricales; family Agaricaceae; genus Podaxis; species Podaxis carcinomalis. The sequence goes on along the minus strand of JAEUWJ010000063.1, from coordinate 273,572 downwards.
GAACCTCTTGTGCGGTTCACCCTCTAACGTGGTTCCAATGATAGCGGGTGCCATCATTTTCACTGTCATTGCCGTCCTCTCAATTTTGGCATACTGGGGCTTCAGGTCGCGTATCCCTCTGGCGGCACTACTCTTGCAGGTCGTCATGGATGTCTCAAAGCACCACATGAGCGTTTATGCTGTTGCGTTCACTGCGCTGCTTGTTCAAGCCGCCCTTGCCGTGTGAGTGATCCGCTCTTTGCAGTGTTCCCATCAAATGGATTGCTTTCCCCCAGATGGTACACATTCACTGTCATTGCAACGTCTGTCGTCGTCTAGCACATTAACATCTACTTTGCAACTGATAACTATTTATTAGATATGCTAAGTGGACCCCGGGAAGCCCGAGTACGTTCCGCCTCAGCTAGGCGTTGACAAACTGATCTTGTGCCGAACAGCTTGTAATACTGGGACCAGCTGCTCGTCTGGCAAAGTTGCAGGCCTAATCTTTTTTGAGACGTTTGCGTTCTTCTGGGCATCTCAAGTCACTGGGAATGTTTCGCTAGCTACCCTTGCCGGAGGTCCATATGGATGCTGGTACTATTTTGGTCCAATGGCCACCTACGGAGGCGACATGGTATTACACCTTTATTCTCTCATCAATCCTTTTCAGGCTCATGAGGTGAAAAATAGCCAAAGAATCCGACTATCTCTGCATTTGGCCGTGCATCGACACTCTCGTTGGGCTCCATTGCGTTTGGATCACTTATTGTCACGATTCTTGACTTGTTGCGGCTTATTTTTGAAACCATGCGCAATATTGCCACCCAAGAAGGAAGCCGTAAGCCTATCTGTTTCTTACTGACGTGTGACTGAGACACACCTAGCCGTCGAGGCCTGCCTTGCTTGCTGTGCCGCTTGCTGCATCGGCTGCATCCAAACCTTGGTAGAGTACTTCAACAGGTAATATAAACATATATCACACTGCCACATTGTCGACTAACTAGCCATCTTTTTGTAGATATGCCTACATTGAGATAGGTGGAGCTCGGCCGCTTTCTCTGGAAATCAAATCTGACAACGCTTTTTGCTAGCTCTGTATGGCAAATCCTATATCCCAGCTGCTAAGGATACATGGAGGTTATTCAAAGACCGCGGTATGCACCTACCTTCCGCGAGAACCTTTCGTGTTAAATAGATCCATCAGGTATCGATGCCCTTGTCAACGACTCGCTGGTCGGCATGAGTAAGTCTCCGATATTCCAATAGTTTGTTGACTATTAATAATGCTCTCTCCAGCGCTGGTCTGGGGAGCCTATGCCATCGGGTTACTCTCATCGCTGTTTGCATACATCTATATACGAGGTAGCGACGTGCTTCTGCCCGCTCTAACGCCCATATTAATCCCTTCTTTTTAGTCACGGCGCCATCCTATAACGTGGATGGGCAGTATACAGCTCCACTCCTTCTCTTCGCCTTCCTGATCGGAGTTCAGTGCTGTACGCTCGTCTACTTGGTAGCTTTCATTTCGAAGCTCATTCCGGACTTCTCTCCCCAGCGCTGACATTGTCGTCTGCAATCGAAGCTGGCGTATCAACTATGTATGTTGATTATCACTGTATATGAAATTCTATCACTGATCCTCCTGGTCACTCACGTAGTTTCGTTGGATTGGGTGAAGACCCACAGGTGCTGCAGTACAGAGCACCTGAGCTATTTGGGGTATGTACCGTGACCATGTCGATTCCTTGAATTACTTTATTAAATTTCCCTCCTAACAGCTGATTGCTAACCACTATCCCGAAGTTGTGAGAAGTGTGCCGAGAACCTGATGGACTACCACGAACTATGCCGGCTTTAACGAGACGGGGAATATCGAATCACGACTAGTTTTTACGATAGAATCGGTTTACCTATTTCACTTATCTTGAGATTATCGCGGCTTTGATGTGTCCACCGAATAATCTCCACCCTTGAACGATTAGCAAGAGGACCCAACCCGATACTTGTCCCTGTCGATTAGTGGTTGTGATTCCACTGCTTCGGAAGTTCGAATCCTCCCTGAGACATGTCTTTTTGTGTTCTTTTTTGATGCTAATGTAAGTAATAGAATCATGATGCCCCGCATGTTTGATGCTGGCAGGTGACCAGTCTCCACCACTGAGCGTCTTTTGCCTTGAGCATTTCGTTGCTACTTCCATCACTTGTGGTAGTTCTGGCGCACTCGATAGAAGTGGGAAATGCGCAAGACTTCATACGTCGTTACTTTCATTCTCGTGGCCGCCATCACTGCACTTGTGAGCGCCCTCTTAGCTCGCCCCAGAACTCACGTTCAACCTCCCAATGACCCACACAGAATGTCATCTCCTCAAAAAGAGTAGACTGGTATATATTTCACTTCTCTTCCCATCGTACCCCATCCAAACCAGCCACCAAAGGCTCGTGGTCAGATATCCAGAAACCCTTCGCACAACAGTCACTATCGAATACGGTCTCACCCGCCAATGCGAGCTTCAAATCACGCGCCTGCCTAGCCCAGGCGATCACGACGAAATCACCTATCGCTCATACAATTGCCGCAATTTCCCTACGAGTGTCACAGACCGATGCGAAAAGGAGAACCGGGCATTCTGTGCCGAGTGGACAAGTGCGGGATACATCGATCAAGTTGCAATTGGATTTGGTGCCGTATCGCTTGTGACAATCTTATTTGGCGTTAGTACGCACTCGAGGAGGCGGAGGATTTGGAGAGCTGTAGCTTGGTTGGTATTTTTCCAAGGTGTGTTGCTGTTTTCTTCAAAAGATGTGACTTGAACTTAGTTTCTATACTGTAGCTCTATGCCAGCTCACGGCGTTCGCAATTATCACCCATAACTATGACACTGCTCCCCTCTTTGAACAAGCTCGTCCAGGTGCGTTGTGTGCCATCCATCATATATGATGTTGCTCTGACTGGGGGTTTTGCTTGGCAGGTGCCGCATATGTGCTCAACATCCTCTCGTGGATATTTGGCCTCTTCATCGCCCTTGGTGTCATCGCCACTGGTATTTCCGCTGAGAGTGGTCATAAGTGGGCTGCAGGCAACAGAGCCTATCGTCCAATTCCTGATGGCCAATGAAGGCAGAGCCATCACGACGTTCTCTTAATTGTCCTTGCGACATCTGAGGCTATGAAGGACAGTATCTTTTCTTTCGTCTTGTGTATGCTATATAGGTCGCTCGCTGTGGAATGTCCATTTTTTGTCTTGTAAAGAGTGCTGGCCCAAACGCGAATGACACAGTAATTTGAATGTGCCGTCAGACACAGCGACAATCGTCTAAGTTCATTGGTTATCACAGGCATCAAGCAACTGCTGCGACAACTTTCATGTGCCCCTATTTCTGCTACTGCGAGTGATCGGTGATGACCAGGATGACCAAGGATTGACCAGGATTGATTTGGCTACGCGTGAAGATCTAGTCCATCCTCTCAAGGAGGCTTTCCATGGTCGCAAACATGAAAATTTGCCGAACATGTAACGTACATTGTATTCGGTGTGTTCTGAATTGATTGATGACACCATAGGTATTATTATGCTTGTTTGGTGAAACTGCGGTGTGACCGTGTCGCCTCCAGGCTATATCATCTTGGATTGTACCACTTATGAAAAACCATCCCCCTCAGCGTGCCTATCAGGAGGATACCTGATTCCTCAAGGGAGTAGAGCTCATGTCTCTTTTTTGACACTTGGGCTGCACCAACACAATCACTATCCAAGTCTTTGTATGGAGAAAATTCGAACAATATCCCGCGGAGCGCCAGTTATTGGCCAAATGCCGTCAAAAGGCAACAGTTAGTACTTTTGTAATAGTTGCGACAACCGATAACGGTTGACGTGACCGGCACGATACTGTCATGCTATGGGCATTATGCTTGTACAGTTGCCTCTCTCTTAACCCATAGCTCTCGGTGGAAGGGAGGAGCTAAGGGTTATTATAGAGTATGGGTTGTCGGAGAGGTCCCGCCATTAGCTCCAGGAAATTCATTCAACTTTTTTTTGTGTATCTATGTAAAAGTCCATTCGAGATGGTTAGATGAGGGATATCCTGATAGTCGCGGAGCAATCATCCCGATGACCTGCAATGACAACTGGTTTCAGTGAGCCATCGTCAATACCGCCATCGCCACCATTGATCTCATTATTCTGCTGCGCCTACTTGCACCTCTCGTAGTTTGAGGACGGCCGTGTAGATGTCATTTCACCCATAACATGTTTTTCCTCAGTGTGGTTCAACATTCCGGAGCGACATGTGGTTATCCTCTGCAAACATCAGGAATTTGAGAGCACGCAGGTCCTTTTCTATAGCTTCAGGTGGAAGGGGTGGGTGGTTCGGAAGCACTGAAAATTATTTCTATGGCTGCTCAGTGCCGTTGCTAACGTATGAGACCAACATTCTTGGACTTTGTTATCAGTCATGTTAATATCAAATTGCTATAAGAGTCATGGGCGCTATGGTGTTTTGAGCCGAAATGCCCATGGGTTATGGGGGTATGCGAAGCTGGAACCCCCGCGTATTAACTTGGTGGAACGAAGACTCTATGGGTCACAGCGGAGTATGGGTTATCAGAGGTATGGGTTAAGGGGGAGGCAACTGTAGTCCGGGGTAAAACAGGTCTGGGGGCGTTGCTCGTTGGCTTGTCCTTTGGATCACCGTCTGGTTACTGGCAAGTCGCCGGTTATTCGTTTTTGGCTCAGTCTGGCGTTATAAAGCCTCATGCGACAGCCTGTTTTCGGTTTAGTCCTATCAACATTGCAGGACCTTGCTCAAAATTACACCACTCTCTCATGCACGCTTTCGGTTCCTGTATTGAAACCGTCTCAAGTTTATTTCCTTCAACTTCGAACCCGGAATGCCAGAATAAAAGACGCCTATTCACATGCCCCTGGGACGAGATTATGGGGGTCGAAGGATTCAATCCCACAGCCAGCTTCTAAGGGTGGCTCCCTGCGTGAATCTGGGCTAGATTAGACAGGCCGACAATGAAGAAAGGCGATATATGAGCTTTGTGGCTTCTCTTTTACCTTTTCTTGCTAACAGTTATGCTTCTCTTCTCACAGTCCTGAATATCCACGTGTGCCCAATATCTCCTTTCGCGAGGTAGTCATCTGCTCTGACGAACGTGCATTCAGGTTATGGTGCCGTGAACTATGCTTGAAGCTTCAGGAAGCTTGGAGGTGGTGGGTACTTTACCATAAGTACTGACAGTTGGGCGTCGACAGACACCAGCGATGGGAGGTTTCAAAATGCGCTTCCTGGCTATTTCCTTGCTCTTTACTGCAGGTGTACTTGGCAATGTGGCTAAGTTTGATAAAAACTTGGTCTTCCGCTCACCGTTTTTCGATGAACCTCAGGTGGGACGTTTTGGGGTCGCTAAAAGTGTATAGCACTACTGAAGTCAGATAACAGTTCGCTCACGACATAGTCGCGTTAAGCCGCAGAAACATTCAGCCTGCACGAAGGGACGTTGTCGATGCCGCTCAATTCAAAGACGAAGTTTACCCTGGCTTTTTCGGTTCGGATTTCAGCAATGTAAGGACCTCAATTGATGTTTAAATCATCTTCCGATGGGGTCTAACGCTCAAAAACGTAGGCATTATCCGTGTGGAGCTCTGGTGTCAATTTTACCCATTCAGGTGAGTCCTCGAAGGAGCCTCGCTAGCCATGGCTGAGCAGATGTTTAGTTGCAAGTGTGAGTTTGACCTGCATCTAACCTGACATTAACCTGAGATATTCGGTGATCAGGGCGACCCCTTGGACACTTCAATCATTCTCTGGACTCACGCTGTCCCACTGCCATCTAGCTCCGGTCAATTACCAGATCAAAGTGTACCAGTATGCGTCTCTTTCAAGATTGGAACTACAAGCGATCTGTCGGCCAGTCAGCCAGTCGATTCAGGCGAGGCATTTACTAGCTATGACGTAGACTTCACCGTCAAGGTTGAGGCTACTGGGCTAAAACCCGACACAAAGTACTTCTACCAGTTTGCCGACTGCACCAATCCAACAACAGTCAGTCCTGTTGGGACGACCAGAACTTTGGCAAGCGGGAACAGTGAGTCGTACTGGAATACAACAGCCGCGTTTCCTTGACTCCGTCGATTGTAGCACCGGCAGAAAACGTGAACGGAGGAAAACCTTTGACCCTCGCTGTCTTTTCCTGCTCTCAATTCCAAGCCGGTGAGCATCGCCGTTTCGTGGCAGCGGGAAGCCAAAGCACTGAAACTATGGAAAAGGATGGTTCAATGCTTATGGGTTTGCAGCACACAATGTTTCGGCAGACGTCTTCGTTCATCTTGGTGACTATGTAAGCCATTACCTCGATCTTTTGTGCCGATAGCCTTCGAATTTGATCTTGATATAGATATATGAGTCAATCGGCAATGGTGCAAGCATCGGCCGCGCCGTCCTTGGTCGTGAATTGGCGACTATTCATGATTACCGACAACGTTTAGAACAATACAGATCCGATCCTGACTTACAGTTTGCCCATCAGTCTGCTCCCTGGATCACAGTCTGGTAGGTACACCTTCATCAGCCTGCATAGAATCCCTCTGATCACTACCTCGTCCTTCATTGCTATCAGGGTAAGTCAAGCCACTGGTACTACACTCGAAATATATCAAACAAACTGCTCGCATTATCCTCTCAGGATGACCATGAGGTAGGCACAAATTTACCCAACTCCTGATGGTGTGCCTACCGCGCCTCATTACAGATTGCGGATAACGCCTGGAAAGCGGGCACGACGGATTCCAACGACACAGCTGCAGGATGCACGTTCTCCCCCTCTGGTGCATGCTTTATGGACAGGAAATTTGCTGGTGTCCGTGCCTATCATGAATGGATGCCTATTCGACAGGTTGATGCCAAAGACCAACTCCGCATCTGGAGAAACTTCCAAATTGGAAAATTACTTGATTTATCGATGTTGGACACTCGTAAGTGACTATTAGGCGGACGGCAAGTACTAACCAGGAAGCTTTAAGGCCAATACAATCGCGACGTGACTGATGTGCGTAACACCCACAATCCTTCTTGGATGGCATGGCTAATCATCGCACCTCTTTGCGTAGGTTGGATACAATCACCGTGAGCCTTACACTGCTTTCGCTTTTCTAACAACCTGAACCTTCTTTGTGTGCCACTGCAGAATGTAAACCCATTTTATTGTCGTCTGTTCATCCATTCAGTGAAATCAATGACTACTTGCAGTGGTGTCATCACTTGCTGATGAGCCCAGGAGGTCCTTGATGGGAGCTAATCAAGAAAAGTGTTTGTTCATTTTACGAATATGGAGCGTTTGAACATTGTATTGAAAGTTCCGGCTAACAGGGCTTATGGATACCCTCTCAGAGTCCAAGTCTCGCGGAGCCATTTGGCGCGTGGTTGGGTAAGTGGATTTCTTCTCGTCATAACCTTTCCCATACCTCACTGAGATCACAGCCAACAAATCGTCTTTTCTCAACTCATCCGCCAAGGAGGTACGTGTGAAGCTCGTGCGTCAACTTACTGGCCTTTCGAGTAACCCTCACCATGCAGATATCGACTTCGCAAGTTCTCAATGACCTGTTCCTCGATGCGCCATATTGACAGCCGTTCATATATTAGGATGCCTGGGATGGTTATCGCACCAATAGAAATCGCATCCTTGATCATCTGTATCAGAATCAAATTGGCAACACAGCCATTTTGGCAGGAGATAGTCATGCAAATTGGGTGTCCGATCTCGCCCGTGAGTGAGCTGCTCTTTTCACACTCGCGAGCGATACTAATGCATTCACTCGGTAGATGCAAACGATACAATGACGTGAGTTTAAATGTTGCACCGAGTGAAACCCAATAACTGGATGAGTAGATATGATCCTACCACTGGACGTGGCGCAATTGGTGTTGAGTTTGCTGGCACTGGGGTGACCTCCACAACAGGACCATTCGACAGAGGCGACTTTAATGCTGCCGTTAATGTGTCTTCCATCTATGTCAGAGACAATATCGATCTGCAATGGAGTGAAGGTTTCTTCAGGGGTTTCTTTACACTGGCGATTTCACCGAAGGTCCTCAATGCAACTTATTACTCCATGAGGAACGTCAGTAAGTGCATTCTGCTGACATTTCACAACCCTCTTTCATTCGTGTCCGTTTCCAGCTTTCCGGAACCTAGATGGTTTCCCTATTGCTACTTTCCTGGTCAATGCTGGAGAGGATCACCTCGCTCGTCCTGTTGCAGGTGGAAAGGTCTTGTCTGGAGCGTTAAAATCTCAGGTGGTGAATTAGGGACCTTCAGGCGTCTTGGAACTCCACATAGACTCTTTCGTGTGTAAATGTGACAATTTTGTGCTCAACCGGATGATGGAAGTTAGTGTACGAAACAGTAAATTGTTCCCAACTGAAATTTGGCGAGTGTGCTTCAAATGATGATGTCATTATTGATACCTTTACTGTAAGGGTAGCTCTATTACGGCAATTTCGATAAAGTTCCTGCAACATGCCGGAGGCTGAATGTCTTTGCGCTGTTTTTACAATGGGGATTGCCAAAAGAGTGTATAGCTTCTCGTGCAAAGCCTGGAATGGCTCGCCCCCCACCAAATTGCGAAGAAGTCACTCACGAGGAGTGGATCCCACAAACGGCTTCGAAAAAAGAAAGGTACAATGAATTGTGCCAGATTAGACACGTTTCAGCGCGAGGCGGGTGGTACGCACGTCTGGTGACTTATGGCGAATTCGTTCCTTCCGGCAAAATTTGCATTTCTTTTCCCAGCGTTGAACTTCTGCAGGCATCTCTTGGCACTTACCCACAAGTCGCGGTGACGATACCGACGAACGTGGGTCACATATCTCCAAGCAGTGGCTAGGGAATGGGAGGACGGATGAATTCCGAAATAATAACCAATTTTACCATAAATACAAGTCGAGAGCCACTCACGCAACTCATTGATCAGAGCGGCCGTTGAAGCTGAAGATGCGCCACTTATTCGCGCTCCTGCTTTCTGTTACCGGGATATCGGCCAACGTCGTCAAGTTTGACAAAAACTTGGTTTTTCGTTCGCCGTTCCTTGACGAACCCCAGGTGAGTCCTGTATTTCTCGAGCGTGGCGTGGTTATTAAATTCCAAGACAAGTTCGCCCATGACACGGTCGCGCTAAGTCGGAGGAACATACACCCTGCGAGGAGGGACACGGTCGACGCCGCGCCATTCAAGGATGAGCTTTATCCAGGCTTTTTCGGTTCTGATTTCAGTAATGTACGGGACTCTCATCACAAACTCACTGTGGCTATCTCTGAGATACTCCAAGGCCCCTTCCGTTTGGAGCTCGGGTGTGAACTTCACGCATTCCGGTAAGCCCTCGTACGCAATATCTGGCTACATGGCTAAGCCCGCCCATGTTTAGTTGCAAGCGTATGTTTGGATATCTGCTGCCAGCCCGAATCAGGCTGACTCGATGACATTTGCTGGTTCCAGGGCGATCCATTTGATACCTCCATTATTCTTTGGACGCGTGCCGAACCACTTCCAACCAGTTCTGGCCAATTGCCGGATCAAAGCGTGCCTGTGTGCGTTTCCTTCAAAATAGGGACCACGCAGGATCTCGAACATCCTGTGGATTCGGGAGAAGCATTCACCACCTACGATGTCGATTTCACGGTTAAGGTTGAGGCAACAAATCTGAAAGCCGACACGAAATATTTCTTCCAATTTACGGACTGTACCAACCCAGGGATAGTTAGCCCCGTTGGAAAAACAAGGACACTCGCCAGCGTCGACAGTGGGTCTTTTACCCAGTAGTTGGCTATGAGATGACAGCTAATAGCCTGATCCTTGCTTCCGTTAGCACCTGCCGAAAAGGTGAACGGTGGCAAACCGCTGACACTCGCTGTTTTCTCCTGTTCTCAGTTCCAAGCTGGTAAGTGCAGTTTTCGTATTAATGTTATCGCAGCCATCTGACGGATAAGACAGGATGGTTTAATGCTTATGGGTTTGCTACTCACAATACCACTGCCGACGTCTTCGTCCATCTGGGCGATTACGTGAGTGTCACAATCTCCATACTATTTGTAGTCCAAGACTTAAGCTTGAGCTAGATATATGAAACCCCCGGTAATGGGTATGTGGCCTATTTTATCCCAGGATGTGCATGTGTTGATCAACTCCAAAGGGCAAGTATCGGTCGCGCTGTCCTCGGTCGGGAGTTGGCTACCATCCATGACTATCGACAGCGCTTAGGACAATATAGGACGGATCCTGATTTGCAATTCGCTCACGAGTCTGCTCCCTGGATCACTGTTTGGTGAGTTATCGCTATGTCCCTGTGGCTACAGAAAAACACTCACGACTCCTCCAGGGTACGCCACGAATGATTGATCACACCAATTATGCGCTCTCAACTCATCATCCCCGTGTTACTAGGATGACCACGAGGCAAGCATCGAGGCATTTCCATTCATCTTCTCATCTGATACCGCCGACTTCAGATTGCAAACAATGCGTGGAAAGCAGGCACATCAGATTCCAACGACACAGCTGCAGGATGTACATTCTCACCTTCCGGTGCATGCTTCACCGACAGGAAATTTGCCGGCGTCCGTGCCTACCACGAATGGATGCCCATCCGCCAAGTGGATGCCAAAGACCAGCTCCGCATCTGGAGGAACTTCCAAATCGGAAAATTACTTGACTTGTCAATGCTCGACACTCGTGAGTGATTCATACGGCCCACCAGAAAGAACAACTTAGAGTTGAACATTTACAGGTCAGTATGACCGTGATATCACTGATGTAGATTTCTCCTTGCGTCGTTGTGGATATCTCGACTGACCAAACCTTGATTCACGTGTAGCTTGGGTACAATAGAGGTGAGTTCTTGCTTTCTCTTTCATGGATCTTTCAGTAACTTGTGTCTTTAGCATGTGAGGCTCCTGATCCGCTCTGATATACCGATACCTCACCATCTTCATAGTTGTTGCTTCACTCGCTGATGAACCACGCCGATCCTTAATGGGTCCCAATCAAGAGAAATGTTCGTAAATCTGACCACTTCTCCTTTGAACGTCTACCAAAGGTTCGGACAATGCAGGGCTTATGGACACGCTTTCTGAATCCAAATCTCGTGGGGCAGTTTGGCGTATCATTGGGTATGTGATTCGTCTGTATCTCTGGTCAACCGATGTCTCAATGCTGAGAACGCAGTCAACAAATCGTGTTCTCCCAACTCGATCTACAAGGCTGTGAGTTTTGACTTGGTTCGCCAATTTCCATTATTGTGACAGTTCTATACCTCCAAAGCAATCAACGTCGTAAGGCTCATGCGTCTGCCCAGTCAGGCGAGGTACCAACTGAGAAATCTGTTAACCCCTAGGACGCCTGGGATGGCTACCGCGCGAACAGAAACCGCATCCTCGATCACCTATACAACAACGACATCAGCAACACGGTCATCTTGGCTGGGGACAGTCATGCCAACTGGGTGTCTGACCTTGCGCGTAAGTACAGCATTTGATGTCTCTAGAGGCAATGTTCACAGGACCCATCTACAGACGCAAATGACACAATGACGTCAGTAATCTGCTTGACAACGTTTATGAATCGCGGAGTTACACACCTTACAGATATGATCCTGTTTCCGGGCGTGGCGCCATTGGCGTTGAGTTCGCTGGGACGTCGGTGACCTCCCCAGGAGGACACCCAGGAGACTTCGGCCAGGCTGTCAATTTCTCCTCGATATATGTTAGGGATAACATTGACTTGCAGTGGAGTGAGGGCTTCTTCAAGGGCTTCTTCACGCTTGCCCTTTCACCCAAGACTCTCAATGCAACTTTTTACGCCATGAGGAACGTCAGTGAGTGTCTTTGGGTGGCTATGATTTTCGATTCTATCCGTTTGCTCATACGTCTGCGCAGCTTTCCGCAGTTTGGATGGGTTTGCAATGGCCAACTTCCTCGTTAACGCGGGGGAGAACCATCTCGCACGACCTGTCGCAGGAGGAAATGTCCTCTCTGGAGCGCTCAAATCTCAGGTGGTTAATTAGCTTCGTTTGGGTGTATCTCAAAACTTTATTGGACTGCCTCGTGTTAAACGTATTTGGAATACTGGACAATGAACAAAAGATTGGTGCTTTATGAAACCCACTGTAATGCGGGGTGATTTTATTTATTAGCAACACTAAGATCGAGGATACTAAGATGTGGCTAGTGGTAAATATTGTCCATGCAAAAGAGGAGACGAGGCAATTCAAGGCATGCCCTGTCGCATATTGTCAAACTTGCTCTTCTCATACCTCAACCAATTATCCCCATTGTGAATACCACCCATTGAGTCCTTCACAATTTTTACCAGACTCTTCCCGGGCTGGGGGTCCTTCCCATAACCACCCTCCATACCCTCCCTATGCGTCCCCTTGTCCCCGCTCAATTCCCAAAACATGCTCCCACCAAGACCCTCTTTCTTGATATACTCCCCCTTCCACTTCGCTACATCTTCACTATCGAAACTAACCAACTCCTTCGATTCGTGATTATACGTCCAACTTGCACCTAGGTTCTTGTCGTTGTAGATGTATGAGCCCGGGAGGGGGAGAACACGGTAATCGTAGACACCGGCTTCCCATGTGCCTGGACCGATGCCAGAGTAAGATTCGCCGAGGCCGTTGGTGTTTTCAAAGGCGCGCCCGTAGAGTGGGATACCGAGGACGAGCTTGGAGCGAGGAACGCCACGTGAGATGTAATATTGCACAGCATCGTTGGCATTCAGAGGAGGTCCGTAGAGGTTGGCTTGGTTGTTGGCTTTATTATCCCAGGAACCGGCTGCGTTAGAAAGTGAGGCGTTTGAGCTTAGAAGGTGAGGAAGGAGTGGGTGTGTGCGTACAAAAGTCGTATGCCATTAGATTCCAGAAGTCAAGGACTTGATCCATCTCGGCTATATGCAGTTTCTTGTAGTTGTCGGGGCCACAAGGCGCTGCAATCTATTGCGGGTGAACTAGATGACAATGGGACAAGAATGGGTTATGCTTACGGTCAGGAGGAAGTGGTAGTCAGCCCCTTTGCCCCTCGCGTGCTTGTCCAGAGCAACCCGGAGCTCACGCAAGAGTTCAAGGTATCCTCTAGCCTCGTGGTCGTTCGAAGGGTACTCGTAATCAATATCCAAGCCGTCCAAGCCGTAGTCCTCAAGTAGCTGGACAGAGGATTCGACAAACTTTGCGCGGGCAGCAGAATTGATGACAACGGGATGGAAAGCAGGTGAGTAGGTCCATCCACCGATGCTCAAGAGAACTTTGAGATGTCTATGTTCTTTCTTGAGCTTGTAGAGGGCCTTGAAATTGCCATAGAGATTAGTACCGCTATCGTTCCAGGAGTCACCTGGGTAGTGGATATCTTGGTCAGACCAGAGATCGGAGAGGAAGACCTCGCCGGAGTCTGTCCTAACGTTGGCGAATGCGTACAGGATGTGACTGAGAAGAGATTAACCACAGGCTGCCGGAGTAGAGGGCATGAGGACGCACGTGAGGTCGTTGACAGGTATCAAGGAAGGTGGATATTTGCGACCATAGATGCCCCTGCGAGATGAGTGTTCAACATTTCCTTCAAGCCACGTAGGAGGGACTCAGTTACCAGTTGGTGAAACTAAGGAAGGGGGGGGGGGGGTTCAATATATGCGCTATGAATGGAGGTACTGAACTCACTATCCAATGCTGTATTTTCCCTTGTTATATGGCATATCAATTGGTCCCGATGGTTGCGGTTTCGAAGGTTGTGCGGTTTGTTCAGGATCTGGCAAGGGCGACTTCACGCTGGCAGACCACTGGCCGAACTTATAGGACGTGAATACGACGAAGAGAATGCCAAGAGTGACTAGCAGATGCCTGAAGAATGTGTGACGTCGAAGTGGCTGTTGAGTGTGTAGATTATCTGTGGAAGCGTTTGGGGAGTCTTCTGTAGAGAGTGGCTGATAGGCAGGGGCCATGACACTGGCAGTGGTTGCTTATAACATGGAGTTGAGTTGGACAGCCACCATCACAGCTCCTCTCCAGACTCAGGCGGCACATGACTATGCATTTCTTGCTGTGTTTTTGCGTTTTGCGCCGCTCCCCCTTCTCGCGACTCCTGTGCAGATACAAAATGCGAGACAAACTCAGGACGAGGGTTGCCGACCCTCTGACGTCACTTTGTGTGATATTTCCAACATTCTCGTCTAGTCGTTCCAAGAGGGAAAACTATGGCTGCAAATTGCCCCTTCAACTGGTCAAATGATCCCCTTACATCACTTCGCCAGACTCAACCCCGCTTCTTCTCTCCCAGAAAAACTCGAAATCTCGTGTCCGAAGTTTGTCCCACTTCCGATGATAATCCCTCTTTTCAATGGTTGTGTCAAAAATCAATTCCAACATGCGAGGACATCCCAGTTTTATCCCGATACCCGATTCCGCGGTATAAAGGGCACCCTTGTCGGTTCTGGTTCACGCTTTTCGCCTAAATCGAAATGCATTTCCTGGCTCTTGCAACCGCGACCGTTCTCTCTTTCGTTCTTGCAGGTGTCAACGCTCAGGCTCCTGCCTGGGGACAATGTGGTGGTCAGGGATGGTAGGGCTTGATTGTCCATGCCTCGGCCAAAGTCCTAATACCCCTGAAAGGTCCGGTGCCACCACTTGCGTAACTGGCTATGTCTGCACATACAGTAGCCCTTGTGAGTCATCAATCCATCCCATGCCGAGCTGGTTTCTCAAACATAGACTTCGGCGCAGACTACTCTCAGTGTCTCCCTGGTACAAGCACTAGTGTCCCCACTCCCACTAACCCAGGCTCGACCCTCCCTCCTTCCACGACTTCCTCCGGTCCCGCACCTACCGGCTCTCAAATCCGTACTGTTCAGGACCCGGTCTATCACTTCTACCTCCAGAACAACGGTAAGCAATACCCATCACTTCCTCTCCTGCTGCACCGAACTCCCCGACCCGAATCACAAGGCGGTAAACCTCAGCTCGGTCCAGAAGCCTCCTCAGGCTTTTTCACAATCTCAGGAACAATCTCCCTAAACCAGTCTAACGGCAGCAAGCTCTACCTCAACGTCAATAACAGTGTCTCAACGTCTTACCAGCCCCTCACTCTGGACACTACGGCCACTACTACCGACTGGGGTTTGGAGGGCGATACTATCATCACGACCTCGCCTCGCCAGCTCAATTTCATCGCTTGCGCTACGAGCAACCCATCCTTTTACGATGTCTATCTTCAAACTGGTAACGATACTCCCTCTGGCTCACAGTGCACACTCGTCACAATGCACTTGCCTTGCCTATGCTGATAAAAGTTGCGGCGTCCGGTGATGGTGTATAAGCAGGATAGGGGTGTATATAGCATTCGTCCAAACTTATGTCATAGTCCATGATATGAAAGAACAGAAAACCGAAGAGAATATCTACGTATAAGGGGCTAAACGCCACATATAGTAACAGTCTAAGTTGTCTCAAAGTCTCTGAATGAATGTGACGCAAATGAGTGGGATGAGAGAATGCAAACGAATGGTAGGCGCGAATAAGGATACATGGCACAGAGATAGCAATGACAGATACAAATGCAAGAAACTGCTGTTCGGTCAATGCTCAACATTGACCTAGGAACGAGTTCCTCGGCCAGGGTTGTTTGTAGTCGTCCACCCAGGTCGTTAAGTTCGGGTTCGTATAGGCTTCTATGTACCTACAGACGGGTGGTCAGCAGTTACAATGCCTCCAGGAGATAACACTCACTGGTTGATATAATCCTCCGTTGGAAAATCTTTCGGATTACAGCCAATGTTAATCGCATCCTCGGGTTGGTACACCCGTATATAATCCACGCGCATGTGTGCAGGGAACGGTAGGTTGACCAGATCGACCGGACCAAAGTTGGTTGACATCCCCAAGTTCATTATGAGATACTGATGATCAAGAGAGTTAAAGGAGCACAGAGTCACTAAATATTGATAAAGAGAGACATACCATGGGTTCCTGAGGGACAGGCCGCGCCCCAATCTCAACGAGAGGATCTGGTCCCATTCCAGCTGCCCTGAGCGTCCACGACACCTTGCCGCTGGATATCCAAGTGATGTACTACGATCGGAGGGTCAATCTCTCGTGGCTACGGACCACCAGAACGATACTTACGCCGTCGTCAAAACCAGGTTTATACTGATAAGCCATGCACAATCAACAATTCCGCAATTTAGAACAGCGGGAACAACGCCTCACTTCGAATCCATAGATAGAGTAACCCCCTCCATTCAATTCATAAGCACTCGGATCGGTATTGGTCGTGACCGATGTAGCTTGTTGCGTGGCGCTGCCAACGAACGTGTTTTGTTTGCTGATAGTCGGGTCCGCAATGATCATGTTGACAGACGTGTTATCCCAAGCGTATGCATGGTTAAAAGGCTGTAATAACCATTATCATCTCATCAGCATCCCAGCCGAGGGCTTGGCAACGCAGCCAAGGAAAATAGGGGACATCGCGCGTACCGCCCATTGTGCAGACTGAGAAACATCGCCGATGAGCGTATCCCGATCGATCTATATCCCGAAAACCGAAAATGACATACCACCAGTCACTCAGTCGACTATATACCATGACATGCAGCTTGTCGCAACTCACCTGAGCCTCAAACACGTCGATCTCTGGGGCCGAACGTCCAACAAACGTCCCATCAGGATGTTTCGGTCCAGGATGAGACTCTCCATCACACGTACACCGCGACAACTTCTGTCCCGGGAGGTAGGACAACACACCACCGCGCTTATGATCCCCATCGACGGTCGCTGCTACTGGAAGCCCGTTCACTGTCTGATTTGCAACAGTGCCGACATCGCAGCTATCATAAGTGTAGGGCCACTGAAACGGACACGAAAATAGGGTGATCGTTAGGTCATGATCGGCGCTGCGGAGGCGGACAAGACGGCCAGAATATGAAGAGGGACAAAAAAAGAAAAAGGGCGGAGATTGGGGGACGAAAATAGAACTAGTGACGTACTGTTCCCTCCAGCGAAGCACCGTACCCCGCTCGCCCGAGGTTTCCCATCGCCCATATCGCAGGCCAGAAACCAAGAACATTGTTATAACCTGGAAGCTGGACGCTCGCCTCGATATATCCACCAGTAAAACAAAATTTATTCCTGGAAAATGGATCCATTAATAGAACACATGGAAGTGAGCATCGATGATCACATCATGACGACAAGGAGGGCGCACCATGTCGACATCAGCCCTGAATCAATTTTCGCGGGGTCGTGAGTTCCACTTGTTCCAGAACATTCGAGCAAAATGAGGACTTACCGCCCTGGTAATGCAAGTCGTGGGTCTCCTTCTGCGAGAGGGTAATGACAAGGGAACCATTTTCCGTCGTGATGGCTTCGGGATCATACCACTCCATATTGTTCGTTGCCTGCCACAAGGCCATCAGTATGGCAGTAACCAGTGCTCCAAGCAACAGCTCTAACCCAATAGTGTAAGTCAACCGCCTCCCAATAGGGGTCATCTCCAGGGTAAAACGTCCGTCCATTCACGTTGAACTCGTCGGAGAATACAAGCTGCATCTTTTTCGACGGATCGTTCCATGAAGGTACCGTATACACCTCCTGTGGTGTATCGAGATCGATTAGTCCCCAGTTGCCTGGCATGACAGGTATCTTCGCTTCAGGTCAGCCATCCCATGCACTCCACACAGTCAGAACGTCGCACCTGTCCTGTAGAGTTGATACCGCCGATGTTGTATGCACCGTTCTTGCTGAAGGGACGTTTTGTCACTGCTGTAATGACAGGCCAGCCAACACTGTCAAAGATGGGTATGACGGTCGGGCTTAAGGACGACAGCTTGTCAAGGCTCACAATAATGCGAGTATCCCCAAAATAACGACGAACAAACAGCCGCAGTTCCTAACACCCCGCTTCGAGAATCCGGCTGTCTTTTGTCTTTTCGTTGGCATGTGCAGCACGTCATCGTCTTCAACATTATTTGGTGACAAGTCTAATCCCCAATCCAGGGGGTTATGTGAGAATGAATACTGTTTGAAAAGCGTAAAACCATTGTCTTTCAACGACAAGCCAGCTGCGTAAAAATCCGTTCTGACGTACTCGATCGGATATATTAGCAAAACTCGAGCGAGCACCGATAGGATATATAGACGAGTCCGAGCTCGGCTTTAAGTTCAGCGTCAGTAGACTGCTAGACTGCATGGGGTCCCGCGCACAGGCATACCACCATGCATTCGAATGAAACAAATTCTCACCAGGTTAATCCACCCATCCTTTCTTGTTGAAACCGGCCGAGATGAAACTAACGTCCCCGAAGATATAGTGGCTGGCATGACGGGGGGGGGGGGGTGAGAGAGGAATGAAGGAATAAGAGAGGAAAAGGAGAAGTGGTGGAGATGAGGAGTAGAAAGAAGTTGTAATGATGGAGACCGGCTGGTGTACGTGTGCTAGGGGAAATGACGAACAGTCAGACAGCCGCTTCGGCGTTAATCTAGGATATTCCTGTACTCCACGACCGCCACCTACAATTTAGCAATGATATAATTAGGCATCTTAACCATGACGTGCGCAGCACTTTCCAATTTCCCCACTTGGCCCGGTTGTGCCAAACTTTAGTTGCCTATTGCTATCACCTCGCCGTTGAAGCTAGCTTTTTTCAAATTACTGCTCTGCATAACTCCCTCTTGGCCACTTTCGACTCTGCAGGTGACCCTAAAACAGTGATCTTCTAGGGCTATATAAATCGACGCTATAACTCACAGGCTTATCAAATGATAAACAATGCTGTCGCGTTATACGTGAGAAACGGTGGAGAATACAGACCGGCGACCCTATCTTAATCGTCTTCGTCTCCGTCTTAGCTTTAGCATGTGCGCTCAGAGTAGTTTCGTGATGACACCGAGGCCCTGTCGTAAAAATTTCATGTCAGAATTTACGAAACATCACGAGAACGTGCTAGCAACCACAGACCTTTGTCTTTCCCTCGCGGAAGAGGAGCTTCATACCTTCTTTGACGAACTCTGGGTGTGATATGAACTCGAACTGGACCTTCGCCCGATCTCCTGTGCGCAGGATCCCCTGCGGATGGTCCATCCCGATTATTCGAACGGTCTGCCGTACCGCCTTGGTTCCCGTTTGAGCATATTTTCCACCTTAGCCCAAGAAATGGACTTACCCCGCAGTGCAACATGGCCTACAATTCATTTGTCAGTCACATAGTTTCAAGCGAGAGGGTGGACCTTACTTGGTAGTTGCGTTGCAGCGTCGTGTTGTGACTGTGGAGTAAAATCAGGACTTAAGTGCAATACCTCGAAAGCTTGGCGTACTATAGAATAAGGACTTGACCTTCGAACCGCGAAGTAGCTGAAGTAATGACCGAATGAGTGCCTGGAATTCATGTCGAAGTGAACTACTACCTCGAGGTGGCGTATCTGTCTTGGGAACTAGAACCATTCCTTTCCGCACTTCTGCTCGTTTCACACGTTTCAGTGCAAGAGAAACACATTGTCCTGCCTCCGCTGTAGTCACAGTTGCACTGATTTAGCTAGATATCAGACAACGCTATTGAGGGTGTGTTGGAGACATCTCACCGTTTCCGATGCATGCTCTTAACTGCAGTGACACGATAGTTGCCATTTGCGTCTGGTCCAAGGAGGACAGTGTCTCCAGCCTTGACCACACCTGAGTTTATAATACCATTAACCACGGTCCCTACGTAGGGAACAGACCATGTCTCGATAATGGAAATCTGGAAAACTTTCAGAAATTTCAAGTTCTCTATAGGGCTACAGACTCACTTCTAGGGGTTGATCAACGGCAAATTTCGTGGCATCGTGCTCACTGGATGGCAATAGATTTAGGAAGGTCCGTAACTGCCAAATTGAAGCATGATGAGCACGAGAATAACCGTTCAACAGGAGCTCATTACATGATCAAGACCCTCTCCGGTCACATTCGATATCTGGAATATGGGGCATATTCTGAGGAAGAATTCAGGACGGACGAAGGGATGCTTTGTTGATTATAACTCACCTTTCGGATCCAAATGATGTTGCCAATTCAATCGAAGTCTCCGTGTTTTTCACGAAAACGGGGGTCTTGCTATACAATCGAGGTGGTCAGATGTTCACGTTGATGGGGCGCCCAAGCTCAAACACCGACCGGCAGCCAGGGCTTTGCAATATCTTGGTAACCTGCTTGATCGTTTCGGCCAACTTTGGCGCTGGAGTCATGTCGATCTTCAAAATATTGTCAACTCACCAATAAGAAGTAATGCCACCAAAAGGACTCACTTTTGTCACGCAAACGACAACGGGGACGCCAAGAGCCAGCGCTATCGCCAAATGTTCCTTGGACATTCCAATTAGCCCTGCATTTGCACCCACTATTAGGATGACACAGGACGGGGCGCCTGAGGTAAGGCCATAGAGAGTTGTCTTGAGATACCGCTCATGTCCGGCCAAATCTAACAGGTGTGAGGTGCTCGTACGTGGCGTTTGCGGTTAGACATACCGATGAACGACACGATCTTGGCTGCTTGTAGCGAGATCTCTTCCCAGCCCAATTTCTCATGCCTCGCTGAGTTTTCGTCGCTGCCGATAATTTGAGGTAGAATTGGTGCCCCAGACGGTCCGAAGCCGAGAATCTAGAGGTTCATTGGGAGATAAGTCGAATACTAACATGGTGCCATACCTCCATCCCAACACTGGAAGTTCTTCCCGTTTCTATTTCGTGTTTATGCCTGAATAACGCGACGCGAGCCTTTCCCCTGCCATCGTCGAGAGATCCTGTAGACCTCCTTAGCAAATGCAAAAGTCAGTGTGAGGTGCCATACCTCGCGTCAGTACTCCCAGAGTCGTTGATTTGCCACTGTCCACATTGCCAACAACTGCACATCGAACTTCTGGTGTTAACGACACATTGGGCGGTGGTAGTCGCAGTAGCAGGGTAGTCCGAGGATGTGCGCCGTTCCTCGATTCGAACAGAATTGATACCTGTTCCAGGGTTCATGGAATTATACACACGCAACCTGCCGGAAACCCACCTTGCCGCCCACTTCATCTACAAGCTTCTCAAATGCCCCTCGAATCTCGTCTATCTGCTCTAGCGTTCTCTCAGTCCCAATCCAGCCCTGGGTCGCGTCCGTCACCTCTCCAGAAAACAACTCTGCGTGGGGTAGTTGTGCTCCTATCCGAAAAACATATTCGCCATGATGTTGAGTGAGCAACTCGGCAATCAGGTCCCTCGCCGTTGCATGTTCTGCTGGATTCTTCGACAAAATGTGGTTCTAAAAGACGATCCGCACCGGGTCAAAAATAAGTTATTCCCGAAGTATGCGTCACGATCCCTCATACCAGAATACGATCCTCCAGTTCTAGTAATGACGCCCGAATGACAGCGGCGCTATCAGATGGTTTGGTAGGTGCGGAATTCGAACCGTCGTCCTTGCCTTTGCCTTTCGAAGCGGTCGCGGTGGGGTTGGGTTTCTGGTCCTTGGGCTCCTTCTGATTCTCCGAGCCTGACGCAATGACCTTTGCTCTCTGCCTGGCCACTTCACGGTTATGTATCTCGTCTATCTCGTTCTGAAACGTCCTTAGGGTGGTCATGGCGGGTTCTGTAGGCTAGATGTAATTAGATGGCTGTTGAATTTAAAGCAAAGTGGCTCAAGTTGGATGACTCAGTGGTAATCTTGAGAGCGGCCAATGAGTCAGTGCTTCACGTCGATTCAGACAGATGCAGGCAATGTTGTCATTCATTGTCATTATCAGAGTGCTGTTTGGCATCCATCATGGAGACAAATAAGACCATCTGAAATTAGCCAGCGAGTCAATATTGAGATCAAGCGTGTTGAATATTCTTTCCCATCTTATGCCACAGAGGCTTATCTCCGTCACCATGGCACATTAACCGCGATAATAGTGATCGTCAAGGCTATCGCAAAGACAAAAGCGCTTCCGTCAGGACTGCTAATAATATCGCATCAAGATCACGTGGAGTCCATTTCTTTCTGTTTACTTTTTAGCATTTGTGTTCAATTAGAATTGTGATGATACGCACATAAACACATAAACGTCCACCAAGAATCGTCAATCGATTCGTTACCATGGCCAGAGTCATTCCAGAACACGCACATCCTACACCAGGTCCTTCAAACTTACCCAAGATCAGCGGAACTCAACCAGGTGTGCTCGATCCAACGCAACCGTCGCGTCTGCTCCGACTTCACGGCGCGAAGCTGAGCTTTGCGGCTTTTGATCCACTTACAGCCTATGCCCAAGAATCTCCGGACATAACCAAGCTCAACTTAAACACGGAGCTGTACCGTCCAAAGCGCGTCGTCATTGAAACAGCTCCTTCTGGAGAGTCTACGTGGCGTTTCGTTCCAAGCGCGAAGCGGGAGGAAGGAGTTGCAGATGAAGGAACGTGGCCGCGAGTCGTCGATCTTTGCGGGTTAGTGCCAATGTACTTTGTGTGCCTTCCAAGGAGTAACCCGGATTATCACTTGCAGAGAATTCGTGGAGATGACACAAGACCAATGGGACATCTATAAGCTCGATCCACTTTACGAATGCCTGGTTCGAGAACTTCCACAAGTGACTACAATCCGAAATGTGTCCCAACCCCGTCCATCATCCCCCAAAATCATCGGAAAACGCCAATTGCCATCTCGCTCTCCCTCACCCTGCAGGCTAATGCCTCCACCGCGTACTGCAAATGGCAGGAGTGCCTTTGTCGAAAGCGAGAGTGAGAGCGACGATGAAGACGAAGTGGAATCCATGATTATCCACGACCAACAACCCCGCTCGCGCCACAGGTCCGCTGCGAGGGAACTTCGAGAGCGGCTCAAGAAAGAAAGGCAAGAAAGGCGCGAAAAGCTCCAGCGGAAAATGGAAATCTTCTCCCAAACCGATGAATTGTATCATAACGTCTACCCTAACGGTAGTTTATTTGATCGTGCTAGAACCCCTGAACGGTGTAGTACCACTCCTGAGCCCTCAAAACGTAAAGGTGAGGAAGACCCTTATATGTATCATTCTGGCCCCACTAATAAAATAATTAGCCACTAGTGCTCTAGATACGTCATGGTCCCCGGACGCAAGGGAACTGGAAGAATTGCGAATACGAAATGGCGCAACTTATGCGGCCACGGTAAATATGAAGAGAACACGGACCAGCGTTTCACCCACAAGAGCCAAACGAGAGCTTTGGCAGAAAAGAATGGAGCGAGTCCGAGGCTTATGGGAGCGAAGGACAGCAGAAGTGGAGGCGCGAAGACTTGAAAGAGAAAGACGACTTTTAGAAGAGATCATGGAAGATGTTCCTCTTGGAGACTTTTCACCCAATGGTAGGTTCAGCTCGACAACTTCTCAGCTCCAACTGAAGACATGGTGCTCATGATGTTCCTCCGAACGCAGACAACCCAACAACCCCAGACAACCCCTTCTCCCAACAAACTCACACCCAAGAAGGAAAGGACGAAGAATTACTAGACGAAGAGGCTGCCCACCGTGCGGCCATCGAGGAATCGCGTAGAAAGCTCGCCGAGCTTGAACGCGATCGACCTCTATGGGAAGAACAGGCAAGACAACGACAGCTTCGTGAAGAAGCAGAACAGCGTGCCCTCAGAGCAAAAGCGGAGGAGCGCCTGCGCGAAGAATCCAGGAAGAAAGCTGAAGCTGAAGCCCAGGAACGAAGGAACCGCGAACAGGAAGAAACGAAGAGACGAGAACAAGAGAAGAGCCTGAAGCGGGAAAGAGAACTCCGCGAACAAGAAAGGAGGCAAAGGCAGCAACGTTGGTCATTCGGTCCCTGGACGACCCAACGGGCTCTCGAGCGTTATCGGGTTCTTTCAGAAGCCTTCGACAGCACTAAGTTTACATCCGAGCTTCCTCTCAGCTTCGAAGACGTTCCCTGGCCTACGCTTCAACCGCCGAAAGGTTTTTCAATTGAAGATGTAAACTGGGACTCGGTCGAGCGCTTTTTTGAGGCTATTCGACCCCACCTGAGACTTCAGGACTACAAGACGCTGGTGGAAAAGAGCCATCGTCGATTTCATCCAGACCGCTGGAGAAGTAGAGGTCTGCTGAAGACAGTAGAGGATGAAGCCATGAGGGGATGCATGGAAGTCGGTGAGTGTTCTGATGTCGACTTGTCATGTTAAAACCAACAGTCGACATTTGTGACAGCGGCAAACACAGTGGCTCAAGCCCTTACACCCCTTTGGCGGAGTCTCACTGGCCGCTGAAGTTATCTGATGTGCAGCGAAACTCGTGATCTGTTTTATCCTTACTGATCATCCTCGGAGCAAATGGCAAAACGTGTGGGTCTCCTGAAGTGGATCATGGCGTTACATAGGTAGAGTGACTTGTTTGGATGGTTTGTACCCCTGATGGAACTAGGTAAAGCCAGGCTCGCCATGAGTGCCATACAACCAAACATGCATGGTGGGTATGTTCTGTACGATACATAGGTAGCAGTAGTTTAGCTATGCGCAAGGGCGCTTTGATCTGAGTGGATTTGTTGGTGATCAATGCCGACCAATACGTCAACCACCTGCGTGGGAAGAGGTCATCTAAGTATTCGGCCTGGTGGCGATGGGAGCTGGCTGAACAAACAGCTCAAGGCGCCAATCCTCCTTTTCGTTCTTCTTTACTTGTTGCGTGGTTTTCGGCGACCTCCTCCGTCCGTTTCCCTATTCCTGTGCCCTTGGATAGAGGAAAAAGCCTCGCTGTTTCGGTTCGGTTCACGCACCATCCACTCCGAAAGACGCCCAGCTACCCACCCCCTCAGACGATACAAGCACGAGTGGGCCAATTTGCAATTGTCTTGACTTTCCCCACCTTTGACCTATCCACTATTCGATGTCTACAAGTTCCTCTAATGCTCTCGATGATGGGAACATCCGGCGAGTGAGGTCGATGGGCGATATGCCGCAGCAACCGAGCCCATCTGTCCACCACGTTCGACGAGTATCTGAAGGAGACCCTTTCCCAACCGGCAGTGGACAACCGCCCTCTGCCACTGCTGTCGTTGCTGGTGTAAATAATACTCGGGCTCAGCACCCGGAGACACTGAATCGGAATGACGATCGAGTAGACTCCTTTCTAGCAGTCTTGGGACTGGGGAAAAATGCGATTCAGAGGAGGAAAGCATTGGTCGTATTGCTGTGGAGTATTACATGGTCGCTAATACAGGTGTGTGTGGCGTGCACGGGTGGAATGAGGATTACTTACTTCACACGATGCAGATCATCGTGATAGTAACGATGGTTGTGCTTTCGGGGACCGCTTTCAAGAGCCCACTACGCGAAGAAATCAGTGAATGGTCGGCGTGTGATCGGCCTTTAGGGATCTGGGCCTGTCTGTGGATTGTCAGGGTAATATCATTGACCTTACTATCATATTGGGAGTACTTGAGGGAGCTCGTTGCGTATGTCTCCTTCACTGACGTTGTATATCCCATCGCTCACAGTTATGACTACAAGGATTGATAACTTCATTCTGGGGGCTCCAACAATAATCAGAAGAAGAAACAGAACGAACACTATCCCTCGTGCTGATCATAGACAACTTCAACCGATCCGCCAGCAAGGTATCATCGTGCCCCAACCAAATGCAATGTATACACGGTACGTGCTACAGAAATGTCCTTATACTTGGGCTCCGTTGCTGAGTTCCCGCTCAGCCTTTCTGTACTATGCTCGCTTCTAACATTGAGCTGGTTCCTGACCGCGCACATCTTGGAGTACACCTCGGTGAACACTTGCCGCCACACCTCACCCCACCTCTGGTGGCTGGTATTTGGCATTCTCTGCCTCATGTACCTGCTCGTCTTCGAAGTTGTCGTTATAGGCTTCATTGTTTTGGTTATCACGCCAATCGTCTTCGTAAGTGATCCTGAACCCGA
Source organism: Podaxis carcinomalis (assembly GCA_018524395.1). NCBI lineage: Eukaryota > Fungi > Basidiomycota > Agaricomycetes > Agaricales > Agaricaceae > Podaxis > Podaxis carcinomalis. The sequence goes on along the minus strand of JAEUWJ010000063.1, from coordinate 247,656 downwards.
TCTGTCTTTCTGTCCCAACGCTTTGTTTCAGGTCTTCTGGAACATCCTCCTTATCTGCCTCGGCCGCCACCCAATCCAAAACCCACACATCATTAAACCGGATGTCGACAAAATGCCAAAAACGCTTGTTGAAAAAATCCCTCTCGTAATGTATATCCCACCGCCACCAGAAGGATCGGACCTCAAACCTACATCACCCAACATAATTACTCATCCCCACTCCTACCCTCCTAAAACGGCTGCGAAGCCAGCCAGCAAATCCAAACCGCGGTTCAAGTTTCTCAAAGCTAAACCATCAAGGAAGGTAACACATGCAGACGGGTCGACCATGCCTCTCGACGTAGAGAAGAATCCGGGGAGTGGAGCGCCGCTGACATGGAGTGATTACTGGGAGGAAAGCGAGTATCCGTTTGTGGTGCTTGAAGGAAATAGGGCAGCTTGCGCAATATGCTTGATGGACTTTGAGGAGCCGAAAAAGAAGCCCGGATTGGAGTATACCTTAACAACGGTGAAGAACAAAGAAATTGGAGATGAGACAGTTGTCGAAACAATGGATAAGGATGGGAAGAAAGAGGAGGCGGTGGCGTTGGAGGCGAGGTCAAAGGAAGCAGAACCCAATCAAGGTTCAGACTCTGGTATTACCTTGGAAGTCAGGAGAGAGTCGAGCCAACTCCGACTCGAGGACGCGGGGGAGGAAGCACAGCCATTGAGATTATTAACCTGTGGACATGTATTCCACGTGCGTGCACTATCTTTTACCTTTTTTGGCACTCACCATCATCCCCTGTAGAAAACATGCCTGGATCCTTGGTTGACTGATGTCTCTGGCCGGTGTCCTGTGTGTCAAAGGCCGGTCGAAATCCCGGGACAAAAAGCGAAGAAAACACGAGACAGACCCCAGAACACCGGGTCATAACATTCCTTTGCTACCACAGTCCATTTTGACAGGATCTACCTAGGGGGCAAGAAAATCTATCGCACAACCAAACTTCGGCTTAACTGTATAAATAGTTACATTGCATTCACGACTTATCTGCTCTCATTCCTTTCCACCTCTTGTATATGAGATTTCGTTGTCGCTGGTAACATTACACTTTCATTTCATTGACTAGGGACCTGTGGCATTGCCTCGTTGGTTCAGTGTATTGATAACTAACAATGGACATCATTTTGATCAAGGATATTGCACAACCGAGTATGGAACGGGAGATGTTCATGATCCAGCCAACAAGAAGTTTGCATATAAAGAAAGAGACTTATTGAGTCCAGTCGCGCGTCCACTCCTCCCTTGTTTTCCCATTGAAGCTCTGAACATTTGGGAGAGCACTTGCGATGGAATTCCTGTAAATTGTGTCATTCAAAACTTCGCCTCCAGCTTCGACGATCTCAAGGCTCTGAAGGGCCCAGTCACGACATGCCGTATGATCTAAATGGGTTTCCTCGATCTAAGATGTTCAGATTCGTCAAGGCTAAATGTCAAGAGGTATTACGCACCATAAGCAACCTCCAAATCAATTGAGGGGGGGCGTCTCTATCACGGCTATAAAAGGTCGATCGAATTTCTAGATGGCGCGGACGTGACAATCTCCGGGCCAGCATCCCCAATTCGGAGGAATGCAAGCAGTAAAGAGTGATATGGAAGGCTTCAAGACGTCCGCTGCTAACGAGCTCGATGTGTTGAATTAGGCCCTCTAAGTTGGGGTTTGCAATCAAGTGTCGGATGATCAAGGTCTTGGGCTACGCAGATGACGCGCGAACGAGTCAACTCGTGACCAGTAATTAGAATTGGAATGATATACCTGGACGTTCGACTGAGAAAGATACCATCTCAGGAGCAGATCACTATCGTCCCAAAGCCTAAAATCTGCCTCGAGGACCTCCAGCGTGGGAAGAGAGACCGACCAGAAGGATAAAGATTTCCACCAATCCGTGACGGTGAAGTGGTTCTCGCGGCTGTCTGACAGCCCGGCCATTAGGCACAGCTTTAGTCGCTGGAGCTGATTAGCATGATTGAGCAGAAGCTGTGTGGTCCCAGGCCGATCAGCGAGGGAACAATCCGAAGCGATGTGAACGGTGAGGTCTCGCAGCAAAGGGAAGTGGGGTATTTCTAGCATGAATGCATCTCCATAATGAGACGGCTGTCTGTATATCAACAAGGACAAGGTAGTGAGGGTATACTGATGCAGTTTCAGGAAAGGTACGAGGGACACACGAGCGGAATCGATAAGTTGCTGGGGATGACCGGGTTCAAGGTCATCCCGGGAATCCAAAGAAAAACTTTGAAGGCTCGGGAAAAAAAGATGTTCGAGTCTGAGTTGGGGGACTATATGCCTTATGATGTCGATATCACGAGTCTCAACGACACCAGTGCGGCTACTCCAGAATCTGGAATGACAGAATACCTCGATCTTGAGATCTGCGAGGTTTTCCATCCGTGCTATGAGATCCGTCAATTGGCTCGGCGAAAGGCCAGGTATCAGCGTGGGTGGTGCGGGCGCCGTTTGGTTGTCATTGTGAACTCGCAGGCGAATATGAAGGGATGAGACGGCCCTCGCGGTTGCATTTATACTACGGAAGATCATTACCTAATTTCAAGGCTTCAATGCCAAGATCTTACCTCAGAGCAGAAAGATATTGTTGGGTCGAGGAACACTCCGACACACTGGAGTACGGGACCAAGTCGCGCAGAGGGTTATCCAGAACCACAGAGTGATATTTGTTGTGTATGTAATAGTCGAGGAAAGTACTGTTAAGACAATAGATCTTGGTTGCCTCCCAGAAAATGAGGTCAAAATCAGGAAGGAAGGATAGGATGTGCAGCCATATTTCGGGTGGAATTGATGGGGTCGAGGGTGGTATCCCAGGATGGGGCCCGTCTTGATGCGCGCGAGTAAAAGATGGGTTGAGGCGGGTTCCTAATCCAAACACCATGCCCAAGGACCGACGACGATGTTGAGCAGTAACAGCCGAGGGTTATGTGGAAGGAAGTATGTGGGAAGTATGTGGGTACAGCTGGGTGACACAGGGTGTGACTCTGCCTCGCTTTTGATTACTAAAAGAACCCAGTGACCATATCGTGTCGCCATCTCCGAGACAGCTATACGTGAATTTGTCGGCCATGAATATCCAAAGTGAAAAGAAAAACGCGTAGATATTGGACTCATTTGTGACGGCAAAGAACCGAGTGTGGGAAAAGAAATGTCAACCGGAGAGCAAGGGATGACTCTTCCAAAGTGGCCAGCCCGAGGGATTTCTCAACTCAAAGGTTGACGTCGCTTCCCGACCTATTTAACTCTTCCTCTTCCTTTCCTTTCCTTCTTCTTTGTTGTACTTTCTCCCAACTAAGATATTAGCTCAAATGACGTTTTCAAAATTCTCTCATATTGCCCGTCCTTTAGCAAGGTCTATGGCATCATCACTCCATCCCCCTGTAGCTTCAGGAAAGAGGTCTGTTAAATCCTCTCCCTCGAGGTGTTTCGCATTGCTCACATAGTGTTAGTCCAACAGGTGTGTTGCACTCGCTGTCCTTGGAAGTATCGTAATATAAATGTTCCTCGACAGCCATCGTCATGTTGAACATGGGCGGGCCAGCAACTGTCAGCACCGGTCCACATCTTCTGCTACGTGTAACTGACAGTGCCTTACCACAGGTCGCAGAAACCAAGGAGTTTCTTACAAACCTCTTCTCGGATGGTGACCTCATCCCGTTACCTTTCCAACGCGTTCTTGCGCCAATCATTGCCCGCCGAAGAACGCCCCAGATAGAGAAACAGTACGAGGACATTGGTGGAGGATCCCCCATATTACATTACACTCGACTTCAGGGTGATGGAATGGCCCAACTTCTGGACGAACTGCATCCCGAGACTGCACCCCACAAAGCCTATGTTGCGTTCCGATATGCTCGGCCTCTCACAGAACAAACTGCCCGTGAGCTCAAGGCTGACGGCGTCAAACGTGCGGTTGCATTCACACAATATCCCCAATATAGTTGCAGCACGACGGGAAGTAGCTTAAACGAGTTGTTCAGAAGAGGAAAGGCTGGTGAAATGGGTGATATAGAGTGGAGTGTTATTGACCGTTGGGGGACTCATCCGGGGTTTATTGAGGTATGTCATGTGTCGACTCTATCATCAGCTCTAGCCTGCAAATAATTAACTAATCCCTTCCAGGCTGTAGCACAAAATGTTGAAGCCGCACTCGCAAAGTTTCCCGAAGCGACACGATCCGAAACCGTACTATTGTTTTCGGCACATTCCCTACCCATGTCGGTGGTAAACCGAGGAGATCCTTATGTGCTGGAAGTTTCTGCATCGGTTGCTGCCGTCATGGATCGCTTGGGACACTCAAACCCATACCGTTTAGTGTGGCAGTCACAAGTTGGCCCGTCTGCATGGATGGGGATGCAGACGGGTGAAGCCATCAAAGGTCTAGCCCGACTGGGCAAGAAGCAGGTTGTGCTAATACCAATAGCATTCACGAGCGACCATATAGAGACACTCTACGAATTGGACCTGGAGTATATGAAAGAGGCCAGGGAGGTCGGTAACTCTCTTCTTGATTAGCTAGCTCTCGTACTTATACTTCTCGATCCAAACCCTCAGCTTGGACTGGAAGTTGACAGGGCAGAATCGCTCAACGGCTCGCCTGTTTTTATCCGTGCCCTCGCGGACATCACGGCGCAACACTTGCGGGAATGTAGGGCCGGAAAAGGTCCAGTGAGCGCCCAAATGCTGCTCCGATGTCCCGGATGTAAAAATGCGACATGCGGGCATCAAAAGAGCTGGTTCGCGCGGGGTGGTGGGCAGTAGACTGGATTCTGAGTAGATGAGGTGGTTTGGTATATACTTAAAAGTGTAATCTTGGTGGACATTGTTGCTTAGCCCGTCCAAGTCATGTTGCTGCCACTGCCCGATTTGGCAGGCTCCCAACTTTATATACTACTGTCCACCACGACTATCTCTGCCCATACCCTCTCCATACCCTCTCATGCCTTCTTCCACCGTCGTCTCCTCCCCAGGCAAAGTCCTCATCGCTGGAGGCTATCTTGTCCTCGATCCAGCCTATTCTGGCACCGTTATATCCACATCGTCACGCTTTTACACTGTCATACAAAATAATCCCACTGTTGGTCCCAATACCCTGCGAATTCGATCGCCCCAATTCAATGATGCTGCGTGGAAATATACCGTGAGGACCAGTTCTGAGGGTATCCTTGAGCCCAGTCCTGAGAAGTGAGTGACGTTATGACGATTCAATTTGTGCTCAGAGACCAATTAGGGGCAAAACGTCTTCCCCAGCCTCACCCAAAACAAATTCGTTCAACTCGCCGTTGAAAAGACCATAAAGCTAGGCTTCGAACTAAATGGAGTAAACAAAATTCAGGAATCCGTCTCGTGCGGAATTGATATCGCCATCGTTGGAGACAACGACTTCTACTCCCAACGCACTACGGTAAGTAAAAGGCGCCCGGCTCCACCCCACTTTCGTTTCTCGAGATATCATCGCCCTGATCGGGAAGAATTTTGTAGCTTGCATCACTGAACCTCCCAAGGACGTTGGATTCTCTAAAGAAGATCAAACCCTTCGTAAATACAGGCGTCAGTTTGCCAGATGTGCACAAGACAGGATTAGGATCCTCCGCAGCTCTCATCACTTCCCTTGTCTCCGCACTCCTTGTTCATCTTGAGGTGCTCCCGATATCGGCTTTTTCAGAAAACGTAGAAAATGGCGTCTATGGGCAGACAGCTGTAGAGGGAAGAACCCTCGCACATAACCTTGCACAGTACGTTCATTGTCTGGCACAAGGGAAAGTCGGAAGTGGATTCGACGTCTCCGCCGCTGTCTTTGGAAGCCATCTGTACACGAGGTTCGATCCAGCGGTTCTCCAGCCTCTTATGGATGATTCGAATGTACGTATATGCGCGGCCCGCGTTATCAGAATACACACCCGGGGACAAATTTCTCATGAAATAGTTCTTCTATAGTCAAAGTTCCAGGCGCTCTTACCTGTTCTTTCCCCGTCCAACCCGTCATGGAACCACCACGTTGGACCGTTCAGACTGCCGCCGCTGACTCGGATTATGTTGGCTGATGTGGACGCTGGGAGTGATACTCCTTCGTTAGTGGGAAAGGTTCTCAAATGGCGGAAAGAGAATAGCGCAGAAGGTCTGTTCTCCCGGCCGGTACCCACAACTTTCCGTTAATTCTGTTCCTAGCCGACACGTTGTGGCGGGAAATTGACCAACTGAACCAGTCCCTTGCACAAACATTGCTTCATATCACGAAACTCCATGATCAGGATTCCGTCAACTACGGCGCAGCCGTCAAGTACATTTCTTCGCTCCAACCTATCCAGGTACATATGCTAAATATTCCTCATACACGATCCTAATCCGATGCCTCTCTTTTTTTAGTGGGCAGCAAACCCCTGGCAACCGGAGTCGGAAATACCTATCGTTGAAGCTTTCTATGAAGCTCATCGTATTTCACAGGTGTGTACTGTGACCCTTGCTCTCTTCTCCCGTTTCTCTTCTAGGATGTCTAAACTTCAAACTTTTTGTTCTTCAGGGTGTTCGCGCTAGAATGCGTGAGATGGGCACGCTCGCAGGCGTACCAATCGAACCACCCGAACAGACCAGGCTGCTTGATGCGTGTGTGTCCCAGGCCGGCATCATAGGAGGTGGTGTCCCGGGAGGTACGTATCCCTCCTTTTGTTCCCCTAAACACGCTTCTGATTGTGTTATCACTAGCTGGAGGCTATGACGCCATTTGGTTACTTGTTTGCGACCCAGTCGACTGTTCTCCGGATCAACGGCCAACAGAACGGATTGAACGCGTATGGAGGAACTACGAAGACTTGGATGTGTCCCCTCTCTCCGCCTCGGAGAGTGCGGCCAGGGGCAGCCGGTTAGAGAAGCTTGAGGATATACCAGGGCTTAAAGATGCCATTTCGACTGAGTAAAGAAGCTTTCCTTTCCTTCCATTTACTATCCCGACTCTTGCTCTCAGACTTCTCTCCCCTTTCTATTGCACAATATAGATTGGAGTGTAACTAGATATATATAGTGCCGTAATGTATGTATATATACCACCCACCGTCTCTCCAACCTATGCAGAAATAATATCGTCCTCGTCTGGTGCGATGGTATCATATCCTCCCACTAACTGCATAGCTAGATATCCGGATATCTGTGGACTACATGCAAATTTTGGCTGTCCCCTCTGACGTCCATGACTTCCCGAGGGCAAGATACAGTGAAATAAGCATGACTATAACGCCAAACACTGTACATGCCACTGCAGGCAACTTTGTGCGGTGGTACCAGGGAAGGTTTTTGTCTGTGAGTTTGAAGTAACATGCGGCGGGGAAGATGTATGCGAGCGTCGTGGCGGAGACACCACCAGTTATTTCGAGCATTACGCCCAGGTCGCAAGTTACAAGAGAGACTGGAACGGGTAAAATCAGGCTGTTTTTTCTCGGGAACTGAGCGAATGACGGAGGGTGGCGTACCGAACATGGAAGAGAAGAGGATTACAGAAGTGAAGAAGATATGTCGTTGGAGGTTGAATGTCTCATGTGAGAAGAAGAATTGCTCGACGACCTTGAACATGGTGCGGCTGTCAGAACAGCTTGTACAATGATATCGCAAGATCCGGATTGTTTACCTCTCTACAGACGAAGAGCTCCAGCGGTAGCGTGGTGAACATGTTCATACCAAAGGCGAATCGGGCAATATTAATTAATGTGTCTTCCTATCAGAACTCAAGGTCAGGACCTTTGGACCGGGTCAATTAACAGGGAGGGGTGACGAACTTTGGGGAAATTATTCAAGATATTTCCCTGGGTTTTATCCGTAAAGACGACATAAGCAGAGATAGCAAGCGTCATGCAAGAAATCAACGATATAAACGTCGAGACGTGGGTTACTTTAGCGAAGCGATCCAGAGTTGGTGTTCGTAGACTTCCATAGATCAATAATGAGTTATGGTGACAAACTTTGATAACCACGGTCACGAGATGGTTAGCAGTTGCCAGATGCAGAGTTTCAAGCTCTTACTCACCAAAAGCGAAGCTTATAACACCGATGGCTTGAAAGATACCGGGACTCACGATGCTCCACTTCTGTGATGGATCACCTTTGAGTTCGGCGGGGACATGAGGACCCTCGACGAGCACGGAGATAACTATGATGAACATTCCGATCAAGGCGAGCCCAGAGGCGCGTGCGAGTTTGTGGATGTCGCGGTAGAGGGAGAGCGGGTAGGAGATGCATATTGTACAGAGACCAATGACGAATTGACGGTTGGTGAGGAGGCTGAGGACAGGTATAGAGGAAAGACTAGGGAATAGGGACCGCATGACTTGGGGTAGGGTATCACCAATAATGATGCCGAATGCACACATGCCTGATTAGGGGAGAAGGTTAATGGGTTGGTTCGGTGTGAGGCGGGGCGGGGAGGGGGCGATACGAACCTCCGAATGCGAATGCAAATTGGAAGAATGAAACGGCTGCTCGACCACTTGGGCCAAAGCAATGGTTCATGATTTCGATATATGAATGGGCGCCACTTAGTTTTGCATTTATCACAATAAGGCGAATGGTCCAATCCGTGACGGCGCAAAGAATGACTAGAAGGAGGATGCCTGTGAAGAACCCAGCCTGGCGGACGGAATATGGAAGTCCTAGTATAATTCGGGGTTAATAAAATTTATAAGAGTCGTGACAGCTTTGAATGTGCCTCACCAATGATGCCTAAACAACAGTTAGAGAAGTACGTTCATCCCAAAATATGCGCGGAACACACCTGCACCCAAGATAGAATTGGCCATATTGGCTATAGAGTCCAACATACCCCCTCCTGCCGTTCTCTTGGCTGCGATTTCATCCAAGTCGAGGGCATCTTCGCCTATGACCGCGTGCCCATTTGACGCAGAGAGGGGAATGGAGGAGTCAAGACTACGACGGGAAGCGGAAGAATCGAAGAGGCCGACGAGAAGGGGCATGGATTGGTCACCATTTCGTCTGGTGCGTGGCGAGGCGGTCTCCAGTCGTCGAAGAATTTCATCATCTAGGTCGTCTGAGTCGAGGTCGTACTCTGCACAAAAGACGGGGTCAATGAACGGTGGGGATACAGGGGACGCGAGAAATACAGGAACACGTACATACCTGTTTCGCGACTTGCATACGTGGACCTGAGGGGTGGTGCAATGACCTGGACGGTGTCCTCGAAGCGGACGGAGTGTTGACCTCGGCGGTCATCTGTGTCTTTGTTCACGACGCCATTTGGCGCAAAGTGGCTGTCGTCATCATGGACTGCGAATAGAGTGTGTGGTTCAGGGGAGCGGGAACGGGAACGGAGAAGGGGCTGGGAGGACTCGTGATCGGGCGGAACACCAGGCCCTGTTGTGGAGGATGGACGGAACATCAGGAGAGGGGCATGAGCTGGAGTGTGTGGGTGAGGGGGGGTGCACCAGTGAGAGTGAAGCTGAGAATAGGATACTCAACACTATCAGTTAGCTAACACTATCAGTTAGCTAACACTTATCAGAATTAATCTAATTAATCTAGTTCCCCTCATCCTCACCCTACTCAAGATCGGGCTGGCCCATCCCTCCACTACTCATCCACATCCCCCCCTGTCTGCCACCCCCCTTCTGGTATGGAGCTCTTCTCTTCTCTCCTCTTTTCCCTCCTCTCCTCCGCTCTCGTCCAAGCCCAGCAGCAAACCATGGTCACCGCTTTGGCCGCTCAGTACGGTCTCACGACATCCACCGCCTTTCCATTCCCTTCCGCCACACTCGCTCCAACAGATGCCGTGAATCATATTGTTTCTCAATGGTCTTTGGGTAAAGGCCATGTCCAAGACGGCCCCGACAAGCTCGCTTTCGTCCTAGACCCTTTCCCAGACAGCCCCCCAACCGGTGATCCAGGGGATACCACCACTCCGGACAGGAACCTCTCCGTCTTGCAGGTCACATACCCCGAAAAGTCTTTCTCCCAAGGCACTGGCGGGACCCAGTTCTACAATCTCTGGAACACCACCGATGGATCAGCCTTTGGAACCATGCTGCTCTCATACGAAGTCGCCTTCGACTCAGGCTTCGATTGGGTCAAGGGTGGGAAGCTGCCTGGGTTGAGAGGAGGTCTGGATAGCACTGGTTGCAGTGGTGGCGAATCTTCCCCTGACGGAAAGAGTTGCTTCAGCTCTCGGGTGATGTGGAGGAAATTCGCTGCAGGAGAAGGTAAACTCGGTTCTTCGCCGCCATTGCTCCAGAATCCCGGTTGCTGACTCCTGCTATAGTTTATGCTTACATCCCTACCCCCAACGGTCTCTGTAATCAGAAGGATGTCGTTTGCAATAGTGATTTTGGAACCAGTCTTCAGAGGGGATCGTTTGGTTTCTTGTCTGGACGGTGAGTATTTCAATCCCCTGCGGTTGCCACGTTGACGAGCAGTCGCCAGATGGCTTCGTCTATCTATGCTTGTACAGCTGAACAATCCGCCGAATGTAGCCAATGGGCAGATTCAGCTCTTGTGCGTGTCTCCATCAACCCCTTTGACGAACGAGTTCTAAACCCCCTCTTGTTAGTTACAACGATCGGCTCGCTGTCTCCATGACGGGCTTGCAAATTCGTTCCACTGATTCTCTTTTTATCAACGGCCTCTTCTTCTCGTAAGTTACCTTGCCACCCCGCATTTATAACCTCACTGAATTACCATACTCTTAGTACATTCTTTGGAGGTAACCCTTAGTCTCATCTATTATATGTGTTTGCGGCGATCCTGATTGCTTCCTAGGTTCCGACGATAGCTGGGCAACACCAACAACACAACACACCTACTTCCGCAATATCCGATTATGGGGCAGCTCGACCATGTCAAACCTCACTGGAGAGCCCGTCAGGAATGCAGCCCCCAATACCTCTCCTATCCACCTGATACCCTTGACAATCCTTACAACAGTCTACTTGTGGATGCTGTCGTTCCTCTGAGAGACTTTTGATTAGGTGTATTTATTACCATTGTTTACCCAGATGGACGGTGGATAATTTTATTCCTGGCGCTGCACTTGGTATCCTAGCATATTCCCTTTGGGGAATATGAGGATAACTTTTTTCCATTACACCTCTTAGGAGTGCTTGAGCTGGGAGTGCATTAAATCCTGAATTTCAGCTTTAGATTATGATATTTCTGGGTTCAAATTATGTATTATCTATCAGCATAAGACCGAAATCCGTTCCCGATCCGAGACCCCGAAAAATATGTCTACCTGACTAATGCATTGCTCTACCTCGAGAGCACTGACTAACCGGAACCTTGTCCCCATCTCTTTTGCCCCCGTTTCATATCTAGGTGTTGGACATGGCGTTCTCTGGTGCCTTGGTGTGTTCATCCCCTACGCAAACCGACCATTGAGCTCATTTGTTGCGCTACAGACGCTGACGGATCTGAATGATTTCATCACTCCCTCGCAGGCATGTATCAAGCCCGTTGAGCAGGCGAACAAACCAACAGAGAAGGAAAGAGACGCCGGTGTTGCTGCTGTGAGCTCTTCCCTCTTTTACCCTCACCAGCGGCTGAACGAATGAGTCTCTAGACAGAGATCCGCGTAGATGAAACCGGGTCTTACTACGAAGTCTCGCAAGCTGACACTACAAACGATAGCAGTAAGGGCCGGAAACTTGAACAAGCGCAAATCAGCTTGAACGACTGCCTTGCGTGCAGGTGCGTCTGTACTCTGTCCCCTCACACCACTGACCTTGATTTTGGTCTTTTGAACAAAGTGGATGTATCACCTCTGCAGAATCGGTACTCATCACACTCCAATCGCACACCGAAGTTCTTTCCGTGCTATCCAACGAAACGGATAAACGGATACCCATCATCTCAATCGCACCCCAGTCCCTCGCCTCTCTCGCTGCTGCGTACTCATCTCAACCCCAACCCCAACCCACTTCATCCCCTCAACCGACGGTCAGTGGAACTCATATCCCGAAAGATCTATTGACACCTCGGGAAATTTTCGACCGCATCCGAGAATTCTGTGCATCCATTCTCGGCTTCGCATATGTCTTTGATACGACTTTTGCTAGGCATCTGGCGTTGAAGGAGCACGTTAAAGAATTTCTCGAGAGGCGGGATCAATCCCAACAACCTGCACTGAACGGTGATTCTGCACGTCATTCACGGACGGATGTGCTCCCACTGCCAATGCTCGCGAGCGCTTGTCCAGGGTGGATTTGTTACGCGGAGAAGGCGCATTCGGAAATGCTGCCTTTCATCGCGAGGACGAAAAGTCCGCAACAGGTTATGGGTACGTTGGTGAAGAAGTGGGTCGGGAAGAAATTGGGTAAACGGTGAGTATTTTACTCTCTAGAAGGTCTATATTGGGTAGTTTGACAAGGTATCTCGCAGACCAGATGAGATATATCACGTCTCAGTTATGCCGTGTTATGACAAAAAGCTAGAAGCTTCACGACAAGATTTCTATGACGATGTGTTCAAGACCCGAGACGTCGACTGTGTAGTGACAACGGGCGAACTGGAGCGGATGATGAAAGAGATTGGATGGGATCTCAAGACAAGGTCCCTTTCCCCAACGCAAGCAGTCGACGGGACCAAACTATCGGTACCAGTCAAGAAAAACTTCCCAACCAAAGACCTGCCAGAAATCAGGATCCCAGAACTTCTCGTTCACCCTGGAACGTCCTCTGGCTCATATCTCCATGCTATCCTCCATCACCTGATCACAATATCGCCAGTGCCTCTCTCGTTAACCATAAAAGCCGTCCGTAATGCCGCAGACTACGAGGAATACGTGCTCCGTGAAACCCCACCCGCGCCTGATCCGACAGAAAATGGAGATGCGCTACGGACAACAACAACAGCAGGCAGAGTGGTGTTTAAAGGCGTCAAGTGCTACGGGTTTCGGAATCTTCAAAATGTAGTGAGGAAAGTAGGTAGAGAGAGGGGAGTGAGAGTTGGTTCAGGTGCAGCTGGGCGACTGGGTTCCAGTGGCGGGGCGGGTGCAGTAAGGGGCGTGCGGAGGTTGCGTGCTGCGAGGAAGGGTCAGACTGCGGAGGATGACGCTTCAGGTGTTGCAGAGGATGAGGAGAGAAAGTTTGATTATGTCGAGGTGATGGCTTGTCCTGGTGGATGCGTTAACGGTGGTGGTCAGTTGAGACCTCCTGCTGTCCCTGCTCTAGCACCGACAACATCGGGGGACGTGGATGCAGAAGGGTACAAGAGGGATTGGGATGGTGAAGGCGTTGCGGTGAGCGCCAAATGGGGCGATAGAGAGTGGACGAAAAAGGTCGAGGAGGCGTACTGGCGAGGCACGGGACGCGTTGGTGATGATTACAATAACTTGGTCGCAGATCAGCTGGCCGATGGGATCATGGAAGAGCTAGGCGCGGGTGATGATGCTGAGAGAATAAGGTTGTTCAGGACCGAGTATCGCGCAGTGGAGAGTGACGTTATTGGACTGGCAGTCAAATGGTAGTGGTCCGGTTTTTTCAAGTGTCATGTGCATGATTTTCCGGATTCCTTTATTGGGGGAATGGATATATGACGTGGTGGTGAACGCGCTGATTAAGATTAAGGAATTATACGCAGGTGTTATCTACATATGTATAGATGGGATGGGTAACTGAATACATAAGAAACGGTTGATGCCAGTGGGCGCGAAGAACAGAATGAACCCGGCCCCGCCGGATCGGAGCAAGAGCTGACGTCAGCTCGGAAGAATGGCACCAGTACAATAACGCGATGATGATGATGTTACAATGCGCAGGTGATGTGGAAAGAAACGGCTGGTCGAGTAGTGGGTTCTAGTGTACTGCTGTTGACTTTGGTGTGTGAGTTCGGCGTGTCGCGGTATTTGGTGCACAGGCTTGCAGAAATGGGGTTGAGTCGTGGCGGAGTGGTGGTGGTTACTGCCGGCGGTAGGTGTTGTTCTTCTTCCACCAATAGTCGCATGTTTCGCAGTATTCGGGTACTCTGGCAAGAATGGTCTCACTGGAATCAGGACCCAAGAACTTTGGAGGTGGAAGTGAGTATAAAACGCGAACGCGATGACGGGGCAGACGCACGCGAGAGCACTGTGGGCAATGTGGGCAGTCTCGTGCATGTTTGTTAGACCATATGCAATACTTGCTTCCACAGTCGTCTTTGTGGGTGGAACGTTGCTGTAGATGGGTATAAGAGGGATATCTCGGTCACGCGATATGAGGTGAAAGGGACTTACGGAGACGTAGTGGCCACAGCCGTATTGGATGCCTTCGCTGTAAGAAACGGTGAGCACGAGAGTAAGAAGTATGGAAGGAAGCGACGAACGTTTTGAGAGTACACATGATGGGGGAAGATGTTATGCTGTGGTAGGAATGGATGTAGAGTACTTATATGATACAGGCATTATCTCAGATCTGTTCGTCATAGAACAAGCAGGGCCAAACAGAACACGTTCCGGACCAGCCGTGCCTGGCTCCGGAGTCCGTTGACGCCGTCTCTCGTGGCCATGGCTTCCCAGTCCCAACCCACCACCCGCTCTCGCACTGGCCTCTTCCTCTCCTACCGTGACTCCAGAGCAACATCCACACGCTTCTCCCGCCAAAAGCTCTCTCGCTATGCCGACGCCGACATTAATGACGATGAACAAGACCGCCTCATTGCTTCATCCAGCCACGTTGCCCTCGACCTAGACCTCCCTCCCAAATGGTGCACGGTGATAGTTTGTGTTCTCCTATGGACACATGTTGCTCACACGCGTTCATACAGGGTCGACTACTCGAAACAGGTCCAGGACATTCTGGCGGAAACACAGACAAAGAGTGCGCTTGACAGACCCGACCGTCCGTACCACCAGCTGATGTGGAGTTGCCCTCTGCCCAGTCGCTACACTTGATAAATTACATGCTAAACATGTACTTCCCGGATTCTCGGACCGAACACAAGAAGAACGCGATATCGAGGCTCTAACCACCGACATCACAAGAGTAATCACTTTTTCTTTCCTCCTTTCCCCCTCATTCATCCCATTTGCAGGATTTCCGCCGTTGCCAGGCTCTCATCCAGAAAATCGGATCCCACCCTCAGTCCCACACCTTCCCTCCTGATTCCCAGAAATTACGCAACCAAGCACTCACTGCAAAAAATGTCCAGCGTAGCCTCGCTGCAAAAGTGCAAGACCTTAGCGCCACGTTTCGGAAGAAGCAACGAATCTATATGGAGAGTACGTCTTGCAGACTTTGATTACCATCATCCCCCGCTTTTTACTCACCTCCGCTGGTCAGAACTTCAAGGTCATGCGATCAAGAACCAAGACCTCCTGATCGCTTCAGGAACGATATCTCTCAAGGGCTCGGATGGGATGTCTGCTGTTGATGATGACGTTGCTGCTGCTGTGCGTCTTTTCCGCTCCTTCTACTGGCTCTCCCTCACCTCGTTCTACCTCTTCTCTCCAATCTCCGGCCCCACTACGCAACAACTCATCTCATGACCCGCCTCGTTTCCCTCTAATCAATCGTCCGGCCCACGGTTATTCTTCTCCGGCCTTGCAACTTCGTATTTACCCGACTTAATTGCTCAACCCACCTATCGTCATTCTTCCATTTGATTCGCCTGCCGTATCGTCCCATTCGTGACCTCATCTCGTTCCTGGACCGACGTGTAAACCAACGGATGCCTTCCTTTCTCCGTTATCCCGTTCGATTTTCGCTACCTTCCCCGCGATTTCGCGATGTAACATTGATTATCTTGCGTACCCCGCATGCGGGGATATTTGCTTCTTTACATCGTCATCTCTTGGCACTCCACTATAATCGATCTACCCCTTCCCCAATCCTCATTGCCAACTGGGACACCAGTCACACACACAGAACCAGTCGCTTTCTCTGGTGCAACATGACCCCGAAACTGCAAACCTACAAGCGCGTGATAGAGAATTGTCGGAGATTGCGAAATCAATAGCACAACTGGCGGAGCTATTCAAGGATCTATCGGTGTTGGTCATCGATCAGGGAACATTGCTGGATAGCGTGGAATACAATATCGAACAAACGGCAGTTCGGATGGAGGAGGCCGTGAAAGAATTGGATATCGCACAAACGTAAGTTATTTCCTTATGATATCTTCGTCGGCGGGGTTCCAGTGCACGTCGTTAACTTCTTTCGGAATCCTTATCCTTATCAGGTATCAAAGAAACACGGGAAGAAGAAAATGCATATTTTTGCTGCTCTTGATTATCTTTGGGCTGATTGTGGTGCTGATATTCAAGCCACGGAGGCACAGTAGTCCGCCCCCTCCTTCACCTTCGCTTCTTTCGACTCCTGCTTCTGCGTCGGATATCTCGGGAATTGGCGAGGTGGGTATTGGAGGAGTGGGAAGAGGAAGATTGTTGACCCGGTGACGTCTCCTGCTCGGGAAACTTCCCGTGTGTTCACTATCCCGTCACTTGCTTGAAAATTCATGGGAATTGGATGGATGGATGGATACCCACCCGTAGACTAGGCTTTTTTATTTTATACCCCGCTTGCTTGCATGGTCTGCTACTTTTTTGCCCCTTAGTGGGCAAATATGTGGTATTGGATTTATGCTGGTATCATCCTCCCGTCACTCGGAGCACAAGGAAACGGAACCATAGGCTTCAAATTCTACGACGATTACCATTCCATGCGGGAGTGGAGGGTTGCGATGGAGAGTCGGTTGATGTTTGTCAGGGTTGTTTGGATTCAATAGTGCACTGAGCGTGGGCGTATGTTTACCACTAGAGGTTCTTGTCGACTAGTTAGACGCCCAGGTAAACCGGCACAAACTATCTCAGCTTCACTAGCACAGGCGGGAACATCAGAGCCTGAAGCCTACTCGTCAATGCGCCGCCCATTGCATCATTGGATAGGACCTTGGGCATCGGTTTATTGTTCGGACAAACCGATCAGAGAGGACATATGGGTTGTTGTCCTTGTGATATGTATAATGTGTTGATGCCCCATTGTTGACATGACGAAGATGAGAAAAACCCTGTCGGAGAACGGAGGAACCGTCTCTTTTGACTTCGGAACTTGAGCATTTTGATATGTCTGCAGCTTAGCCTAGCTTAGCTCGCGGCCCACAAGCGAGTTATTCGGTTCGGGTTGGGGAAACAGATAGGATCAACAGATAAACAAATGTTCTCGAAAGCTCGCGTAGACCAAGTATGACGCCATGATGACTGTCGTTGGTAGCTGATGACGTTTGGAAGGATCGCACTTGGTTTGGGTGTTTCTATTGGATCCATGTGGAGGTTCAGGCGTTTTTTTTTTTTTTTTTTTTTTTGGGGGGGGGGCATTTGAACACGTAAAGTGGCTAGATTAAGCCTAGAGTACACCATGAAAAGTGCAGAACTTAGTGGCGGAAGGAGCTACAGATGGCGCTGGACAGATAAGCGTATTAAAGTACAGTCGCCTCTCTCTTAACCCATAGCCCTCGGTGGAAGGGCCGAACTATGGGTTACGACAGAGTATGGGGTTCCAAGTTCAGCATTAATCAATCAGATGATCGAAGATACCAAAAGGAAGCCTAACGCTAGTCGGACCCGTCGAAATCGGTATTATGTGTCTCGTTCACCATTAGGCAAAGCACATATCACCAGCAAACCAACATCACACGTTATACTGACTGCGTGTTACACATGGGGGTCCTGACGGAGCATTCGTGGAATCAACAGTGGCTACACGAATACAGAAACCATTTACATACCGCGTTGCATTTCGACAGTTGTTAAGTCCATTCGCACCCAGGAGGTGGGTTTTTCCGGAATTTTACCTCACGACAGGCTTCCCAATGATTATCGTGGCTTGCACGCCTTCCGCAAGTACCCAGTTTGAACTACGCAAAAGCTTAGATTAGACTGCGACATTGAATAGTCAAACGTAGATTAAGGCCTAGCCTATGATGCTAGCCAGTAGGGGTAGCGATCCTGCGATATGGAAGCTTCTCGAACACCCAATATTCGAAGACAGGATGCATGTTGATCGAAGGCAGGTGAGGTGCCGAAAGGAGCTGGATGTGGAAGCCTCTTCGAAGTTTCATCTATCCTGATCGACATATTTCCTGTTAAATGGTCTTTGTAAGAGCCCTAAGCGCCTAAACTGGCTCGTAAGGTGGCGTTTGAGTACTGAGTGGTGTGGGATTCAGGGAACAGAAATCCAGCTGGTCCTCTGCCACGGCTGCGAGCTTCTGCCTCGTTTGGGCGCCTCTCACATGCCTCATATTCGAGAGTAGCCTGCACCAATGTGTAGCTACCGGTTCTCGATAGAAGCCGTGAAACGGGCGCTAGTGCTATTTTCAACAAGCGCCTTCTCGTTGCCGTGTGAGTAATAGCGACGACAAAGCAGCGAGATCACTGCTGTTTATGCTGCCCATATCGCTTAGAATGGAACGTGTTTGGTTCATTCGTGACAGAGATTCCCAATGAACGCCCGCAACATGAGGGAGATAAATACACTTTCCACCTGTTATATCCATTGCTTCTCTTCCGTTTAGACCCCTTTCTTCGAGCTTGACTGCTGGTACGCACATCTCACCTCTCTTGCAGTCGAACACAGTAAGACTTAAGGACCCGGAAGCCAATTCTAGGAAGATGTCGAACAAGAGCCCCCAGCCTAGGCGACCGCATATCCTAGGCAAGAACGACGATGATGTGGGCTCGACATCGAGGCAGTCCTCTAAGCTCCCGGATCTTGAGAAAGGGCAGAAGCCCTTTGTCCGAGTTCAGCGAAGATGAAAAGGAACTTGACTTATCCTCCGCGCAGCCTGTCTTGAATTCGGAGCCTGAGAAGATGAGCAGTAAAGGTAGGGACAACTTGACCAGCGGTACGAGACATCGAATTCTGAGGAAACACTGGGTTGTTTGGTTTCAAGATTATCATGAACTTGGTGTTTCCTTTTTGGTTCATCCACCACGTAGAAACCCAGCAAGAAATGGTTTATACTCGTCTTTCTCGGATTCGGAGCTTGCTGGATTCCAGCTATCCTCGCGTGGACGAAGTTTTCTGGAGCAAGGGTGTGCTCATTGATTTTCGAGTCAATCCTTTGAAACATTTATCGGTTTGCTCAGGTCTGGGTTGTCAAGCTGCTTTTCCGGAGTATTTGGCTTTCTATTCTTTGGCCAGGTGCACTATCAGTACTATTTACCTTCCGATGGGGTAATCATAACGAAAAGGGTGGCGCTTCGCGTTGGTTTTCTCGTAAGTCTACTACCTTGCTTGCAGGTCAGTCGTTCTCAGCCTGAGTTTATGTGGATCTGGCAACGAGCCTTATTAGTATTCGTGCACGGGTTCCAAATCCAAAACCTCAAACGATATGTCAACTGGCTGGAATACCTCCGTGGGTACCTTACCCTTGTCGCCTGGACTACAGCTCTCTGGATCACTTGGGTCCCTCTCGTTGCTGGTCGGCAAAGGAATGCTTGCGTTACCGTAATTTTGTTCATGGATCGCCATGAAATCCCACGAACGATCATACCAAAGCTGGTTTCCTCATTCGTCCTTTTCAGTATTTATGGCTGATACTGCTACTCCTCAAAATCTTATATGCTCTTTTCGGAGGAAACGCTGTGTCAAGCACTAAACGCGGCTCGTCCCAAAAGAAACCCAGCCGCTTCGGCTCTTCGTGGTCGATTACCACGTATATTTCCTTATCCGACAACCAACATTTCGATTATCGCCATCGCCTCATCGACCGTGCACCAACGTCAAGATTGCATATTGCATTCACCGACGTCACTGGGCGGATTTTTGGAACCAGCAAAGTGGCTGAGGACGATACCGTCGGCAAGGCTCTCCATCGGAATGGTTCACGCAAGATGCAAGAAGTTTGCTACATACTTGCTTTGGTAACCTGTGCTAATACGCAACTCTTTTCAGCTGGCGAAGACCTTTGGCAAGGACTAACCAACAGTCCCGAGTATAGTCAGGGTGCCGCCACTAGGTCAGTCACAACTCAGAAATCCATTATCGAAGATCGACTCGCCAGTAATCAGAATACTATACCCAAAAACTGTGTGGGCATAACAACAGATGATATCTGGAAGGTGTTAACGGGTGGTCTTTCTCAGCTGCCGTCGATCAAGGAGGAAGAGTTTACGACCAGGTGCTCGTGAGTTGAAGAAACCTATATCCAGAGACCAACGCTCAGTTTATGATAGGGATCTCCATGCCGAACAACGTCCATTAGAGGAGACAATGAACGATTTGCAAAATGTGGTGGGTCGCCTCGATGATTTGCTCATGCTATTCTGGGCAGCACCCTCATTTTCGCTGTTGCATTGGTGAGACATTTCATCCTTGATAATTTTTCTGCATGAATCGTTCCTAAATTATTAGGAAGCCTTATTGCCGGTGCCGGTTCTGCCTTTGTTGGTAAGCGATCCTTTCCGCTTTTTACTCCCCAACTCCAATGAGCCTTCCAAGGTACAAGTTGGCTTCTTCGTGATACCGCGGCAGAAGTTCTGGCGAGTGTCATATTCCACTTCAGCAAACACCCATTCGACGTCGAAGATAAAGTCATTATCAATGGAAAAAGATACACAGTTGTAGAGATGAGGCTCCTGAGCACCGTCTTCTACGATGACGATTCTGTCTAGGTTCAGGCCGCAAACAGTTTACTGAACACTTTGGTGCGTCCTTGAAGTCAGCCTTTGATTCCGCAATAACTTGTCTCTGCCAGTTTATCCACAACCTTCGCAGGAGTCCAGCAGTGAGTCTCCCCTCTTACTTTCCTTATTTCGCCCGTTAGACTTCCAAGCCCTTCGTTATTGAAGTCCGCGACCACACGACTGAAGCTCAGCTGGAAGACCAAAAACAGAACGATTATTTTCCTGAAAGCAAGGCCAAAGGACTATAGGGATGATTTCGAGGTGGCCATCAAAGGTGATCCTACTCCCTCTCTATGCAACGTACGCTGACGCGGTCCCAGAACTTTCCTATCAGGATCAGAAACTCGCCTTGGGGATGGAGATCAAGTACAATAACAACTGGAAAGACGGTGCCCAGATTGGAGGTGAGCTCCTATCGCCAATCCCTGGGCCTCCAAAGATTGGTGCGCCACTGTCCTCAGCCCGACGGCACAATGCCTGGGTTTGCAACCAACGAGGATCGCTTCAAAATGCAGGGATACACGGACCTGGAACTCCCTCTTTCAAGGTCACTGCCGCCGACGAGGGTTATGATGACTAGACGCCATGCTCCTGAACCTTTTAACGACTCTATAATCCATGACCCTCAGCGCGTAGCAGAATGGCGCAAGTCATCACTCAATCTCCGAACAACCTCACGACGTATAAACTCATTCGAGTTGCGATTTCTTTTGCTCATGGTATGCGTCTCTTTCCGTGTATGTACCGTTAGAGTCGTGTTGACTAGTTGCGCGACTTGATAAATTCATTTCGGGATAATCAACGTCGAGTCCGTGAGCATATCGTACACACATGACATATGGACACTGCATCAGAATATACATCTAAGTCCGCCAGCCCATACGGAACTCTAAAGCATAGAAGAGAAGACCACGCTAGTCTAATATGCCACGGTGGATGGTCTATCGGCATAATGGATCTGGTGCGGGGGGGTCGACTCCGATCAAATTCTGTTCGTCCTAGAATATGGAGTCAGACATCTACATTCCGAAAGACTGGAAAGGCTAACAAGTCTGTCGGTATTGCGGCAAGTGATACCACTTCGCGTCCCCAGCCACCCCCAAAACGGCCCGCCTCTCCCGCATAGACCATAAAGCAATGATTATTACTACAGGTATCTCGACCACCAAGCAAACAAGCTCGAGCGCGGTTGCGATCCAGTGGGGATCCCATTCGACCTCAAAATAGCCTTCGGAGAAGAGAAACATGAAGTAGCACACGATGCCCAACGCAGCGGTATAGAGCATGGCGATGAACCACGCCATGAGGATGACGGGTACCTTTGAAGAAGCAGGAATAGGCAACGATGACGCGTGGAGTTGGTGCAGCTTTCTCTGCTTCTTTCGGTTATGGAGGATGATGGAATGGTGGATTATAGTGAAAAAGATGGCTGCTTCACTCAGCCAGAACGAACTAAATCCGAGATACCCCATTGAACATGCCAGGATGGCCGCAGAGAGGCCAAGGGAAACATAAGCGAAACGGTCAATTTGGTGGCTAATGGGTGTGACAGAAATGTCGTTAGGACCTCTGCTCATCGTGGTGGCGATTTCTGGGGGGAGTTAAATAGAGAGGGCAAGCCAGGGGGCTCCTTATAAGCCAACCATAGCGATGATCCTTTTAATGGGGATATGGGGTGGATATAGTTGGGCATTCGTGATTGGTATCACTTCCTTGGCATGGCTCCATTGCTTATTACGCTTGTGCACAGTGCGCACCAGAAAAGCTGTGCTTGGGTACTCACCCCTTGGTGGTACGGGCTTTGGTACCCGTGCCAGTATCTCCGACGTATATATTTTATGAGAACCTTCGCAGGGACATTCAGGCGTTGTTTGAATGAATGTGAATCTTGCTATAACGGTTCTGGCTACGGCGACAGATGGCCAATACTCGCGGCTTTAACATGCGTATCAATTCGCGATTTCTCCGCTTGTCCCCGCATTTCAAAGGTAGTAGCTTGGCGGCAATCCAAAGGTGGCAAGTATCACAATATACAAGTCGGGTGCCGATGACAACGTTCCTTCCTCGACATCGACAACTGGCTGCTTTCATATGCTTGAGCACTCGAGCAAACCTAAATTGCGCATACATTGCTATTCATTCTGATCAAGTTTAGCCCCGAGATTTTTGCCCCCGCAATCCCTAGATGCCAGGTGAGGGTTTGGGTTCTTTTTGAATGCCTTTATCCGAATCTGCGTTGTAGGTTAGGCCAGGGCCCACAACAACCAGGCTTCAAATTGTCGAGATGGAACCGAGATGCAGGGAGGGGATCTCTATCGACTTCTAGCCCTTCCCCGTGGATCGGATAACATTCATGTCCGACATCAATTATCTTGTAGTTGATCGTCCCAATTCGAGAGAGAGAGGGCACGATCACGACACCTGCTATACACACCTTTTGTTTTCTTACTAATGTTTGGATAGTTCTCCTCGGACTTGGTATGTAGTGGCCATGAATATTGCGTTCTGCCCACCTTGGTCGAGGTGGACAGCTATGTTGTAGCACGAGTCGCCTTGGAATGTTTACATGCCGGCCGAGGGTAAATGTTTGAATCACGGATCTTTGGCTTCGTAGTAATGTAATCATTGGCTGATGATTTTAGCAGTCTGCCATGGAAACACCTTGGATCGGTTTCGGACGTGCCGCTTGTGTTCAAGTCACACGGCTTTCTGGTTTACATTCCTCCTGCTCGACGAAGGGGCATATCTATTCAGAAAGGATCTGGCCTTCAGCGCAGAAAAACAGACAGGACTTGAAGTTGAACGGGCGGTCAGTTATTCTCAGTTTATGTGTCTATAAATAACTTGATCGCTTGTGCCATCAGACAATGCCAGGAACCGAGAATGCACCAAAAACAGCGAGTCCTGGTCGTGACGACTTGGTCCCCGTTGAGTTGAACTCACCGTATTCTCCGAGCAAGATTCAACCCCTCTCCAGCCTCTCCGACCTTCATATACATCAGGGTGACCACCACCCACCCTTGAACTCTTCACGCACCCATCCTCAACCTTTTTCTCACACCCCCGACATGTATCCTCCAGAGCCCAGAGCCAGTCCTCTAGCTGGGCCGTCCATGTCCAACTCCAGCACAACCCTCATGCCCACTCCGTCAAGACCCTTGCTGAACCGTGCCGATCCGGTCAATCAAGCGGAGCGCGCTGAGATTCCAGGGCTTCCCTACACTGGACAATCTCAGAACCACCGCGACTCAAGCTGGGACATATTTTCTGGCGTCAAAAAATTTGAGCATTCGTATCAGGAGTTTGACTCTCGCAATGCTAGCGAGGCACATTTGGTCTTTGCGGATGGAGACATGCCGAAAAACAAGGTGCGGCGCAGTGTTCTGACGCGGATGTACCTACGATACTCAACAAGAGGGGTGCAGTTCACAAAACTCTATCAATACCTCCTCAGCTTCTCAATCATTACACGCTGGATCCTATTTATTGTCCCAATCCTGGCCCTCCTATGGATACCGGGTATATTGTCGCTGACGTTGTATCCAAAGGCCAACGTAAGTGGGGCTACAGGGGTTAGTTAGAACTCACTCATGACCCTGCCACTAGATATGGGGCATTAAATTACTCTGGTGGAGCATCTGGTTTACAATCTGCTGGGCAGGTATGTAGTGGACATCAGGTTGACATGTCACTAGCCAACTTTCCTTCTCTTCAGGTTGGTGGGGTGCACTAGCGATCTCGTGAGTTCTTGTCCTCGAGTAACGCCTTCCCTGGAATCAACATATCATAGACGAATCGCTCCAGTGATCGGACGTCAGACAATTGGTCTTGTAGTGGTAGCGGCCAGGCGATACTTTGACTGGCTCCAAGCACTCCATCGGTATGACCGCGGTTTTCTTGCATGGGGGTTAGACGCGCTAGACTAACGCGGTGAAAGATACATCGCACTCTTCGTATGGACGCTCGGTATTTGGGTTTCCTGGAACCCGATCATCGACAACCACCAACGCAACGTGGGCCAAAAGAGTGTCAATGCTGTGGACCTTATCGGAAAACTCCTCTTCGCTTTCTTTCTCTGTTCTGCTATCCTCTTATTTGAGAAATTCTCCATCCAGTGGATTGCGACCAAATTCCACGAACGTTCCTACGCAGGTCAGTCCTTAAATAGGGTCCCTGGACGTCTTTGGGACTCACACAACCTTTAGAGCGCATTGCCGATCAAAAATTCGCTGTTAAATGCCTTGTCACACTTTATCGTCATTCCAGCGACATTCATGGCCGCACTGACACACTCGAAGAAAGTGTCAGGGAGCTCGCTGCTAACCCTGGGCGTATTTTTAAGAGATTACGCGACGGTGTTCGTCTTGCTGCGACGACTACTACAACAGTATTCGGCAACGTAGCGTCGGAGATCGCTGGAAGGTGAGATAATCTATCTCCACTTGGGTATTTTATTATTCACCCATATCAGTTCGGTTTTGCAACCTAACTCGCCTCAAGCTATGGTGAAAACTGCTCTCCAGTCCGCCAATAAGTCTCGTCTTGTTAGTCCTCGGGTGTATGGATGATTTACAAGGTTCTGATGCATCTATCATGCACATAGCTCGCCCGCAGGATCTTTTATTCATTCGCTAAGCCTGGTTCTGAGTATCTCTTCGAGGAGGATATTGCCAAATTCTTCCATCCCGAAGAGGTCTCCCAAGTATTTAGTCTCTTTGATAGAGATGGAAACGGCGATGCTTCGCGGGAGGAGGTCGAAATGGCTTGTTTGTCAGTACCTGAGTGCACTAAAATGATACGGTTCGCTCATCATATCTATTTTAGGGAATTCCACCGCGAACAACTGTCCATTGAGAATTCCATGCAGGATCTCGATAGTGCTGTCGGCCGTCTTGACAACATTCTGATGTCCGTCTACGTCGTGGTGGCTCTCCTTATCGTCGCGGTTGCTCTGGTACGTACAAGGTACATGGATTAGGCATCGTGGTGATTAATCCTGGTTTGGCTACGCAGGAAGCGCAAGTTCTGACCATTGTTACTGGTGCAGGAACCCTGGTTCTTGGTGAGTTCAAGATTGTGGTGCTTTTGCGCCATGGCTTTTCTGATATGTGTACCTAGGTCTCAGCTGGCTTATCGGTGGTAGTTTGCAAGAGGTCTTGACTAGCATTATCTTCCTCTTTATCAAGCATCCTTTCGATGTCGGAGATCGTGTTATTATCAACAAGGAGACCTACACGATCAAGGAAATTCGCCTTTTAAGTACTGTTTTCCTTGATTCCGGGTCAACGCTCGTTCAGGCCCCTAATAATATGCTAAACACGTTGGTACGTCTGATCACATATTGTTGGCACCTTTGATTTCTCACATTCCAATTGACAGTTCATTCAAAATCTCCGCCGAAGCCCTCAGGCGAGTAGCTCCTTGCGTACTTGATACCTGTTTGACGAATGCGCGGATAGATGTCGGAAACCTTCACTTTCGATGTTGCTTATTCTACAACATTTGAAGACCTTGAGAAACTCCGCGACAAGATGCTCGAATTCGTTAAAACTGAGAGACGTGATTTCCAGCCCTCCTTCGACGTGACAGTCAAAGGTTGTTCTCCTTTTGGCAGTTTCCCAGATGAATGCTCATAGGCTTCCTCCCAGATTTCCCTGAACAAGAAAAGCTGACGCTGACGGCTGACATCAAGTACAAGAGCAACTGGCAGCAAGGGGCATTAAAAGGTGCAGCGCGATTAACCTTCTAGCATAGCGGTCCTTTATCACCTACTAACTCCTGTCCCTTTCTAGCCAAGCGACGCAACAAATGGGTTTGCGCTCTGAAGACGGTTCTCGGTGAACTTAAGATCTACGGTCCCAAAGGCGATCCGGATGCACCTTCTAGTACAGCACGTTATACGAAGGTTCCCTGGGAACTGGTTCAAGCTCGGGATCGCGAAGAGGCAGAAAAGAAGGCTCACCGAGTAGAAGCTCGTGTGCCTTCTGGTGGTTGGCAGCTCCGCGACAAAAATGATGTGATTGGTGAGTCTTCCTGGCATGAGCGCTCGGAAACGAAAATACCTTGGAACTCACTGTCTCTCGCAGCTGACCCTGTTGATGATATTTTCGGCGAAGCTGACGAGGTGGGTATTTGCGCCGATCTATCTCTGCGAATGTTCTCTTCCCGGTGTTCATGGACGCCGATTTGTAGGTACGAATGACTAGCCCCAGACGGGGTCTCTCCGAACAAGTCCTCCGACAAAGGCCTATGGCAGGGCAGGCTGCCTCGATGCCTACACCAATGACTGTCCCTTCCACGTCAACCCCATCCAGTCATCTACAGGAAACGATTGAGATGAAGCCTCGGATTTAAGCATGTTGAATGGAGTGAATATGGAGCACAGCTGGATCTGGGCCTTGAACTTTTTTTATTTATTTAGCGTCTATGTTGCATATCTTCTCTTTACGACCAGTCATTAGAGTCATTCATTCGCGTCACTCGCTTGGCATTGATATTCACCCTCATTTGATTCAACAACATTCGTTAGTAGAGAGTAAGGCTGCTTTTGAAGCGTCTATTAAAACATATCATTACGGAGTAGCGTGAACAGCATCAAGGTAACTGTGTGCATCATACATTCCACCCATTGGACTGTTGACCTGGACTCGACCAGCCTGCACTAGCACCACTTGACCATGCCGTGTTCGGGCTCGTACCCCAACCGGTAGCGTTTGAGGTGCTGCGCTGGCTAGGACTCGTGCTGCCCCATTGGCTGCTTGCGCCTCCAGACCACGCGCTAGGCGGTGGCACAGCCGGAGCCGCAGGTGTTGACATAGGAGGCCACCCCCCGGTGTCAGCTCCGGCGCCGTTTGGTTGTTGTTCAGTTGTCATCATGTCCAGCTCTGGTTGTGTTTTCAAACCATAGATAAGGTTGGCCAATTTTGTTTGAAGTTCAGCGAGACCCTATAAGGTGGTGTCAGATATGGGGTTCCAGTCCTGTAGTCCTTGGGGAAGGAAAACCTTCATCACGACTTCTTGGGGACTCAAACTACCGTCCGTCTCCACCTCAAAATAAAACTTGTTGGGTTTTGCATTGTAATCGAAAGGTTCGTCGTCTCGGGGTGGCTCCTCCTCTTTGGCGTTGTCGCTTAACGGCCACTCCGCCTTGACATCGTTTTCAAACCAGTATGAAGTATGCCGTAGTTTGTTGTAAGGATCATACTCGAAGGCTACGGCTGAGCATGGCGACCATTTGGCGTGTTCTTTGGCGATGCCCTACACTCGATAAGTGGCGAGTCCGAGGGGAACCACTTGTTGCTAACCTTCTTAGCGGTACATTTGACTTTTAATTCTTGTCCTTTGCGGATCTTGCAGATTAAAACCGGAGACGCGTTTGGGTCGTCTGTGTGATGGTGTTCCAAGACTTGGTCAACGGAGATGAGATAAAACACAACGTGTAAACTCACTCTTCCCTACTGGATGACCAAAGTACTCTCCTCGCTTGGAAAGCTCCTCTCCTGGATCCGCCTGCTGCTCCTGATCCTCGGGGTATTGAATGACTTCGAGATGGTTACTCGTCACGTTCATCGTGTTGTCGTCGTTACATGATACGTGAAGGACGAGCATTATGGAACAAAATGAACACCCTGCAAGACATGTGCAGTCCTGTTGTTCATAATTCAGTAAGCTCGCACTAGAGTCCGAGAGTGGAAGACTAACTCTTGTGTATCGTATCGCTTCATCGCAATTTGAGCTTATTAGTGGTATTTGACCCAGTCTATGCGCAATGAATTCGTCTGGCAATACGGTTGTATTGATTTCAATTTCGACCATATCGATAGCTGGATCGGATATAAGGATTATGAAGCAGTGATGACCCCTGATACACACCAACTGTAGGTAGGTCTGCCATCATGACCCGGCGAAACGAGTTCGCGAAACTGAATGACTTGTCTAGTCTTGGTGAAATGGATGCGACACAAAGACCAACTTACGCCAGATCAACATTTTCGAGAACGAAGTTGACTTTATCCTTTGTCAGTTCGCGAATCCTAACGGTGGGTTCTAGTTCTTCTGGTGCTTGCATTGAAACGCGTTATATACGAGCAGGTGCAGGTTAACTTGTTGGGTGGAAATGCATTTCGAGCAAATAACAGCAAACAACAATCGTTTCCAACTAAGGAATTGTGACTTGTTCCATGTTCAGTGTGTCGGTGAGTCTGATTTTCAGCCTCTCTGCCGTTTTATCCCAACCTTGGCACCTTTCCTGTCGAGACTTATCCTTGGCATGCAACATCCTGTCTTGTGACGTTCATCCGCCCTGTTTACTCCTCGGAAAATGCGTGTGCAGACCCTGGACCCTGTTGTATTTATCTTACTGGAGTTATGCCTTAATATATGTTGGATCCATAATTCTCGCGGTTTCCGAGATTTCATCAGATCAATACCTAAATAATTCGGGACTGGATAATAAAAGCTGGTTGCTCAGCGTTTGCGCCCAGATGGTGCTTGATGCCATAGACTGAGCCGCGGCATACATCGTACCGCATTATCACCTCCCTTGGAGACTCCTCCCAATACCTTTCGTCATCATCACAGATCCTCATGATATCGGCATACTTTCCTACATCCAGCCAGGTCCAGGGAGGAGCTCGTTACGTCTGCGAACAGTCGCCGAATCCCTGCAGCCCGGTTCTTGCTGGCTCGTAATCGGACTACAACCCGCAAAGAAAGAACGGGGTCCGTCGTTCCCTCCAGCCCTGACGCTCTTGGCCACAGCACCTCACGGCCAACCAGAGGGGCAACCGTCAACCTTCCTTTGCCCGGAAACGAGGACGGGGAAGCAGCCGAGTCAGCAACCCCGTTTCGAGTACTGAAGATATAAAAAGTGTTATTCATTCACTCGTTTCACCGCCACCCTGATACGTAGGCAAAGTCATCAAGAACACGTCAAGCTCAAGCTCTCACGACAAAAAAAAGACCTGTGGCTCTCTGAGGATATATCACGGATATCTGATCTCAACAGTCAATCTTCGCCAGGGGTGGTTCTTCTGCTCGCCAGATCATTCCACATATGGAAGCTCTCGTTGAAACACCTCCGAGGGCCAAGGCGCCAATCCCTGGCAATGTCAGAGTGGAATTGTACGTAGAGTACATCGCAGCAATCTCCCAATTATCATCCGAGTCGGACAACCCCGAGCACGCCCATGGGTGAGTCCGAAGGGGGACGAACAAGGTGAATTTTTATAACCCTCCATCTCAACACATGATAATCTTATTTTGATTCTTCTGGCCCCAGCCGTATCGGTTACTGTTCTTGTGTTACGATGGTGGGCGTGGGGGCTGGGCGGAGAAGGGGTTATATTTGAATCCCCTTGGCACCTGGCAATTGCTATTCGGGATTGATAGGCAAAGAAGAGGGGGGGGGGGGTGTTTGAATGGGGACCCAAACGGTTGGATGAAATGATATATACCCACACATCGACGTGCCGAAGACAAATAGAAATGGAAAAGGGAGAGTACTCGTGGACGAATCTTCGCTTAGCTCTTGGTTGGAACCAGAACTGGACTACTTTTTGATGATCTGAATATAGGAAACCGCGGAAAACCTCGCTATCCGCGGGCGAGTCGGTCTTATTCGAGTTCATTTATTCTGGTTTTAGCGCTGATCCTGGTTATGACACTGGAAGGAGAGTTCCGCAGGGTGACAGCATTCCCCTTGTGGAGGAACGTTGCGATAAAAGGCCATCCGCTAATGTGTATTCCACCTCCTCTCGTTCCACCGTTTCCGTCGTAAATTATGTCGTGGTCCCCCAAACGTACTTTGGCCGAGAGTGAGTGAGCTGTGCTTGGATCTCTTCGACTCCCCTGCTCACTGTCTCTAGCCGATGCAATCTTGTGCGCTCCTGGAAATATCCACGAAATCGAAACAACTTTGGTGGACGGAAGACTATATCGTGTATACAAAAATTTGTGGCCCTCATGCCGAGAGTTTTGGTTATCAGCCGTCAACCAATACGCGGACCGCACCTATATTGTTTACGAAGATCAGCGCTTTACCTATCGTCAGGTTCACGAACGTGCCATCAAAGTAGCAACATTGTTCCGCAAAGTTTATGGGATACATAAAGGCAGGTTCAATCGCTGCGCTGAGACCGTAGCCACTAATTGACATGCCTGACAGGGGATAGGATTGGCATATGCTCGCGCAATCACCCCGACTACCTTGTCGTGTTTTGGGCTTGCCGTACGTCCTTGGTCACATGTCTCTTCTTAGAATTTGCTAAAGGTGCATCTGCCAGACCTTATCGGTGCGGTCCCCGTACTTGCAAACGCGTTCGTATCAATCTCCGTTCCTTCTACCCGTTCTGATCTCCCTCCCAGATGGCTACCCCTAGGCCCTCTCCGGCATTGCTTAGCGCATACTGGATCCAAGTTGATTATCGTTGATCCAGAGCGCGCTAGCGTCTTGGAACCTGTATCCTTCCAGCTCAGGGAAGAGGCAGGAACAGTGGCGTTTCTTGTCTTCGACGAGTGCAATCGTTCTTGGAAAAATATGAAGTCGTTTGACAAGTTTGTCGATGCTTCTCCTGGGGACCACGATATGCAAGACCTCTTAAGCGAGCGTGTTGACCCCGAGGATAATGCAACGATAATATTTACATCAGGTACTTACCTGATGTCATCTATCTTGTTTCTCCACCTGAAACGCTTTTCCATAGGGACGACAGGTCTTCCAAAAGGTGTTCTTAGTACGCAACGCCAATTCTTGAGCAATGTTCTCAATGTGAGTTTGGAGCATCATTGAATTGTTGCACCTCGCTTATCTCCGTAACAGGTTCTGGCGGGTGGATTCAGAGCGGCTCTGCGAAATGGAGATCCCCTGCCCAGTATCCAACGGCCTGGGCCCCAAGCAGGGGCTCTCGTCGCTGTTCCTCTGTTCCATGTAACTGGGTCGACAAGTTATTCTGTTCGTTTTTGATGCCATGAATTCGGAACTGGTGTTAACTTACATCCTGTTATAGATGATGGCAACATTGACAGGCATGAAAATCATACTCACCAAAAAGTGGATACCTGAAGAAGGTGCGGATAACTCATCAATCTGTACCAGGCTTGTGGCTGATTTCTCCGTCTTGTGACATGCAGCTGCGAGGTACGGAGTTGGTCTCGAAAATCCAGGTTGGCTTCTGACAACCGTTCAGGTTAATCAGAGAAGAAAATGTCGGGGTTGCTGGGGGGTGAGTAAGGTGGAATTTGGCCTACAAGCAAGCTTATATACATTGCGCCGTAGCGTTCCCTCAATGGTGGCGGACCTGACAGAGAGCTCTCTCACTGGGCATCCACTTGAAGGCTTGCTATTCGGAGGTTCTCCTACGCCAGATTCTCTCGTGGGGCGAGCCAAAAAAGCCTTCCCCAAGGCCGTAATGTGCGCTTTCTATAATCTCAATTCTTGCCATTCTTTTGGCTGACTGGATGGAAAACAGGACACAGGCTTATGGCCTCACCGAAACAAACTCAGTAGCCGTTTCAGTGCGTGTCCTTGCATGACCCTTTTATCCACATTACTCAATAAGGTTTAGATCTCTGGTAATGATTACATTGTGCGGCCAGCGAGCACGTAAGTGTTGTATATTTTGACTTTTATCTTTGGCATTCTAATCAATTGATTGTCAGGGGTCTGGCATGTCCTGTGAACGAGATCAGGATTGTTGCGGGCGGGAAATGCCTGCCCCCAAATGGCGTAGGAGAAGTTTGGCTGTATGTTCCCCATTCTTCAACTTGGAGCCCTTTTAATGGTCTTCCGCAGACGGGGTCCGAATGTCATGAAAGGTTACTGGAATGATCCTGGTACGTCGAGTCCTCTGCTCTCCGAGGAGCATTCCCTGACCAGAGGAGTGATTATAGAAGCAACCGATCAAGTTATAACAAAAGATGGTTGGCTGAGGAGTGGAGATCTCGGGTATCTCGACGAGGAGGGGTTCCTTTACATCAAAGATCGACGTGAGATTACCTTCTTCTGCTTCTGTCGATACAACTAACCTTGAGGTTTTTAGTAAAAGACATAATCATTCGTGGCGGAGAGAACGTGGTACGTATTCTTGTGTGGTGTTATCAGTAAACCACTCATCCGGTCTCAGGACTCCGTATCAGTGGAAAATGCGCTATACGCTGATCCTCGGGTTCTTGAAGCCGCGGCAGTAGGGGTTCCTGATGAGCGTTTAGGAGAAGTGGTGGCTGCAGTTGTTTCTATTAAGCCTGCCTATCAGGGATATGTCACAGAAGCGGCGTTGATGGCTACGGCACGCCAGAGGTGAGCTCTTCCACCTGGCACATCTTTAAACCATCCGTATGGAAACTCAACTACTACTTTAAGGCTCCCTAGATTCGCTGTACCAGTGATGATTGTGGTCTCCGACGAGCCATTTGGTGAGTGGGCGACGTTATTGGCAAAAATGGGTTACTCATTGACGAATGTGCGTATGTCTACAGAGCACACACCGTCAGGAAAGATTATTAAGGGAGAACTGCGGAAAGTCGCACGACGGCACTGGGAGGACCGCCGTCGAAATGGGACTGGACGCGAGCCTCTAGCTAACCTGTGAATGTAGACACGCTGTATCGGTTTTGCCCTTCGTTTTCCCTTTGCTCGTCGGATTTTGGGTCTTTGTTCGCACACATGTATCATACTATTATGTATTCCTGCACTTCTTTCGCATCTAGGGTTACTCATGTAGGGACGGGTATCGTTATAGTAAGTTGGTAATATGTATTGAAGTGGGTTTCGAAGTGTACATGGTGGAAGATTTTCCGATGATGTCGTAGCGATGAACTTTCGGTCGAAAAGGGGGATCTATGAATTATCCGAAGCATAGAGTAACTTCTATGTGTTTTAGTCTTCAGTCAAACCATTGTCGTAGTCCGTCATAAACCACGAATATGATACCACTGCTCGGGACGCTTTTTGCAACCGTCATGCCGCAACCAGCATAGAAACCTTTCAAACCATGGGTGTGGTACATCTTGAAAGCCGTCCGCCAGAAGGTGCTCGGAGTTGTGGTCCGAAGCTTCTGTGAGGATGACCGCAGCTCTTCTTCTGTCTGGATTGCACTTTTGACAGTATCGGCGGGGTAGAAAAGCAATGCACCAACTGCACCAGCGGTTGCGCCAGCCATTGCGGATTCCCATGGGAGGATATTCCTCACGAGCTCGGCAGCATCTGGTGGAGGATGATCCCAGTTACCTGCGTCTCCCCCAGATCGCAGTCCATATCTCCGGCTCTGTAGGGCATTGGCCACAACTTCTTTGACTGCGAACCAAACTGCGCATCCTCCAGTTTCGCGAAGCATCGTTCCTGTTTGGCCAAGCCAGAATCCTTTGATGCCATGATCGTAAAAGATGGAACGGACGATGGACAGTGGGCCAGGTGGATCCCATGTGCGGGAATGGGTATTAGAAACGGGGAATATGTGGGCCTGTAATGGAGAAAGGATCCTTGCAGTGGTGAGATTATGTACAGAGGTTTTGGATGTTGTGGGCTGTAAAGCGGGTGTTGAGCTCGCGAGTCGAGTTGGGGAAGAGAAGAGCTTGGTTGTAGGTAAGGAGATGTGCGAGGGTTTGCGGTGGCGTCGGGAGGCTTGGGAATGCGTGTTCATCATTTGGACTTGCATTTTACATTTAACGAGTTCCATTGGTGTCCTGGTGTCATCAATACCTCAGGAATTCATTCATCCGGAACTCGAAGTTTGGTGAGGGAAGACTTACAAGATGAAACTGGTTATGAATCCGGCACCCGCCGCCGCCACGCCCAGTTGAGGGATGGTGAGTCGTGACATTCCGTGTTCTTCGTGTTGTGCACTCCCATGGTAGTGATTCTGGAGTGCCTTTTGAAGTGAGGAATAAGCGAGGAAGAGCCCAGCTGTCTGCGCCATGGAACCAATGACAGGTATAGACACACCCTAACCGATCTGAGATTGACAACGACTCGAGAAATTGAGAAAAGGCCAACGTACCCGATAAAGTCCTCTCAATCCTTCCTCTTTCCATGTTTGGCTCAAGCAATGCAAGGGGCCATTGAATACCAGGGCAGAGCCCTCCTCTGCAGAATGTAATAGTTGTGACTGTAGCCTTACTTTGGCCAGGTCAAATGGATATTCAAGTGTTTCGGCCACCATGCCAGCAATCTATTATGTTTGTTCAGAGAAGGAGATGAAAATGAGATGACGACGCACACTGCCATAGACTATCTCTTTGCACGCTTCCTTTGCAGACATGCCGAACCAACTGTTGCGACTTTGGTCTGATAGTTCATCCTCGTTCATTATCCTATTCCCGAATATTTGGTGATAGGCGGTGTATCACGTATTGAAGAAGGAAGGGCGGTGAGGAAGAGATGGAAGGAAAGATGAGTATTGCTTATACCGCTCTGTTCATGTCTGCAGTGCCGAGGCTTTGCGTAGTGGCGCTGTTGCAATGAGGAATCTTGTGAGTTTCAACGGATCATTTCGCATCGGACCGGCGCCGAAAACTTTCCAGCCACCACGTGAGCCAACCGACAAAAATTAATTTCTCAACTTTTTCTTTCCATGTTGTTCCTCCACCATCACTAGCCCCTCCCTCCCGCCGCCACCTGATAATGCATAGTCCGAGGTTTTCTACGAGGCATATCGATGGGAAAACAAGAAGAAAAGTCGCCTCACGGCCCCGCTGAACTCCATCCATATCTCGCCCTTTTCAATCAACATCTCGGCCAGTTGCGAGACCATCTAGATGGTATACTGCAACAACATGCTAGCGTACCATCGATTATCGGAGGTGTGCCATGGACTTCAGAGGAGAAAGACCTATTCTTTCATGCCTTGAGTATCTACTCGCGTTTCCGGCCTGATCTCATTGCTGGTTGCATCGGGACAAAGAATGAGGTGGAGGTTATGGAATATCTTGCACTGCTGGCGGACGGGTTGAGGAATCAGGAAATTGATGAACCTTCTCGGAAAAAGCTACCCTTTGCTCATGAGGTTTCGGACTCTTGGATTCTTTGGGAAGAAGAGAATGCCGAAAAGTTGCAGGTGAACGAAGAAATTTGGGCCGAAGAGTCTCGAATGGACATGGTGAAAGAAGTCCGGGGATCAGGGGCAAGTGCGGGACATGTGGGGCATGTGGACGATGTCTCTTCGGACCTAGCATCCTTTGGCGAGATTGAACATCTCACATATGGTCATCTTTATGTCATGAACTCCATGCTTAAGGGCGATGGGAAACAACAATCAAAGTGTGACGAGGTAGTTGTATCTTCGATGTTGTGAGTAGCCTTACTTTTCCAGCGGGAATGATAAACTGACGTTCATTCATCACAGAGACGCGAACACACAATCAGCTCAATCCATGAGCGAAGTAGGGTCCGTTTCGCCGACACAGATGCTTCAACAAGATGCCTCGCGAATTGTGAATGACCCCTTGGACTCTGATTCTCTCGGCAACTCAACGCCCTCCTTGTCTCAACTAGATCCCGACCCTGATCAAGAAGAAAACAAACAAACCCTGCTTCAGGACCTTACCCCGCGGGCTCGCCGCCGCTATCAGAAGCGCATATACATGCGTCGAAAGAGAGCGCGGACGAAAGGGAGAGAGGTGGATTTGACGTTAGAAAATCTACGGTCAGGTCCGAGAAAAAAGTTGATCCAGGATACATTGTCTGGGTCTGGAACCGAAAATGTCCAGAACATGCATTCTTCGATAACCGCGGGTGTCGCTATGTCGGAGACACTCGACCCTGTAGGTGACGGTTACCAAACCGGGACGGTGGAATCCGGCCAAGACTCAGTGGATGATGGTCCGCTTTCTACAAAGGCGACAGACGCACGTGTCCTGTACAAGGCAGTTCGGTCGAGCTTTGTTGACCATAATGTAACCTCAGAAACGATCACGGCCAGTGGACTTGATATCTTCAATCACTTGAAGCTAGGCAAGTTATTGCGGTACGTTGCCCCTGTGTGTATCACCGCTCGAGAATCGAATTCACATGATTCTCGCACAGACAATTTATCTCCAATTATGATTCCAGTTTGCCGAGCGAAGACGCATCTATTAGTGTTGCAACCGTGCATTTACTATCCGAGATCCTTAAAGATTTCCTGGTTCAAGTCATGTCACGAGTTGTTGCTCTGGAAGAAGAGCACCGAAGATTGAGAGGTACGACAAAGGTGTGGCGAAAGAATATCGATGAGGTGAGTTTCAAGCTTGACCTCTTGTGTCCACCAGCTAATTACCTTACGGCTAGACGCAGAACGGGATCATCGACATATCCGCAATTCAGTTTGCACTGAAAACCATGGGCATAGTGAACGAAAACACGAATATGTATTTTGCAGATTTGCTAGGTGAAAAATGCGACCCAGTATCCCACTATCAAACCGGATACGATGATAACCAACGGCTGGTCAACAGTCAAAACATCCTCCACCAGCATCCCTTGCACCAAGACTTCTGTCCACCTCACTATCACTGTATCTCGCAACAAGGACATTCACGACCGGGCCTACCCAGTGAGGATGTCGATGACCTCATGGACGTTGATACAGATGAAGAGAAACTGACTCGGGAGCTAGAG
Source organism: Podaxis carcinomalis (assembly GCA_018524395.1). NCBI lineage: Eukaryota > Fungi > Basidiomycota > Agaricomycetes > Agaricales > Agaricaceae > Podaxis > Podaxis carcinomalis. The sequence goes on along the minus strand of JAEUWJ010000063.1, from coordinate 210,428 downwards.
GAGGAAGAGGCGTTAGATAAGGAGGATGCAGTGGCTGATCGGAAGCAAGAGGAATCGTTGTGGAAAGAGGTTCCTCCTCCCAGAAAGAAAACCGGACGGGCAAGGGGTATTTAATTATAGTATCGGGAATGTTGTATAATTGTTGCCGGGACTCGATAATGTAAGTCTGCTTATGTCCCTTGGTTGGACATAGTATAAACAGCAATCTCTGGTAACAGGAGTAGCACTATCATAGTTTCGCTCTTTCAGTGGCGTTTTCATCCTTGACACGCACGATGGCCTTGCCCCAAGTTTCTCGGCGCTCAATGGCACCAAGGCCCGCGCTTAGCTTCTCAAGTGTGAAGACTTGGTCGTAGACAACTGGTTGTGCCTTCCCGGATGCAAAGAGACTAGAAAAGTGAGATCAAGTAACACCGACATATACAGAGGAAAAAGAACGCACTCGAGTATATCCCTCCACACTGGTGGTATGCGGGACGGCTCATGAGCTGCGAAAGAAAGAATGAAGAGCTCTGGCGAGAACGATGCAGAAAGTATACTCACTCCTGTAAGCACCCCAATGCAAACCGACAAGAGAAACATTCTTCAAGAGAACAAGGTTCATGGGCACCTTCTCAATGTTACCGCCTGCAAATCCGATTACAAGAGCACGGCCCTTCCAAGCGATGCACTTGAGCGAATCTTTGCTACGAATGAGAAATGGCTATATCTGTTGTATATTGACAAGCAAGCGTACCATTTATGAGTCCAACGGGATCGTAAATGACATCGACGCCCTTCCCCTTGGTAATCTCCAAAACCGTTTTCTGCCAACCGGGCTTCGAGTAGTTGACAGCGTAATCCGCACCCCCCAAACGCTTTGCGACGTCGAGTTTGCTCTCCGAGCCTGCCGCTGCAATCACGCGAGCGCCGAGGGCTGCAAAGTTCGAAATAAAGACGAATAGAATCAGATGAGCCACGTGAAGAACAGAGAATATACCTTTGGCAATCTGGACAGCGGCAATGCCTACGCCGCCAGCAGCAGCCGTCACAAGCACCCATTCACCTTTGAGAAGACCTCGTTATACACATATTACACTGCTTCTGCGGCTTCCAACACACCTGCTTTGAGCTCCGCGCGACCAACGAGAGCCTCGTAGCTGGTTGGCCAAGTAACGTACATGCCTTAGAACATTCCGGCCAACATCAGAAGTGCCGTCCGTTCCAAGCCTGAGGGCCCTAAACTCACCAGCTCCCTGGTCAAAAGTCACATTGTCCGGTAGGGGCAGGAGGCCATTCCAATCCGCTGCAACTTTATCCGCGAAGGAACCCAAGGCTGCACCGAACACGCGATCTCCAGGTTTATACGGGCACCCCTCGGGGATAGGGGAGCCTTTCGCAACTCGACCCGCGAACTCCGTACCAAGGATGAAGGGTAGGGGTGGTTTGTGTTGGTATTTGCCTTGAGACTGAAGAATCTGAGAGGCGGAACATCAGTCCCTATGCTGGTTCTAAACGCAATGATACTCACATCGAAGAAATTGAGGCCTGCACTATAGACATCAACCAGAACCTGGCCCTTGCCAGGTACTGGCTCTGGCGCGTCGTAAGATAGAGTGATCTTGGAAGGGTGGGCGAGTTGATTGATGACGAAAGCTCTCATATCGTAGTGTAGACAAAGACAGGGGCGGTGTCCGGACTTGGAGGCATTTAAGGATCCTGTGGACAGTATCCATCCGGAAGAAACTCTCCCGATGCCGGCGTTGCGGTCACATTACCCCTAACCTCACCGTTACAAATGATAGTCAAAATTCATTGTTCGGAACTGGAAGAACTGTACAAGTGCATATGCTAAATCTAAGTGACTACAGTGCGCTACAAGAATGCGAAGCATGGACGGTAATAAATGTGGTGTAAATGCCGGACTAACCCGATTAACTGAATGCGAAACCCTCGCCACCTTCGTTGATCGCAAGGAGCAATTGCTGCCGTAGCATTTCATATGAGGAATACTGAGGAAGATCGATTTGGTTAAAGCCTGTCACAAACACGTTAGTCCTAGTTCATGCTATTGAGACAAAGAGTATGTAATCACATGTATGGGCTTGCGGCAAGCGATCAGGCTCTCCGTATGCACGATGGATCGAGAATCGTTGCACGCCTTGGACACCTTGAAGGTCGACGAACCCGTTGAGAGGTACACGTGATGTTCCTGTAGCAAAGCTCAAGACTTTGGCTCTTTCCTCCCGGTTGAATGACTTCAAGGCTCTCCACCACCAGACGATGTTCGGATCGGAACTTGAATACCCGTTGTACTCAGTCGCTGCTCTCCATTCATCCACGTCAATATCAGGTGTGCCAGAAATCAAGAGTTCGAGTTCTTGCTCATTGAACTGGAGGGGAACATATTAGTGCGAATCAATTGAGTGGAACGAAGACATACGATAGTGATCAGGTCTTTGGGTATGATCTCATAGAAGCCGCTCAACAAGTTTTCGATTTGATCTTTAATGGAAGAGTAGAGGCGGTATTGAGCCGAAAGTTGGACAAACTCGCGTTTGTTCTCTTGAGTAACCGGTATGGATTCACCGCCTTCTTTCAGCGGCACAATCCGGCTGACACCGAACTAGGAGAGGTGTTAGCTATGCTTTAATGGTCTGCAATGTCATCATACCTCATCTGCCTCGACGCTGAAGGTCAGGTCCAACAAGGTGGGGTCATTCTCCAGGATCCAACAAAGGGAATTGTAGTACTCGGGATCCACCCACTCCACATCCCTGTAATCCACAGGCTTGCCAAGTATTTGGCGATACAAACTCTTAGCGAAGTAGGCGTCCAAGAGGCGACCGTCATAGATAGCCTTCCCGATGATTCGCCCAACAAACTTGAAGAAAGACAAGTGTTCTGGGTTGACCCAAGAATTCTTATTTGGCTGATAGGTGAGTTTATCAGCAGCACAAGGCTGGAAAAGGGCGTTGTTGGGATCAAACATTTGTCTGGCCAAGATTTGGAACCATTCCCTTGTAACGCCACCCGCGTCAACCCCCTCCTCGTCATAAAACCGCACACTGAGCTTGCCATACTTGATCTGATCTCCCGTCTTTCGTTGCAAGTATTGGAAGCTATCCTCGAACACCCGTGCTCGGCGGACGTTCAACTGCAAGGTACCGTAATGTTCGCGCATAGCAGGTCGACGATGAAGCTGCTGGTTGAAGTAATTGCGTTTGTTGTCGAAGTCTAGCACACGCGGATTATTGACCAGAAGTGCAAAGGATCCGCTCATTAAGGATGGGTTGTTGCGAACCATAACGTTCAACACCTTTCTGTGTGCATCCGTAAATGAAATAAATAGATCCTCCATGGATTCGCGAGGTGTTGTGGGGGTCCTTGGCGATACTGAACCGCGCAGTGCTCGAGGAACGGTGCCTGACGTCTTCGAACCTGCATACTTGCAGACGACCATCAGCGCCTCGATCAATGGCAACAAGACGATTGCAATGTGTTCCGTCTCCGGCTTCTCTTCGATAATGGATAAGCAGTCGCCAAGACGCCGCCAAAGGGGGGTGAAACGGAAGGACTCGTATATGACTTGCACCTTGTCGATGTCCGCCTCACTTGCGTTGAGGGATGGTGCTTTGGAGCTATACATGTAATCAATAGTCTTCAGCACCCGAAGAAGTTTAGCTTGCAAAGATGAAGCAGGGGAGAATTTCGCAGCAACAGCGTTTAATCCTTCCTGAGATCCCTGCAAGGCGGTCGCCAACTCGTCCAGGTCAGTGTACAAGGCATGTCCGAATTCCTCAGCTTTAAATCGAAGTTCCTGAGCGATGACCTCGCGTGCGTCAGGAATGTAGGACAAGTTTTGAATTAAGGCGAGGCTTTGCTGGAACGTACGCCCAGAGCATTCGCCAATCGTCAGAATGTTGACTATGAGCCGGAGGACAGCATGAGGTATCTGAGGTGGATTGGCGAGAAGGATCTTTTCTTCAATTGTTGTGAGGGGTGTCTTAGTGTCCTGATTTGACGGAGCTGCAGGTTGGTTGGGAGGCACATCTGGAAGAATAGCGTATCAATAAGTCTGGAGCAAAAGGTTGTATTTATAGAACGACCTACCTGACTGGGCATTGGCACTCACTTGGCTGTCTCCTTGTGTAGCAGATGTTTCGGGTGAAGTGGTAGTGGAGGGGGCAGGCACGGATGTTACTTCTGCAGTTGTCGATGATTGTGCGTTCGTGGTTTCCTTGGGCTTCATGCTCGCCAGTGGTCTGGTGACAGTTGCAAGCAGGCTGACAAGAGACTCCATGATAGCGGGGGTTCGGATCAGCGGCTGACGGTCCAACAACCCTAACAGAAGGACGATGGGGTAGTGGGTCTGGGGCACTTGTTTCTCCTTGCCTTTGCCTTTCCTGCTCGATGACCTACGTAGACCGACGGGGAGCTCATGTTCTGTTAGGAAAAAGAGAGATGCTAAGTCATTTGAGCTGACGATGTACGTCAAACTCTCGAGGCAGCGCTGCACAACCAGGTCCGGAACCGCTTCAATTCGAGCGTTTGGTGATGCGAGGGCTGTGAGGTACTCCGAGGCAGTTTTTTGCTTTCCGACTGACTTAGGCGTCTGGGGTTTTGAGGTGTTGCGAACTGTGAGTTGAGAGAAGCTCTTATCGACGGCAGCCAAGTCACCAGGTCCGTCTTGGAGAATACCCAGAAGGATGTTGAACAATTCCGCTCGAGTCTTCGCGTTTTCACAGAGGTTGACAAGTACTTTGAAGAGGAGACTCTTCTTCGATACCTGAGGGAAGAACAGCAACCGGACGAGTGCAGCTATTCCGGATTTATCCAAGAGCTGGATGGCATCATGATCAACCGTGAATTTACGTGGTGGCCCAGGGGGAGCTCCTGGAACACGAGGGGGGTTGCGTTGGGTGGGTCTCCTCTGACCGCCCGTAAAGCTTGAGGCTTCCGCGAGGATGTGAGGAGGAAGGCTCTGAAGGAAACCTTCGTTTTGTTCCATCAGGACGGTTTGTCTGAGGGTAGGATCAAGACTAGCAATGAAGCTAGCCGGGTCGATATCTACCGCTTGTGTGGGCTGTGCTGCTGCGTTCTCCTCTGCTCGCTGCCGTGCTCGCTCCATCGCTTCTTGCTGAATTATCTCAGCTCGAATTTCTGGTGGAAGGGCATCAAGGAACTCCGCGCTGATCTGTGAATCAGCGGGACGTTCGATGGTGGCCGCACGCTGGTCACGGACATGTTGATTGAGAACCTCCTCTCGCATATCGTCGGGAAGGGCTTCGAGGAACGTCGGATCGATACCCGTGTCGGTGATATCGACAGGACTTCCATGAATCATGACCGTGACCCGTTGAGGGGCTTGATTAGAAGTCGAAGCCTCGGCAGCATCTTCCTCGACGTCACTTGTCTCGCGTGTCTCAACAGCAGTTGCGTCAGCCATAGGTGTGTCTTGATCAGCTGTCATAACTTCCATCGCTTGATCACCTGCAGACGTCTGTTCGGTCGGTGCAGTAGTTTGCTCCGGCTGCGTTAATTCCACAGCGACGCCGGCTGCTGGTGGATCTGCCTCTGCTGCAGCCTTGCTCTGCTCTTCTTTTTCCTTTCCCTCGGCTTCCTGGCGCGCTTTCTCTTCCTCCTCTTCTTTCTCACGGGCAGCCTTTTCTGCAGCCTCTTTCTCTGCTTCTTTGGCTTTCTTTCTGGCTTCGGCAGCAGCAGGTAGGAGGGTTAGAATGACATGGTTGACGAGTTTCCCGCTTCGTTCCGAAACAAATTCGCCATTGAGGATTTTGGCTTCGTCGGCCCAACGTTGCAATGTAAGAACAGGATCAAATTCACGGCCTTGTCTCGGGGATGTGGTTCTGGGTCCTCTTTCCACACGGATAGCGGCTGAAATCACACCCTGGTTCGGACGACGATGAAGGCGGTCGAGGTTAACCATGTTCCCCATGTCGAGTTGGAGAGCGTGTGCACCGCCAGCAGTCAAGATTTGTTGTAAAAATTGAGTTGAGCCGGGACCCATGATGTCGTCGAGGCTCTGAAAAATGTCTGCTCCGATGGTGATGTTTCTGTGCGAGTGGCGGGCGCCGCGACGGACGCTGGATGTAAAACGGGTTGGTTGATTCGACGTGTCAAGCAAAAGGGGATGGGTTATGGTCTCCGGAGGTGGAACGTGGGCATTGCGAGCACGACCAAGTACTTGATCTTCATTATCTGTGCCTTTCTTAGGGCAATGCTCACCGAAATCTGAACGCAAAACATACCTGAACGACTGCGACGAGAGATGATAACAGGTGGGACATTTCGGCTAGGTGTGATGTTGATAAAAGGAGCCCCGAATGGGAACCCAGCCTCAGCACCGAAACCACCACCTTCAAAACGAAAACCTTCATCATCAGATGCCATGTCCGGGTCTTCTTCCTCATGATGAATGATTTGAATCGGAACTGGAAGGCTTTTTTAGTGATTTGAATGCATTTTGGAATGCAATCATACCTCTGTGGTCCTCTTCGTCGTCTATGTCTTCAACTGGCAGACCATCCTCTGGCGGTGGAACGTCCTGGAAACCTCATGATTAAGCTCAGAGAGGAAGACAGCTATACCGCAAACTTACCTCCCATAAGAGGTTTCCATCTTCATCGACCTCATCCTCTATTTCCTCATCAATTACGTCCTCTTCCTCCTCCTCCTCCTCCTCCTCTTCGTTATTTTCAACCAAATCCTGCTCTTCTTGTTCTTCCTCGTCAACATCGTCCCAATCTTCTCCTGTCTCTTCTTCATCCTCCTCAAGCTCATGATCATCTTCATCCGTTGCTTCTGAGGTGTCATCGCTACCCGTTCCATCAAAGTCCATTTCCACATCTCCTTCGTCCTCTTCGTCTTCGTCCATTCCATCACTGCCCGAGTACTGTCCATCGTCCATTTCCTGCGGAAAATTCAGAACATCGTTCTCAAGAGGATTTCATTAACCTACCCCTCCATACATGCCAAGGGCAGAATTGCGATACAAGTCCGGCGTCTCTTCCCGAGCCTCGTCTTCTGACATGTCACTGTCCTCTTCCTCTTCCGACGAGAGAGATGAGTCGCTTTCGTCCCTTCTAGTGTCTGCAGTCTCCTTACTCTTGTTTCCTCGACTCATCTTGATGGCGATCTTCGTTCTGCAGAAAGGAAATGAGTATAGCGGTCACATACATGTGATAAGGCAATTACCCACAGGTATTGCAAAGGGCGGAGGATAAAGTCCACAAGGGTACGGATGTGTGGGTAGTTGAGGTCAACCTCAGAAAGTGCGCTGGTCAGAGTAGAAACAAAGTTCTTCTCCAGCATAATCTTTGCAATGTGCGTAGGGATTTCATCCTGCTGTTTGCGACCAGAGCTGCTTGTAGGGCTGAAACGGACAACCAGTAGCCGGTGGCAAAGATCTGCATATCCAAGAAGCTTTCCATAGCGGGCTTCAAGGTTCTCGATCGAGCAAACATCCTTAAGACTGCGGCTGAGGGTTTCCAGGACAAATTTACGGACAGCAACAAGCTCTGGTGATATATCTTTGGACTCTTGGGGAGAGGTAGAAGTATCAACGCATATTGCAACAATCATCATCATGGCCCAATTGCAAAGTGAAAGGTGTTGACGATTTGAGTCAGAGGGCGAGGGATTAATGGTACCTGGGTTAATTACGTCGTTGAACAAGAATTGGAGAGTCATGGGCCGGAACTTGTTCACAGGTTCCTTGGCTGGGGTCTGGTTCCTCTTCTTCGGGGCGAAGGATAAAAAGGCGACCTTGCAAATATCGTAGGAACATAGCAACTCCGTGAGACATTGCATGAGGAAGCATGCATATTGGTACTTGTCATCAATATTTCCTGACGCCTGAGCAGTGGAAGACGCTTTTTCATCGCCCTCGGTGGGAGGTCCAGGAACAGAAGTGGAAGTGGATGGTTGAGCCACAGAAGGTCCTGCTGGTCGTTCGTTGTCGCCAATGGTGGCAGTAGTTGCCGTTGACTTTGTAGTATTGGACGACGCTGACGCCTCGTGGATCGTTTTGACGGTTGTCATGAACTCGGTGAATAACAGATGAACGACGTTCTCCGCATATTGACCATTGACGACTGGTACTGGTGCGGGGGTTTCCACCTTCATTTCAATATCACCCCCTTCCGCTTTCCTTTCCTCTTTTTGCGACTCCCTCTCCTTTTCCTTGTCCCCGGACTTCAGCGTGATCTGGGGACTAAATCCATAGGGATGATTGAGGCTACACAGTGATTTAGTGACATCAAGGAAAACATTGGTGTCCCTGAAAGCCATGGCATTGCAATTGCGAACATATGTGTTGACGTCGACGACATTGTTCCTTGGTTGTTGGAAATACCTCTTGATAGATTCAGACATGATATTGTAAACGATGGCATGATCCTCGATGACGTGACGGAGGATAGTGATAATGTAGGACGACCCGCCAGTTACTTCTGAGGCACCAATACGACGGAAGAGATGGGTGAGACTATCTCTGTCGAGGAACTGTTTGACCATCTTCCTGTCTTTAGTGAAGAAGACGAGGAGGCGAAGGACGGACAAAAGCTCATCGGAAGGCAAGTCGCGGATAGCTAGTAGACGCAAACAAAAGTCGAAAACAATGCTTTTGGCGTCAGTCCTTGTGAGACCAGCCGTCAAAGGTTCAGGGTTGATAGGCTCATCCTCCTTGGGGAGAGAAATAGTACGAGGCTCCTCAGCTAGAGTTAACAATGCCTCAGTAACGAGGAGGTGGCTGGCCAGCCATTTGGGTGGATTCCCTGGGTCGATGCTGGACAAAAGAAGCGCCAGCAGAGTATCCAACAATTCCCTGCGAATGTCGTCGTCGAGACTCGAAGGGGTTTCGCACAGTACCAAGGCTAGAAGACGGCAACGGTTGGCGAGCGGTTGTTCCTGAACGTCATAGGCGTAGGGCGAGAAGGACTTGACATCCTCGACAAGATCACGAACAGCTTGAGGTTGGTGATGACTTGAGCGAACAAACGCAACATGGAGCTCGAAAAGCAACGATTGGTGCTCGTCCACAAGGCGCAGAGCTTGACGGCTGATCAATGCTCGGAGAGGCTCCCGAGCGTCATCCAATGCCTTTTTCCACTCCTCAATAGTTTTGATCTCTTCCTGCGGTTGCTCTGCTTCTGCTTGTGGTTTAGAGGGAGCGGATTCGCTAACCTTGGTGGAACTCGATGCCTCCTCAGACGACCCTCCAACTTGCTCCTGCCCTTCAGCAGTAGGCACGGTCTCACCAGCCACAGCATCAGACGGACCAGTGGTGGGCGGCGTGTTGATGGGTTCTGGGTCAGGGGGGTATATGAGTGGATGGGAGAGAAGGAAGTCGGTGGCTGCGGTGACGTTGTTGCGAGTGTGGATCAAGGCACGCTCCGCGGCGGATCGAGGGAAGCCCATGTCCACTAACATTTGTACACGATTCTCATCAGGCCCAGTTGGTCGAGAGATACTGGGAGTGGCTTCCTCTGCAGTCGTCTCGGGTTTGGACTGCTCGTTTTCTCCGCCAACGAGTTCCAACATTGACCGGACGATGGACCTGCTAACACCAAGAGGAGCTTGAACAAGCCAGGGAGCTTCCCAAAGCGACCTCAAAAGGGGCAGAACTTTAAGACGGAGTTTGACGAGGAAGTTGTTGGGGTCAAAGAAGCCGGGCTCTGTTTCTTTTTTGTCGCGGGTGATGAGGAGCAACGTTTGAGGTGACTCGAACAAGGGCTTCGCAGATATGATCGGGTGCAAAAGGTGAAGAGCAACCTTGAGACCGCCGTAAGCATGGACCAAAGTCTTGCTGAGGAGCTCTGAGCGCTCCTCTTCTCGTATCTCTACGATCTCTCCGATGCTTTTTGTGAACGAAGCACAGATCTTCAAGATTTCGTCAAAGCCTCCAATCTGATAGAAGGCCCTCAACTCTACTGTGTGTAGAGTATTCGTAGAGGTACGCTCTATCATCCAATGAGTCTATATACGCCTAAAGTGTGGCGCGCATCTCACCGTCGACGAAGAGAAGAGTATACAGCCCAAGAATCACGCTGTGATATGTGTACAACGAAGGAGTATCGTCTGCCGACATATTAGAGGACTTCCGCAGTGAACGTGTTAACAACACACCGAGGTGAGGAATTTGCATATGCTTGAGGAGTATGTTAGCGATAACGCCAGCTGAGTCCTGAATCTGCTTCTTCTGTGGTGCTTCTGGGTTGCGACGAGCATGGAACATTTTGACGATTGCTTTTTTTAGGCGTTAGTTAGCGGCATGTATATTCAAGTGCACAATAAGACGGACCTTGGAAAAAGGGTGCGAGTACGTTTGGCATTCCATGAGTGATGTATTTTAGAGCAGCAGCATTGCGAGAGAGAGGTGTCTCATCCTGCTTCGGTTTTGCGGCCTCACCTCCACTGAATCTGGTATCGTCCATGGGCTGGATTCCGTTGGCGGTACTATTGCCCGAGTTCAAAGAAGTAGTTGCTTCGGCGAGGTTAGTAGTGGATAGGTTCGGCGTTCCACCTAGAGGAGATTGTGCAGGGGTAGTCTGAGGAATGCCCTTATTGGCGAGAGCTACATTCAAAACTATGTTTTCCCAGATGGTAGCTCGATGTAGAGCGCCAAGTTCTGGAATGGCCTGACCGCCACACGAGCCCATCAAAGTTTGAAGCAAGGCAATAGCGCCGCGTCCGTGGGAATACCCAACAGTGCCAAAGACATCCGAGAGAAGCGAAGTCCTGATGTGCAGTGCGACGAGGCTGCGAAATCTGTCATTGTATACTTCCCGGTTAGTAGCTATAAGAACAGTTAATACTTGATGCATTGGAAAGGGTATTCATTTCGTACCGTTGACCTCCAAGAGGGGCAACAACTTGGACGACGGCTCAAATGTTTGCCAGAAATACTTCGTTTCCTGCAACGAGTCGCGGACTATTTCAGCCAGGTAGAGGAGAGTTTCGTTCGTTGCGTAGTCAACCAATGTGCGCATGACTTGGACAAGGGAGTCAGATGCAACGTTATTGGAGAAATCATATGGTAAGCACGGCAAAGCCGTCAGTCGTCCAATGTATTTCAGCCCATCGGATAGTGTGATGAAGTCCTTGCAATGAGGAGCATGCTGAAAGAAGCCCTCAAGGAACTACAGGATTCCATGAGCATGCACCAAACTCAATATGATATCAAGGACTTACACGACACACAACGTCAATGAAAGAGACGACAGTATTATCATGCGTTTTCGATGCCCCTTCATCAGTAGCGTTGAAGATATCCCCTGTAGGAACATCAACTATTTCGGCCTGCACTGGGTCAGCATCCCCCATCCTCACATCAGTGTCAGCCGGGGAATTAGTAGTTGGTGCCAATTGATACCAATGAAGAAGATCATCCGGAACCTGGTAATTCCTGCCAACCTCTTCAATGGTGCTCAGTGTCGATTTCAAAGAATTGAAGACAGCTGCCTTCAGAAGAGGATGGTGACGAACGAGCTCATCGATAGCCGTGCCTATAATGACGGCGTTTTCTTTGTCGATGAGGACTTTCAAGTGACGCTCCGATGTGAAGATAGTGAAAACGGCGGGAATAATGGTTGGTCGGTTGCTCATTTGAGTTTGACCCGTTTCATTCAAGCACAAGGCACCCAATGCATTTGGAATAGATTGGATCACCTATTTCACAGGAATAAGCAATGGAACGAGTATCGGCGCATTAAACATACTTCGATAGAAGGTTCGATTCCTGCTTCAATCGCCTTGTAGAACGATTCTGGCAAACCAGCCTCCTGGATGATTCCCAGTGACGTAGGTTCATTGTGGACAAATGTTGCCATAATATTAATCGCTGTGAATAAAATTCAACTCCTGACAAGATTTAAGGGAACAAGAGTCCTTACCTAATGGTAAGACACTGGGTCCAAAAAGGCCACGATTATCAATTATCTTCTTGATGGATTTTACTAACGACGTATCAATGAGACCGCGTAGGCCTTCAGATGTGCCAGAGGACTGCATCATGCGGTGCATAGTTCTGAGAAGGTGCTTGAGGACAGACGAACGAGGAATAGGGAGGTCACCTGGGAAAGAAAAATTAGAAGACGAACTGTCAAGAACTACTGGCCGATACACACTGCCTGTAGAATTGGCATTCTGGGGCTTGAAGGTTCCACCATGTTCCTGAATGTCCTTGTCCGTTTCATACTGGACAAGGATGATTCAGAATCTCATATGAATATACGCTGTCAAAGACACTAACCTCGATACGATCCACCAACACGTTCACACCACGGGCAGCACAGAACAACGTGAATCCATTTTGGAAAGAATATAGAACACTATCAATGAGTTGCAGAGTTTTCGAGATAATCGGGAGGCGATTTGGGAGCCTGTTTTCCACGAGTTGAATAAGAAGCGGGATCAAGCCGGCGCCGACAATCATATTGACCCCAGAAGTGTGTGTAGCAATCAAGGTGACAAATTGTAGGAGTGCCTCAACGAACGACTGAGGAATGCTGGATGAAGGGTTTGACACATCATTGACCGTCCTACGGAACAACGCCATCAAGATCCCATGGTTGACACCAGCATTCACAGCGGTCAGAACCTCTTGGCACCTGTTGCGATACCTTGTGAAGGCATCCAGGACGGCAATTGCGGCGGTTTGGACAGCAATTGAGACATCATACTCGACGTGCAGGAGTTCCGCCACGTTGGATATGAGATCGGGTTCGTAGATGAAGAACGAGGAGGTAGCTTGTGACTCAGAATGGGTATGAGCATATATAGCGATGGCCAAGAGTCGCGCAATGATAAGCTTTTCCCGGTCGCTCTCATTGCCTTTGTACAAAGCTTGGCTGACGCGGATACGATTCAAGAGTTCGAACTTTTCTTCGTCTGGGATCCTATGCAAGCGTACGCAGTCCGCGAGTATCCTCATGGGCGATTGAGATTGTAGAGTGGCTTCTGAAACGAAGACGTTGATGGGTCCTGTAGCAGATGAGGCTTGAGAGGCTGAAGGTTTCGAGGGGGTTACTGGGGGTTCTGCTGGCTCCTCTTTTTTCTTCCCCTGTACCGTAGAGGCTCCCACATCCGTTCTATAGAAACTGAATGACACCTCTCGTGCATCAGCCGGCAGAGCTTCAACCTCTGCCGCTCTCTTGTTGCTCACGAGATCTATTAGGTTAATGCCATACTCGCGTAAATGTGGCCATCTTTTCGCTAATGCGAGTAGACGTGGCGTTGCGAGATTAAGTGCATGTGTAACGGACGATTGGGAAGAGTACTGTTGAGCAGGTCGAAGAAGAACTTTGAGGGACAGCAGAACGATGTCAAGATCGGAGCATAGAAGGAGACTATTAAGTCGCTACAAAAAAACGTCAGCGAATGTGAAATTATTGGACCAGAAGAAGAGTGATGTACATCGTAAGAGCTGAAGGTCTTGCGGTTCGTAGAATTCTCGAGCAGGAGGCGATGGAAGCGCAGAATCTCCACAACCAGTGCTTTTGTCTGTGAAGGGAAAGTTACGAGTTGTACTTTGTCCAGCTCATATTGGTTGATAATCTCTTCGAGGATTGAGTCGAACTTGTTGAGGACCTTAATCCATGCGTTGAGATCGGACCGTGGCCATTTCCACGACTCGATAGAACCAAGAATATGAACAAGTTGTTCATCCGGGGCATCCAAAACTTTCCTGATAAATTCTGCGACGGGCGCAGGCTGCGTCGAGAGTCAACAGGCCAGACACAAAGTATATCACTCAGGATGAAGAACATACGGGGGTTGCAGCTTTCTTTGATTTGTTTGTGATCTTCATTTTCCGTGACCACAGGTGGGTCTGGAGAACGACGCGAGAGATGCTCCCAATAGACGGCTAAAGTGCGGAAGAGATGGGAGGAAGATGGTCGTCGATAGAGAGAAAGGATATAAGTTCTTTCCAGGAAAGTCTTGTCTCCAATTCAGGGCAACTGGCAGAGGGGATTGCTGACGCAATCGAGGCCCCATGTCACACGTCACGCGTCCGTCACAACATTCTAACGCGTTCGCGTTCATGCAACACTAATTAGACCGCGTCCAGGAGTTTCTACTGCTTACACCCAACGTCACAAGATATCACCTCATGGCGAAACGCAAGGCGTTATCAGAAAGCGAGGATGAAGCCCAGTTTTCTGACGAAAGTTCGGAGCCGAAAGCCAAATCCAAACCTCCTGCAAAGAAGGCCGCAACTGTGAGTCAACAGGTACACTTCACTGCTGGCGCTGGCGTTGACAGCAGTGATAGAAACAGACAAAGTCAGAGTTAAGTTCTGGTCCTGGCTCATCTATCGCAAAGAAGACGGACGTGGGTAAAGTATGCCCCTGTATTGTTTGCCTTCTAATACACTCGACGACTTGATTAGACTTCAGCCTCAGGTGCTGTTCAGAAGAACGCCGAGGGCGATAAATACATCGACCTCGGCAAGAAGAAACGCGCGACTGTCCGATCCTTCAAAGACATTCCTCTACTTGACATTCGAGAATTCTATGGAACCGGGTCGGATGAGAAACCCGGCAAGAAAGGCATCTCCTTGACCCTTGAGCAAGTTCGTACACCAATTTATAATTCCTTCCTCTTATCTAACGCTGCGCAGTGGCATGTTCTCAAAGCCAACGTCGATGCTATTGATCAACTCTTTTCCGAGCTATCCAAATGAAAGAAGCTAGACATGTCTCCCTGCTTCCCACTGAAAACGTTGCTATAAATGCTGTACTATATCTATTGTTAATCTGATTAAACAACACCTAATATAGATAGATAGATAAGTCTATTTCCCTAGAATTCAGCAGCATCCCTTCAATTATGCTACCGTTAAACCTGCAGCAGCGTCGTGTGCTCCGGCGAAACCTCGCTGGCGTAGGCCACTAAACCATGCTTTGACCTTTACATTGAAGCCCTGAAGGTCAAGGAACGACTCTATGAGGAGGAATTTGAAGTATAATGACTCGTATTTCCTGCGCAGTACTGCTAAGTAACAACCTGGAGAACGTATGCCCGTAAACGTACCACCAAGCCTTGAAATAGTCCCGCAACAAACTAAGAGATAGCAATCCTCTGGTACGGATACTGTCGATAACTTGTTTCCGCTCTTCCTCCCAGACTGCATATGCACAATACTTCGCTGTAACCAGGAATATGCGTATCTATTGGCAACTTGTGAGCGAAAATCATCGAATAACCCCGGACGGAACAACCTACATTGGAATGAGTGGTAGCCAGAGCACTGTCAAGGCTCCTATATATATAAACATCGAATGAGAATACACGCGTCTTCTATCAAATCAAAATGCGCACCTCGTCAAATCGTTGAGCTTCAGCACCATCAATACACGACGAGGTACTCGACGCAAAACGTCAAAAACTGAAATAATAAGGCCATCCTGAGCAACAACAGCATTCCGGATCGCCTCCATTTCCTCCTCTGTCTGAGGAGTCATATCTATCAGCCCAGACGCCCGCTTGAACGTAACGTCTCCTGCATCATCCCATGACCCTTCCATAGCCGCCCGCCCTGTGATAGCAGCTTCAAACACGGGATACTGTAGCAAGGATGAATCATCCACCCTAAATGATTGAGATACGAAACTCACGAGATCAGGCCCGATATTTCCAACCAATTCAGCATACTTGCGACGATCAGCTTGCACTGACGGGGAAGAACTGTCAATCAAAGAAAGCCAAAATCTCCCGTAATTCACTCTTAGTTGGTCGTCGAGATCAAAGTACAGCCCATGGTCCAAAAGAACGATCTCAAAGTTGTATGGAGACCTTGAATGGGGTCTAGCAGGTCGAATCAAGAGATTGCCGGGATGGGGATCCTGTCAAGCAGATTCAAGAAGTCCTGATTCTCGTCAACAGGCGTACTCACTGCATGAAACCACCCATTCACGAAAACCATTTGGTTGAATATCCGCGATAACTCCAGGGCCACCTTGTTACGATCAATACTATTCTCGGCGAGGTATCGAAGATCGTCGACGCGTCCGCCTTGAATGAACTCCATGATGAGTACACGCTTCTTGGAAACAATTACTTCAGGAATGTATAATGAGGTCCGGATCCCCTCAAAATCCTTTGCAGCGCGAGCAGCATTCTTGGCCTCGTGAATGAAATTCATTTCCTTTGGCAGGTTCTGTCTCATTTCATCCTGCACCAACGTGAGCAGGAATATTTGCCATCCTGATGAGATACTCACAGCTAGCCAGGTGAATTCGAACTCCGGGAACCAATATTTAATCCAGCCTGTCCCATGCATTAGCAGTTAGTCTATGTTGAGTTTCATCATGCTCACCCAGTGTAACCTCAACCATCTCCATATCAATATCACAAAACTCAGACAGGTGTGGATGTTGCAGCTGGAAAGAACGCTGTCAGCGACCACAATTTAACGCTAGCACCTTTGGAATTCTCTTCACCTTGACAGCAACCCGCTTTCCACTCGGTTTATGCGTTCCAATATGCACCTGCGCCAAACTCGCAACACCAATGGGATTTGGATCGAAATCATCGAACAACTCTTCAATCGAGGCTCCCATATCACTCTTGAAGAGCGTCTCAATGTCTTCGTAAGGCGTCGGCTCACATTGATCCTGCAATGGCCTCATGGTACTCGTCCATTCTCTTGGAAGTACGATAAGCGACGCCATATGCTGTCCCAACTTGATAAAAATGCCTTTTCATGTCCCAGGACCAAAATCAGTTACCCAAACTGAGAAGAACCACAACAGCATGCAAACCTCCGTTAGCCAACAGCGCCTTCAACACCCTTTTCGCACTTCGTGTATGGCACTGCGATACTGCCTCTGCATATTGATCCTCAGTGTCATAATGACGAGCAAAAGTGAGTTTGTAATCAATTGCTCCGCGGACCGCTGCACCTGCAGGAGGCTATTAGCATCCTCCCAGAACAGCAACTAAGAAACGTACCAGCTACTCTTGAGCATCTCACAACAGCTAAACAGGTATGTCGAAACGGCTGGTAATTCTGGTATGCAACATAACCAGCCCCACCCACCAGGAGTGCAGCTGTTGGATATATCCAAGGTCGGCTTTTGTAATTAGGTTTGTGAGCGTGATGATGAGGAACATGGTATGAATGCGCCGGGGTCCTGACCCATCTCGTCCGGCGGCCGATAGCAACGTCGAGAGCAACGGAAGTTGGGTTTCGCTGGAGTCGCCACCAGCCCAGTAAGTAGGTACGGTGGAGGACCATTGCCAACTCCCGGCTGATTTTTTCGGAGATCGGCGCTCCCACTTCGGGTGCTCCGGCTCGTGCTCCGGCTCCGGAATATTTCAGTTAAGTAATTCGACTTTCTATGTACAAGATACTTTACAAGCCTATGACTGTCGGACCAATATGCGGGTGGGTATGCGAAAGCGATGTATACTAGAGACATAATCTAACCAATCATTTACTGCCTCTCTTCATCAGCATCTGGGCGAATGACATCCGCTGCGATGATTGTGCATCCTCGTTCTGGTGCATTGCTTCGGCATATCTGGAGAGTCCTGAGCGTGTATATCATTGAAAAGAAAGAAAGAACTTACAAAAGCTTATACCGTACAAGCTCCCCCTCCAGCTCTTCGTTTCTTAACCGTTGCTTTACCAGCTCATTCTCCAATCCGATCAGCTGCGACTCCGATGTAATATGGACGATGTAACTTACTAGGACCTCAACATGCTCCGCGTTTAACTGCGCGAGGCTAGTTTCCAGGCTCTTGCTACATCAAAATCGGATGAACATCTTCCGTCAAACGGCCGGGAAAGCAATCAACTGACCACTGCTGCGACAGAGCCCTGTTGCTGTTTCGCAGCTCATCTATCTGGATGGCATGCTTGTTTACCTCTCGCTGCAAGGCTCATTGAGGATACGTTTTCCTTGGCTAAATATTTACTCACGATCATGTCCTCGTATTCGTGCCGGTAGCAATCAAGCATGAATGGTGTTATCTTGAGCGAGACTGCATCACTAACAAATTCGTCCACGCTGTATTTAGTGGGTTCAACGGGATTGCCATCTTCTCCCAGAACCTGTTTGCAAGATTGAAGAAATGGAATACAACAACGCAGGAAACGAATACCTTATACAGGTCAAGTAATTTGTTGTTCAAGAAGTCTAGAATCTCATCGAATTTGAGCTTTAATAGAATTTCTTCGTTCTTCTTGAGTAAACCGATGCTAAAACCGAAGATAGCTTCGATGCCATTTGCTAAGCAGTGATCGTAAATCCGGAAGACAATTTCCAGTGGGAAGCTGACGACGAGGTTAGAGATATTCAATAAAGGAGGCTAGCTAACGTACCGATAGCTAAACATGGTTAGGAACCACTGCGAGCAAAACATACTGGATTTGACCCCTTGTCTTAGAAAGTGAACGTGAAGGACCGGGAGCAACTCCTCAACCAGGCGGTCGAACTGTTCGGAAGATGAAGTTCAGAACCAAGAACTATGACCAACCAGTTCCAATTACCTGGAACTAACATCTCATGAGCACCGAACACCGTATAGATATGAAGTATACCAACTCACAAGACGCATCTGTAGTTTCGGCATTTCGGGGAGATAATGACCTCTCAAATCATATACATGCATCAGCCGTACAAGAAGGGAGAATGCTTCCTCGTCTGGCATCTGGTGAACGTCAGAGATTTTCTATCTGGTATCGAGATTTACATACATTCAGCAGTAACACTGCAGCAATAAACGGCAAGCCTTGGCAATATCCAACTTGAGAATCATACCTAACATCAGCAGGTCAAAAGCGAGAAGCGATACCAACCATAACATAACTTACAGTGAGTAGGCTTTAAGGACGTTGAAGAGATTCTCCTGCCCAATACCTTGTCCATCTGTAAAGAATGCATGATGTGGAAATGTCCTTTCCACTAATGTTATTGGTATCCATAGCTACACAACACAATGGTCTCGTACCTTCCAAGATCCCTTGTGATGGATTTTTCATGCGGACTCTGTTCCCTCAACAACTTCACATAAGTACCCTCAAGTTCGAGATCCTTTGAAGCTGCCCTAGAACATGATTGAGTGCACCACCTGCCAGAGTTAAAAATAGATGACCAACATATGCTGCCACATCATACCGCGTAAAGCCGCAGGGATACCTTTCGCGATCGCCTGGGCAAGCTCTTCCGGCCGTTCGGCCGCAAACCCTTGATAGTCTAGTTCCTTGGTTAGATTCCACAAAACTTTTTTGTACTGCAGTTCATACCCGAAATAACAGCTCCCCAGAAATCTACGAAATCTTACTTCGTGAAAACCACATCTAAAGGCGAGGGACTCACCCCAATCAATAGCTCCCTCGGCCCCTTGCTCCTGTAACGCTCGCTTTTCCTTTTGTAGCCGCGAGAACTCTTCTTGTAATGCCTGCTGTCCATCCAGACTAATTCTTGTCGAACGTCTCTTGTCTTCTATGAAGGATAAATTACGTCCAGATCGGATAGTGGTGATTGACGCGGACTTCTGATGGGACTTGTATGAAGGTGAGAGTTCAAATTTCATCCCTTCTACACCACCATTAACGGACCCGCCGTTAACGTGTTCATCCTCTTGACTAGCTTCGCCGTCCAACCTCTGCGCTAGCGAGTCTGGAGGTTGCGGTAATGAAGGCTCCCGAGTCGAAGTGGGTTTTTTTGTTGGAAGGACGGAAGAGGGAGAAGACGGTGAGGGTTCGTCGTCGTCCAAAGCGATATCGTCCAGCTCCGAAACTGATGTAGCGATGGACTCTCTTCCTGGTAACCGATCACCGAATTCGCTGTTTTCTGGAGAACGTAACGAGTCCAGCGCGTCCTTCGCAGAAACTAGGGAAAGGGGTTCGACTTGGATTTCGGGGTCAGTTGTGGACATTAGAGAAAGAGTGGAAAGACAAAAGACATGAGTTCCCGCAAAAGGAGAAGGCAGGAGGCGACTATGTCGTGGAGAGTGTGTAAAGACCCAAAGAACAGTGCTAGTTGGGTAATACACTCGCCACAACGCACATTTCTTCTAATGAGTTACACGTGACCCAAATGGTAACCAGCAGTGGAATTGAATTAGCTGCTCGTCCTGCTATCCGCTCTCCGGGCTATATCCCGAACATTAGTACGTCCGAGGTTAAGTGTAATGAGAGGATAATAACGAATTCACTCCGTACTTACTTTTATTCCCTTAGCGAGAAAGGTAACAAAGATATGTATCTGTCGATGCAAATAATCAACATCTCCATCCTGTATCTGCCAACCCATTTGTGGACAGCTGATAAATACCCCATCTCATAAGACCAGGTATCGTCATCAGAGACGGAGTCTTAGCGGTTGTTTACCCGTTAGATCTAGGATGAATTCAGTCTGAGCAGTGATTCGAACTGATAAGCAACTGTTGCTTCGAGCCGACCCAGGCTGGGACTTGTAAATGCTTCTAGTTTTAACCCCACCTTTGACGCTGACTAGCACCACGGAATCTGTTCACTCTTACTGAAACCCCCAGCTAACTCGGCAGCCGAGCCGTAATTATGGATCCAGCGCCAGGCAAAGTACTACCATCCACGGCGCTCAGTTGTTTACAGCTGTGCAACCACACGACAGAGCACATCACCGCGATGCACCATACTTATTCGAGGCAAGTGACGACTTAAAACGGCCTATGAATTCGCTTTGGGAACCCAACCCCCCCCCCCCCCCCCCCGAGGGTTTGAAAACAACGTCGATTCGATCGCCCTGGCAATTCACTCCTTACCCGTTACCCGAGAGACGCTGGCCGCGTTTCCACTTTTTAACTACCCTGAACATACCTTTCGCCTTTCATTATTTCTACCACCGAGAACGTGTGGGGTAATTTTTTTTTACGCTTCCGAGCACGCAACTTACATCTTCACGGCAAAGAACCTGGCGGAACCCAACATGGTCTTCCTAGCAACCATAACGCGCCATAAACTGGCAGGAAACGGGCGACACGGGTCCGGATTCAGTCTATCTACCCTTCTCTCAACATCACCTTCGCTATGGCCAGTCACGTACACCTGGCTTCTCCCATGCTCATTGCTGTCATCTGTCTCCCCAACCCTTGGTCGGCCGCCTTCCACGCTTCAGTTGAAATCAAACACACGGTATGCCACACATGTCAATTTACTTGTTCACATGTAACTAGATAATTTCCACCAGTCTGGGAGTGAATTGAACACAGTTCCTATGACCTCACGTTATCAAAGGGCTTAAGCTCGAGAATCATCCATTGAAACCAACCTGTATTTTCCCAGCATCACAAATCAGCAATCAATTCCTCGCATGAGAACCTAGAGGAATACCGCGTATATTGAATATACGCTAAATGCAGCTCTCAAGAATTTGATGGCAAATATAGATAAGAAGATTCATTCCTTCCATCACGAGACATACTGAGGTCAAACCTCACCCGTCCTCCTTGCGTTTTTGGGGTGGATTTGGTTTGATTTCTTTCCCCACCATTGACATGGACAAGCTGAAAACGCTGTGATGTATGGGTCCAAAGGATACGAAAACGCTGTGATGCGTGGGTCCAAAAGATACAGCTCCGGGGTGTTCATACCTAGCTCTGTAGTATTCATATCATTAAATTAAAGTTGATCACTCCTCGCCACTTCCCAAAGAGCGGGCAGCCCAAGATGAAGCAACACTTACCCACCGATCGTCTCCGGTCGTGACAACGGTATTCATCGCTTCATCGAGGCGCGCGCTTTTTCAGGCGCGTTCCAGCACTGGCCCACTTCACCGTGAATTGTGATCGGCCACCTGGTGGCGGTGTCAACCCGAATGCATGCATACATGACGGGTTTCATATCCGCCACGCCTAGAATTCAGCATCGCTCCACCCACCCTTTAAGGCTCTTGGCCGGGTGAATGCTTTGCCCAACCCTGAGCGATAATTCCTCATCTCATCATTCTGAGTATGATCAAAATCAGCGAAAGTGAAACTGCAAGCATCATCACTGCAAGTGAGATGATATCAAAACACAGGTTCGATGCCCAGGGTCGGCGTAATATATGGAGATACGTCAGTCTGACAAAGTCCGTGTTATAAGGAAGTAATTCCCTATCTGAGGAGATGAGAGGGGGTTGTTATGACCAAGGAGTGAAGGCGAACACCCAGACATTTGGATGTGATAGATCAAAGAACAGAGAGTGATGAACGGAGTTGTGTACACCAGTCTCACCAATGAGATGTGTAAAGGAACATATATATTTTGGTGAATAGTTACAAGGAGTGGAAGCAAGGATCTACCTTGTGCAATTCTATAATACAAGTCATTCCAATTTCTAGTGTCCGGTGTAGCCGAGTGCTGGTCATGATGAGTCGTAAATGCAGTAGAAAGAGATGAAAATAGATAGAAATAGAGTGGGCGAGAAATCAGAAACGGAAGAAAGTATGAGTGAGAGAAGAAAGGAAAGGAATCAAACACAACGCCAATAGAATTGAAGAACGAAAGCCGAGAAGAACGAAAACGGAGAAGAACGAAAGCCGAGAAGAACGAAACCGAGAAGAACGAAACACGCAACTGAATTTAAGTTGCGATAGTCCTAGGCAAGTGAATAGCACTCCCGCTGGCATTGTACGCCTTCATACCAAAACTTGGGGTGCTTCGGCTAAAGCGATGATGCCCCATCGTCGGGGTATATCCCTTTGCCCCCGAATCGACAAACTCTAGTCCCAACCCGTTCTCTGTAGTAACATTGGCTATTGTCACCGCATCACTTGAGTACCCAGTCATTTCCCGTTTTCCCCGTCTCTCACGTTCAAGCTCCACCTCCTTCTCGAATCTCGAATCCAAAACATCCGAGCTCCTCGCCAACCACAAACTTTCCAACTCCAAGAGCCACTTGCCTTCCTTCCATTTCTCCGTCCTCTCATGCGCCTTGACAATCTTCCAACCAAGACACACCGAACAATTACCGCAGAGGATTTCCTGCATGGTATGTGCGCCCGTGGTCATCAGTTGGACACGCGGCGCAGAGGCTGTTATATTGTGTCTATCATGGATGGGTGAGCTCAGGGAACATGCCGTTGTATGGAACTTAGACATACACTTCTGTGAACAAAGATGCCTTTCCTGAAAAACCGCGGAATGCACGAGATCCAGGAGGAACCTGTATCCGACGAATGATCAATATTTGATTCGTTGTTATCGAGGTGGGACAAAGCGAAGGTCATTCGAGAGACGGATATCAGAATATAACAAAAGTGGCAGTGGGTGGAGCAGAACATCAGAAGCCAAATGAATAGAGGAAGGATGTGCAATAGATATGAAAGTCGAGAGTGGAGCCGGCGTGGCGAAGGAAGCACTCACGGCAGAAGACGGCAATAGACTTTCGCTCGTAGTTACACAATTCATGCAACTCCTGCACACGATCAACTGAGCGCCTTGATTCGTCATGGGTTGCTTTTGGGATGGACTAGAAACGTGCCGAGGGCTAGGAATCTGAGGCAAGGGCCGGGGAGGTGTTCGCTTAAGCACGTTCAAAGCCTTGGTAGGAGAATAGTTTGAGGACGCGGACGGTGTGGGTGAAGGAGAACCGAATGAAGATGGAGACAAAGAAGACACTGAGGACGGGCGAGATGGTGAGGCGGCCAAGATCGGAGAGGACGGTGACCGCAGCGGAGAGAGGTTAGGCACGGGCGGTAGTCTACGGGGAATGACACTTCTGCCATCGGTGTTTTCAGGCTCGTAGCCGTCATTGGTGACGCGGTGTAGGTTCATTGCTTCACCAGGAGGGGTGGCGTATGTGGAATGCTAAGGGGATGAAAGGGCTGCTGAGAAGCAAGGGTGTGGAACTTTTATAGTAGCGGCCGGGCAGAGGAACCAAAGTTACGATGAGCGCGGTACAGCCAGCTATATATAGTGGATGGTGGTAACCTTGACTCGAGTGCGACGCGAGATGATCGATCATCTCTCAGACCAGATTATGGGTTAAATGATTAGAATATCAAACAAGGTGTCAAATACAGAGAGGTGGATGAACTGAAGCATTACTGCTGATACCATGTGGAGGCTGTGGAAATGCCCCAAGATTCATTGTCGATGCATCAAGAGCAATCAGTAAAATATTGATGCTTTGATGTTCTTGCAAGCGGATCGCGATTCCATTCCAATTCAAGTCGACCCGGTAAATTGCCCTCGGATCACTGCCCCATGTGGGTTGGCCAAGCATCATCCGGGACGATAAAACAAACTCAGGAGCATCTCCCTTGCATTGCAAAGGAGCAAGTAGCCGCTCAAGGGGGGCAGTGGGGTGCTTCAGCAGAGAAGAGTCCACAGCAGAGTGCTA
Source organism: Podaxis carcinomalis (assembly GCA_018524395.1). Lineage (NCBI taxonomy): Eukaryota > Fungi > Basidiomycota > Agaricomycetes > Agaricales > Agaricaceae > Podaxis > Podaxis carcinomalis. The sequence goes on along the minus strand of JAEUWJ010000063.1, from coordinate 186,111 downwards.
CAGCAGAGAAGAGTCCAATGCAGTCAAGTGTAGTATATTATTAGAAGGACGCACCGTTTGCCAATGAGAAGCACAGCAAGGCTTATCGCCACTGAGGAACCCCACCCTTATCGGGCTCGAAACCGCCCACGGTAGCTCGTTAGACCCTAAAACAAGTTGAGCTCATACTGTTGTCTGCGCAATCACCCGCTCCCATGTCCCTTCTCGTCTGTTCGGCTAAACATGTCCTCCTACCGGACGCCGATGCCCCCCAGGCAGCAACACTCATCATCGATACGCTGTCCGGAAAGATCGTTGACATCCGGTTGGGGCAACACTCAAAGCAGGATCTGACTCCACATCTACCACCGGACAGCGAGATCTCCTGGGTTGATGCTGGAAACAATATTGTCCTCCCAGGCTTGGTCGAGTGAGTAAATCCCACCCCCTGCGATACAGGAGTCCTCCGACGTGTATCCCGTCTCCTAGCGCTCATGTCCACCTTAATGAACCTGGACGGACAGAATGGGAGGGATTCTGGACGGGGACACGAGCGGCTGCATCAGGCGGCGTCACGACCGTCATTGATATGCCGCTCAATTCGATCCCACCAACAACGACAGTAGAGAACCTCCAAGTGAAGCGCGAGGCAGCGCGTGGGCAATGTCACGTCGATGTCGGTTTCTGGGGAGGTGTTATTCCAGGAAATCAGGTAATTTCTCCTCGTCGGGCAACCCTGCGGAGTTGTTCGTTGATCAGTCGTCTGGTTTATTTCTGGAATACATTATAGAATGATCTTGGTCCCCTCATTGATGCTGGTGTAAAGGGCTTCAAGTGTTTTCTCATTGAGAGTGGTGTTGATGTAAGCAGTCATCCTGCCCGCAGAGACTCAATAAGGTGCTGACATCGTGCCTGGGCAGGAGTTCCCATGCGTGGGCGAGAAAGACGTCGACCTGGCGATGCAAGCGCTTCAGGTATTAGAATTTTCTGTTAGTGAATGATGATCAGGCATGCTCAAACGTCAGGACAGGGTCGGCCAGGTGCTCTGCTTTTCCACGCCGAACTTGATAAAGCAGGCGATGAACCGACTCACAACCATGACCCGGAAGATCCAACACGCTATTCGACTTTCTTGCGATCAAGGCCGCAGAAATTCGAGGTTGATGCGATCCACTTAATTATAGACGCACAGCGGAAATACCCCCAATTACGATGCCATATTGTGCACCTATCCGCAGCCAACGCGCTTCCAATGATACGGAAAGCAAAGACAGAGGGGCTAAATCTGACGGTGGAGACGTGCTTCCATTATCTTTGCCTCTCATCAAATGATATTCCTGATGGCCAACCAGTGTTCAAGTGCTGCCCGCCTATCCGAAAACAAGAGAACCAAGATTTGTTGTGGGAGGCTCTGAATGACGGCACTATCGATTGCGTAGTCTCCGACCACAGCCCGTGTGCGGCCGAGCTGAAGAAGATTGAGGAGGGTGACATCATGAATGCATGGGGCGGAATCAGCACACTCGGGCTTGGCCTGAGTCTCTTGTGGACGGAGGGTCAAAAACGCGGAGTTTCGCTAAGTAAAATTTTGGAATGGACGAGCCGACGCACAGCCGAGCACGCGGGAGTCAGTGACAGGAAGGGCCAGCTGAAGATTGGGTATGACGGGGACATTGTCCTTTGGGACAGCGAGGCAGAATTCGAGGTGGGCTGGAGCGAATGATCTATTTTTGGCCATGGTTCCTCATATTAAATAATAGGTTACGAAGGAGGTATTGAATTTCAAGAACAAGCTATCTCCGTACGTAGGACAGAGACTGCGGGGTGTCGTTGAGCGGACGTATGTGCGTGGAAAGCTGGTGTACGACCGGGCAGGACATGAAGGCGTGGTAGCAGAACCCTCTGGACAATTTGTGTAATGAGTAGTGACCCTTGTGATAATACAAGCATGGTATAGTGGGTCGTGCACGTGTGGTCTTGCAGGAGTCCATCCTTCTCCTTTATCAACCCTCACCTAGGAGCACCTCTACTCCTCCATGATACTCTTCATTCTCCTCTTCCTGGCAGCACATGCTGCCGCATACATTCCTGCTTCACCCACGAACTCGACCCAGGATGCCATAGCTGGCGGTCTCAATATGACCGACATTTCCAAACTTCGCCTGCAATGGTACTCAAATGGGTTTGTGTTTCTGTTTCATTTTTGTTTCAACGCAGCTGCATAGTACTTGTCTTTCAGCAACTACGTGGAAAATGTCTCGTATGAGCTAGCTGGCAACGGAAGTCAAGGAATCAGCCAAGTTCGTCACCGTCTGTTGGTCATCTGGGATTTTGATTGATGGTGTTCCGATGGACAGGGCATTCTAATTCACTTCTCAGAGGAATCCGTGAACGAGTTCACCCCGCCAAGTACGCATGCCCGAGAAACTTTTGGGTCATGCCGCTAACCAATGATCAGCCTCGGCGCCCTGGATAGCGATGGTCTCCTGCGACGCCAATGCGACCGGCGCTTCTATGGAAGTCGACATTTTCACACTGGCGCGCGACAAAGGCGCTGTTTCAGCTGTGCGTCATTCAACCTGGCTTCAAGCCCTCCGCTAACAGGTATATCTTTATCTCAGCTACTATATTCCCTGTACTCTATTGCGTGTGTTATTAATCCGGAGTACGCTGATCCCACCACGTTCGATCAAGTTTTTGATATCTTCTCGACTCAAAGCAAGACCAGCGCCCACCTCATCAACTATCAGTTCGGCCAGCTCATACCCACCAATGCCAGCATCACTAAATATGATTCCCAGCGCCTGAATGACACAGCAGAAGCCGTCAAAGGCTCAATCCAGAGGGGTTATGCTACAGAGCCCGGGTTTCTGTATGCCGTGTTGCGCGCATATAATGCTACGGGGGATGTTAACGATCCCGTTGGTACTGGTGGGAACGGTGGGAGTACAGATTCGGGAGGTTCCAGCTCCAGTCATACTGCTCTAGCGATGTGAGTTCTGGACTTGTTTATTTCTTGACCACCATCATCTCCGCGTAGCAGAGCGCTGGGTCACTGACAAATCATGGATTCCTCGCCTACTGCTAGGATCGTGCTCTACGCTATCACAGGCTGCGTTTCTGCCCTTTTCTGCGTCGTTATTATCTCCGGGGTAGGCCGGCCGTTGTTGCTTCCATCTGATGATCATTAACTAATAAATTCCCGCTTGGCGTTCCGCGTTCCAGGCGATTCGGGCTCTGCGACATCCTGAACGGTATGGACCGCGGGCTAGGATGGGCATAAATGGTGCACCCCAAGGTCGCGCGAGAGGCCTCACACGAGCGATATTGGACACATTCCCCATTGTCAAATTTGGAGGGGGCGGCAATGGGGAGGGTAATTCTGGAACGCCTGTTAATGGAGGCAATGCGGCAAAAGATGTGGAAGCTCAAGAGCTCGCACAGTGGGAAGTTGTCGATCAAAATGTGGCGAACAGACACAGTGCATTTATCACCAGAAATGGGGAAGCTGTCGCAACGACGCTGGATGAAGATGCAACAAGGATAATTGACTCGCCGACTTCAAACACAAAAGACATACTATCTACATCAACGAGCATAAGTCCGAGACCTAGTACGACGCGGATCGACCCTAGCGTGGATAATCGAGGCGATGTCCCCTCTGCGTTAGCGCCCTCCACATTCTCCCCACCTCCAAATTCAACCCTGCAGGACACCATTCGAGTCAGAGATGATTTAAGTCCGGAAGCCATGGGTCGCGAGACATGTCCTATATGTATCGTTGATTTTGAGGAGGGTGATGACATCAGGGTGTTGCCTTGCGAAGGAAAGCATCGGTTCCACCCGCAATGTGTTGATCAATGGTTGTTGGAGTTGTCAAGTTCATGTCCCATCTGTCGACAGGGTAGGTTGGCTACATTCGTTGACCCGCCTGCATCAATTGACCTGCTTTGACTGTAGATTTCCTGGCACTTGAATCCATCTTGTCGCACGAGGACGAGAGAGAAAGCCAAGAGTTTGGTGTTGATGGTCTCTACCCGGAACATCTAGACAGAGAGCACCGGCATCAACAAAGCTCAAGCCCACGACGGCCGGGACAAACAGCTTCCGTATCTGGAAGTAACCGATTCTCTCGATATCTGCACTTCGCGTCCGGCAGGCGGCATCGACGTCAACAGCAGGAGCGGGTGGAGCCACAATATGAAAATGAACGGCAGGAACGACAAGAAATTCGACAACAGGCTGGGCCCGGCTCGTATACCTCGCAGGTTGCTGAGGGCTCGACATCAACGCATCATGGGACGCAATAGCCCAATTCTTTTACATACTCTTGTCGCCTGCCTCCTTTCTCTTCCGTGTTTCGATGCGTTTCAGTATTATGCTCTTCCTCGTTTTCTGCTTAATTTTCTCACTTCCATGATTCTCTTATGCGCAAATCGGATCTCTGTCTCACTTCAATTTCATGTTCGTACCCAGCAGTTTCTCTTATCCATCCTTCTTTTTCATCTGTTATTTTTTGTATTCATGTTGTAAATTTCGTGACAACTCTTTATCGCGGCTTCATCTAGTATTTACGACCTTCAATCCCGCACCGATATTCATTTCCTCATCTTCACGTTGCACCCTTTTCTTTGCGCATTCCTTCATTTCGTCGTCTTCCTCTATGGGACATTCATGGACCACAGCACTGTCTCCCATGATATTCCTCTCTCCGAGATCTAATGATTCCTAACACTTCTGTATCTCTGCAATGATGTACGTATTTAACAGAATCCTGTATATTCACTGGGTTGGGTTCAACCATCCGCCCCACAAATCCCATGGCTGGGATCGATCAGCTCATTGTATCCTGATGACAAGGCAGTGTCTCAACATTTTTACGCGCAGGTCCTGTGCTGCTCTCACCTCGAGGCTGCCATTGAAGAATATACCTCTTGACCCTGAATTCTATTCGCTCAGACAAGTGCCGAAAATAGCTCACTCATCCACTCCGAGGGACCAAGCTGATGTGCGCTGATGGAGTTGTCCTTTCTCACCTCTATGTTCGACGGTGGACTCGTCTTTCTCGGCATCAAGTGCGGTGAACTGACGTCGTGGATGCCCACGAACTGGCTCTGTTGGATGTCTCACTCCCTCGAATCTCCGCGTCATCAGACTTATTTTAGATATATATACGCACAGTATAAACCAGCCATGTTCAGCTGATGGTACTATCCATCGAGGATTAGATCATGAATTCCCAAAATCGCCGATGACTTAAGGAGCGTGGGGAGTGGAAGAACTGGGAAGAAGACGGGAAGGGTAGTTGAGGGCATATCGATGTCCGAGCATGGGTGTGCAATAAGATTTGTTGTCACAAATTTTATTTGAACTATTCTGGCCTTTGGGAGTGGGATACGCTGCCGAGTCCCCTATGTTGGGCGAAAATGGGAGAAGGTACCCGATTCTTTGCCCGCATTACCCGAGGATAGACATTACACAAATAAAGAATGCGATATCAATGGAGGCCAATAACTGGTAATTGGGTCGGTATAATTGGAAACTGCGCTGATGCTATAGTCATGATGTATGAATCTTGAAGATTCTGACTTAGGTGGTGTTGTCACGTAATGGCGACTGAGTCGTGGTAGGCAATTTCCGCCCGCAGTCCCTCATATAGATCGAGGTCGAGGTGATCGATGAGACAACGCCCTGCGGCTATGCGGAATCGAGAGTAGCATAAAGAAGAAAAATATTTTAAGTCGTATTTGGCCATTCTACGACGTTTGACATGAGATACGCCTACACAAAGAGCCTCCCGGACTCACGTCATTAGCTCACCTGCCATAACTGGTCATTCACAAGAACTGTGAATCAGAAAGTCCATTGCACATCATCGCCATACCTCCTATGTGTGGATTCAGACCATCGAGACATAGCACCACCGGCCCGATCATAGTCAACCACCTGCATTTCTAGTTCCAAGGTATATACTCGAGTACTATTTTCAGCGCGATGCTTACGAGTCGCAAAGCACCGCGAATCTTTCTATGCTGCCTCAAGAGGCGGAGAACTGCATGCAACTTCTACCTAATGGACGAAATCAATTCCTCATTCCCCTTGACGGAGTGGTCGGTGTCTAGAATAAACCAGCTGACCTTGAAGATGTTCCATCGTATATGCGCCTGGAAGGTGTTCAGGTTTTTGAGTGAGCTAGTAGCTGAGGTGCCAGCTCTTTTGCAACAAGGATCCACAGCGGCCCTCAAACAGTTTGACGAGCACCTCCTGAGAGTCTTCCAGGATGGCTGAGAGGAGGAAGCGGATATACTGTCCATGAACACGAGCTGTACGTCAACTTCGATCTCCGCGTGCTGGATGGGGTATCGTTTGCATATGCGAGCTGTAAATGGCGGCAAAGGGTCCCACACTTGCTGACTGAATTGTCTAAAGTGCAGTTAGCGAGGCAAAGATTGTCTTAGAGAAAGAACAGAGTCCACCCGACTTGACATTTCAGAGGGTGCATGGTCGTGGCGAGCGCGAAGAGTGTTCGTACCGCTGTTCTATGCTGCCCAGTGAAAGTTGTATTTCTACCATAAGTTGCAGTTTTGGCGAAAGAGGCTCAAAAAAAATGTCCTCAAAGGAGTGTGATCTGGCGAGGGTGACAAAGAACGTTAGCACACCTTCACTCAGGACGGCACATGGTGAAATCATTCTAAGCCCTTGACAACACCGCGTAAAACACTCGTAGTTATCCTTGCCCTCAGGATCAAATGTTGTACGGCATGGGCATCATTGACTCCATTAAGCCGTCGAGGGGTTCAAATTACACTCATAGCACCAAATATAACTATTACAGCTTTTCAACAACTTCTAGTCCAAATCACAAACCAAACCGTGCAAGGCGTGCCTTCCTGATCTCATCCAGGCTTGGAGGTGCATTCTGCTCTTCTAGTGCAGGGGCACCGTCCCTTGCTGAAACATCGGCATCATTATCAGCAGCCTCTGATTCTGAGTGCCACTGCTCATCTTCGTCCACATCCATGCTTTTCTGAGTATCCTTCTCACTCCTCTTGCCCGCGACCCCTGAACTTTCCGCGTTTGGAGCACTTCCACGAGGAAGGTTTGAGGATGGTCGGTGCCTAGGTGCAGGAGGCGGTGGGAGCTCTGAATGTTGCCATCCGGGAGGGACATTTTCCAGAGAGGCTTTGAGGGCTGCTTGAAGCTCTGCATCTTCGTCGTCGTAGTTGCGGTGCTCCTCTCCCAAGTGTCTGAGCGAAGCTGATCCAGCAACATCTGGCTGCAGCAGCCAATGGCTGCTGCTGCACCCCTTTCCATCCGCAGATGGAGGTTTATCCGAATTGGATCGGCTCTTCTGCTGCTCATCCCACTCCCTTGCCATCGCCTCGCTCTCAGCAATGGCCTTTCTTAGCTCTTCCTCTTCCTGCTCCTCTTGCTGCCTCCTTGCCTGTATCCTCGCCTCCTGTGCTGCCCGTTCTTCAGGCGTCAACTCATTTGCTGACCACAGTTCCCTCTGTGCCAACTCCTGCTGCTCTCGCATCCGTTGCAAGAGCACCCGATTGCGCTCCATACTGGCCGCAACAGGGTCCAAAACCACATGGCCTGGTATATTCAACGGTCGCGGAGATTGACTACCGGAATTCGTTGACACTGACCGGCTTGCTGTGCTGGAATATGTCCGAGACGATGATGCGGCGTCGACAAGGGCAGGGGGGATAGTGGGAAGATTTGAGGATGTAGGAACGTAGCGATGGGAGCCATAACCATCTTGCCTCGCTAGGGAAGCCTGAAGGGCAGCTTGAAGCTCATAATCTTCATCCTCGATACCTTCCACCGGATCGAAATCATCTGTAGAATCCGGTGAACGTTCATTTACTGATGGCTTCGCAGGGGTTTCAGAAGTATCAGGGTTACGCTTAGTCGCGTTGTAGACACTTGATTGACTGGCGGATGAGGGTTCTGGTAGTGTAGCGGCGACAGTATCTGCCTCAGTTCGAGCGAGTGCAAGGGGCTTCGAAGGATCGGCTTGCGTCACAGCGAAAACAGAGTAACCTAATATTCCTGGTTATCTATGAGTTGGCGCCGCCCGATAGATATACTTACCCTCGGTCTCTGCTTGTTGTAACACCATCCCAAGATATAACTTTCCGACCCATTCGGGAGCTGGCAAGAATGAGTTGAGGTTGAACCAGTGCCCTTGGCCCGCATCGTCGTCAATATTGGCAGAAGCAGGTCCGAAGCGGCGCAGGGTGAACCAATGCTGTTGAAAGTTCAAGATGAAGGCTAGTTGTGTGCTGTGGAGAGTCCTTAATGGCTATCGAGTTAATGAGCAACAACAACAAAGACATACTGTGGACGATCTTGATAAGGACGCATAGCATTACTGCGCCATCTCACCAAACTGGTGCTGTAGGTAAGAGATACAGCATCTTTCGATGAAAGGGTAACTCACTTGAGGCCCCAGAGCCTTATTGCCTCCTCTATTACTTGCACAGAGAAGAATCCTGGAAGAGTTGTTCATGAAAGCCGCGAACAACTCCAGGCGGTGTACATACCAGTGTCGTCCATGTTCTTACTTTCTCCCTGTTCACTGTCGGTATTGTATTGTGCTTCCAACACATCCAAGTTTCGAGCAATCTCTGAGAGATCAGGTGCAGTGTACTTGAAAGCACCGGGCGCGCAGTTAGACAAAAACACTGAAATTTGAAAGAGCATACATACATAGGGACCTTCTGCATATTTCAAAAAGAAAATATCAATTAGTCCAATTGCATGGCTATCTGGATGAACCAACGAACGAAGAAGAGAATTTAATGCATGTTGGGCACAGAGCATTGATCCTGATTGTTGTTTCTCGTGATAGATGATGGAAGCAAGCCCCTCGAGCCCGGCCATAGCGAGAATTGTTGAATAAGTTGTCGAGAGAGTAGGAAAGTGGGATGACAATGTAGTAGCTGGGCAAGGTCTAATTAATGAGGCGCGTACGCGCGTTTGTTCGGTTGGTAGCACGTGCCTTTATCCCGGCCGAGAGTGCTGGTTAAGGATACTCTCCTCGGTCGATGTATTCCATAGACAGGAAAGATGGAGACATCTGCGTTCCTATTACTGAGAAGAGGGGGTGTGTATCTTTAGCAGAGATATATTGTACGCAATTCATGTCACTGGTCTCCCAGGTTGATGAATGTGCAAAACCAGTGGTCACCGAACAAAATCTTAATCATGTACAAGATCCTCTCCCTTGTGCCCGAGTCTCTTTGTTCTGGCTATGCGTTTCATGCGTCTTGGGGCGAGTTTAATCTCGCTCCTGCGGATAAGATCAGCCAGCCGAACGGTATTCACATACCTCGAGGCAACATTCTACACCAGGGACATCTCTTCGAACTGCCCAAAACATCGGGTGCTACCACATTATCCGGAATTTGATTCTTCGCCGTCCTGAATTTTGGCCAAGAGATACGACCACATTAGTGGGTAGAACTTAGAAGCAGAAGCTTAACTCGATCTGTCTTGTTGACGATCGCTTGCTCCAGGCTTGACCTGACTCTTTTCCCTTTCTCACAACGGATCATTAACCAAGACCTCTACGGTACGTGCAGATTACGGGTGCTCTACAGTATTCTGGACTTCCATTGAGGCACGGCGGGTTGTAACTTTGATTAAAGCGACACCAGCCACAGACTTAGTCCATACCCGCGCTTACTTCTCACACCCTCGACATAACACTCGCCTCTCTCCTTGGGCAGACATGGAACGCCGCTCCGGTCCTTAGTGGTCTTAAGGCTACCCTGAAACTGGTTTGGGTTGGTTTGGCGTCGGGTGGGCTGTGGAGAGGGCAGCCGGGGTGGAGACTTCGACACCTAGCGGTACCTCTGGTACTACGGATTTGCCTGGATCAGGACCTATCCAACCCGATTGGGGGTATCGCAGAGGTGGGTGAAGGAATCGGACTGGATGGAGATCATGTTACTGACGAGGGGCTAATCCTGATTTGTTGTATGCACCGTTCTTCAAGGTTTGGACTTCCATTGATTTACATTTGCTGGCTGTCTTCTCGGTTATTCCACACTACTCACGAAACATCAGTCTTTTTCAGATTTCGCACGTACATCCAAACGAAGAGAGGCAGAGAACGGTGGACCTGCCTCGTGTCTCGTTCATGAGAAATTAGGGCCTATTTTTTGGGTCCAGCTTCAAGTATATGAATAATGTACTCCTCCTTCAACTCATGTGACCGGCCCCTAAGTGTCTTCTCAATTGCTGGGATGGACTTGAATGCCTTCTCTCTCGACTCATGTGATGGAGCCCAAGTGTCTTCCGGAAGCCGCACCGTGAGGTACAATGTCCAGCAAATCGATTATAAACTGCCGGAATTCGTCATGCATGACAGAACACAAAGATGCTTGCGCTACTAGTGACATTATCGTTCATTGCGCTACATGTGGTAGCATTGGCTCCTCATGGGCCGTGGGACAAGTTCAACTTCGCGCCTCAGAGTAGGACAAGCCGTCCGACCAAAATTCACTCCCTCCAGGGCGATGTCCAAAATGCGAAGGCCCTCGTGGATTCGTCAATGGGAACAGCGGTGTTGAATGGAAACGGAAGTTTTGTTGTCGTTGACTTCGGTCAAGAGGTAATGAATATGTACAAACATGTGTCTAGCTCACCAACACATTCCTAGGTTGGAGGTCGCGTCTTCTTGACAGTCGCCCATTCCACCCCAGACTCTCGCGTCTCCCTTTCTTTCACTGAATCAGCCGAATTCATCAGCCCCTTCAACTCTGACGACTCATGCCGCACCGTACCTACAATGGATAGTGACGGTGTCCAGTCCCTCCCGATCCCGCTCCAGCGAGGCAAGTTCATGCAAACAGTCGGCCAGCAGCGTGGTGGCTTCCGTTTCATGACCATTGTCAGCAACTCCGACGCCCCAGTAGGCATTACAGACGTCGGGGTCCAGAACACGTTTATGCCCCATTGGGATGACTTACGAGCATACACGGGATACTTCTTCACGCATGACCCAAATTTCCATGATCCCGACTTTTTAACAAAGTTGTGGTACGCAGGAGCATATACAGTCCAGACAAACACGCTTGACGTGCATCAGGCTCGGCAGCAGCCTTGTCCAAGGCCGCATGGTGGGGGTTGGTTTGGTATTAAGACGGGAGCGCAGCTGACCTAAAACATAGGGTGGGCTAATAACGCCACCGGAGGTCCAGTCGAAGGACCGATCTTGGTCGACGGTGCAAAACGTGACCGGTAGGTTACTCTCATATCTTCGAAACCGAGGTGTTGACAGCGTGTCTGTAGAAACATATGGCCAGGTTAGTCAGTCTGATCGAATATGGGTCAATGTTTTGAACACACTCTGTTAGGGGATATGGGAATATCGAGCCACACAGAGCTGGTTGCCCTCAATGACATCCTTCCAAGCAAGAATGCCTTGCTCGTCATGTTCTCCACACAGGATCCCGCGACAGGTTCCCTGCAATATTCTGGTCCGCCGATCAACGCGAAAGGCAGCGACACCTATATCGCTTGGTCCCTAATAGGGACACACAACGTCTGGCTGTATACGGGAGATTTGGACTTTGTCCGAACCGTTTGGGCAAATTATACGAGGGCTGTCGCGTTCTTGGAAAGCCAGGTCGACGAGACCGGCTTGATGAATGTTCCGCAAGCGTTTTCCAATGACTGGGGAAGAGATGGAGGACAGGGACACAATTCCGCAGCAAACGTGTTGCTCTATAGGGTACGTTTTTTGGTGGTCATTTACTAGCCAAGTCCTTGAGCATTTGGAGCAGGCTCTTGTAACTGGGTCTGAACTGGCTGGCAACTTAGGAGACAACGTCCTTTCTAGTGCATATGCGGCGAACGCGACCGCTCTAAAGAAGGCCATTAATGATTTGTTATGGGACGAAGAAGCGGGCATGTACCGTGACAATGATTTGACGAGCATGCACCCTCAGGATGGGAATGCGCTTGCTATCTTGTTTAATGTAACACAGACGCAGGAACAGAACAAGGCGGTGAGCCTTGGGCTGACACAGTTCTGGACGGATATTGGCCCGCTTAATCCTGAGCTCAATGACACAATAATTCCGTTTGTCGGCGGATTCGAGGTAAGAGCATCTTCGTCAAGGTGAGCATATCTAATTAGGGTCTAGGTTCAAGCGCATTTCATCGCAGGAGAAGGGGAAAGAGCAATCGATCTATTACATAAAGGTGGGAAGGACCAGATTATACGTGTAGACGAGATACTCACAAAACCATCCTCTCTCGACAGAGGTAAGAAACACATCAGAACCCTCATAAAGTTGCTGAACTAGGCGCTGTAGTGGGGATACATGCTGTACACCAACTTGTCGGTTCAGTCTACCTTGTTGGAGGGATTCACTGCAAACGGTTCACTAGGGTAAGTTGGTCTTGATGCAAGGCTTTTTGTCCAACTGAAGATTTCTTTGCAGGTACCGTTCAGCTGCTGGTTACGACTTCGACCACTCCTACACCAGTCACAGTCACGGATGGGCGACAGGACCAACACCAGCGCTGACGTTCCATGTCTTGGGCATAGGCATCAAGTCGCCTCAGGGTCAAACGTGGAGTATCACGCCTGTCTTGAGCGGGTTACAGTCCGCTGAAGGCGGCCTGGAGACTGGGCTTGGTTGGTTTGGAGTAAAGTGGAGCATCGAAGGGAATGTTTTGACGGTGAGGATTTCGACACCCAAGGGAACGTCAGGCACTGTGACTTTGCCTGGTTCTGGCGAGATGACGGTGAATGGTGAGGCGAAAGCTGGGAAAAGTACTGAGCTGAGTGGAGGAGACTATGTATTAAGAAGAAATTTGACCTGATTGTAGCAGGAGGAGGCGAAGCAGTAGTGATAACAAGATTGATTGCATGTGCATTGCCACGTGAGCGTGACTGAGGTCATTTACATCCATGTGGACTGTGCTTTGCCCTGTACTCGACGCGACTCTTGCTCTACCCTTGCCACTCTTCCAATGCTTCACTGGATTCCATACCGACATTCACCTCTTCTAACAATCTCTCTCACCTTGCTTCTTCTCTCCAGCCGAACTCTAGCAGACGAACAAGCCGCAGGATTCGATTGTCATGTCACCGTTTCTGGTGCGGCATTCGACTTGACGAAGCTTGCAGGCGAACACACTCTGAACGAGACGAGGGATTCACCTCCAACGAAAATGATTGACTCGCTAAGATTCAACCTTTGCGCGGATCTCAAACCTCTGGAAGGTGTTGCAGATGACGACCAGGTGAGAGGTCAGCAATACTTGGGGCATCTGTCCACAAACTCAACAGCATCTCTCCAGTGTCCTAAAGGGACTCGCGCTTGTCTGACGAGGGTGAACAGGAAGACGGGAGAGCCTGATCGTGTAGTCTCCGTTATTCCGCTTGTTAACGCGGCTTCAGAACACACCGATACTGCGGACGTGTCTGGTCGGTCTTCCCTTCCCAGGTCTTGTGTGGGTGTGTATTAAAAACGGGTTTATTGAATATAGATTCAAAATATGTTTCCCTTTTATTTCACGGTCCTCCCTATCCACATCCTTCCAATTCCACACGAGTCACCCAGTCGATGAACATCACCATCCGTTGTGATCCGGATTCGACATCGGATCCTCAGTTCGTTTCCTATGATGGTTCGTTGTTGAAGCTCGAATGGTCTGCGCCTGCCGGTTGTCCTACCGAGCGCGGCCATGAGCCCCCGAAAGATGACGGAGGAAACAATGATGGTGGTTCCAAGGACGAGAACGTTGGCAGTGGGATTGGATGGTTCTTCCTAGTGTGAGTATTCAAACACGTTACCTAAGGTCTCATTTTCATGCCATTCTCGTGCAGGATTCTGCTGGCCTTTATCGCTTATTTCGGTTTGGGAGCCTATTATAACTACTCGACGTACGGCGCAAGAGGGATGGATCTGATTCCGTACGTTTATGCCTTTTGGTTGACAGGCGACAATTCTGAGTATCTCTCTAGACACCGAGATTTCTGGCAGGAGGTTCCCTATATGCTCAAGGACGTCATCTCCCATCTCTGTACATCCGTGCACCCACGACGATCATCAAGAGGCGGTTATGTTGCCGTATGAGCACTGCCTCGTACCCGAAACTACCTTCGTTGACCGAGATATTGCCCTTTGATGTTACATAGACTTTAAGCATGAGCCAATATGGGATACCCTTGCCTCAGCACGTCTCAACGAGGTTTGATATATTTCCTCTCGTTAAGACAGCTCCTTGATTTAGAATATACAATAGCTGTTGGAAGTAATGATAATGTTGTGACGCAGCGCTCTGCCTGGGGATTGGGTTGGTTCGTTCCAGAAGAGTGTTTTCCAGACATTAATGCACAAACACTTCGAGGAGTCATCCATATCCAGTTCCGTGACGACGTAACGGCTCCTGATTCTGCGAAAGCCAGGGCGCCAGAAGCATATTTATGGCACGACGCGTAGGGAATGATCCCTACCCCACTCCCACAGCTTTTCCTCACGCCCACTAACAGAGTAACTGGGTCTAGTTCTAATGGTGAAAAGATACTATGTTGTCACAGCAGGGTTCGAGGTTGGTGTATTTTATGACCATTGGTGTGTTTTCTTCGTTCCTTGGACCCGGCCGTTCATGGCTTAACAATGCCCCTCGCAGGACGAATGTCGCACCTCATGTGAAAAATAAACGAGAATGTGTTTGGCAAGGCGCCTCTTCACGAGAAGAGGCGGAAGATCTCTTTGAGCAGGCCATGCGCAAAGGAAACGTACACATAATTGCAAACAACCACGACAGGTCGCCTACCTCATCCGTATCCCAAGCGGGGTCAGTGCAGAGTTCTTCGAGCCGCTCCAGCTCAAGCAGGGGCAATCCGCAGCACGCAAGACATACTTCTATCCCCAGGCTTGCGGGGTCTCAATCTGAAGGACACGTGCGTAGCAACGCGTTGTATTATGAACCCGCATGCACCAGTCCCGGGGAAATGAATGCCAATAATAGCGCTTGGGTTAAGGCGGGCGCTGGTGGTTCCAAGGTCGCGCGAGCTCTTTCCAGAACCCACTCCGAACCAGGTCGATACGCACATAGCTCCAATTCCGTCAAAGGAGGGCATTCTCCCCCCAGCATATCTGTATCCCGGGATGAGGTCGAAACCCGTTCTCAGGTCAAGCTTGATAACACTAGAATTTATGCGAGAGTCGAGTCTCCGTCGTGGCTAGCATCTTATCCGGATGAGGAAGACGAGGCGTTCATCACACCTCCATTGAGTCCTATCACTTCTCCCATAATTTCGTCAAGACTGTTAGGACCTAGCAAGTCCGAGCCCGCCTCGACGTTTTCTGCCAATTTCGCTTCTGCCAATGTTGTAGGAAAGGAGCCGGCTTCGGATGATGGGAGTGACACATTGAACTTCTGTTCTCCGAAGCCGGTCCACCAGGCCGCGTCGTTCTCGGTGGTTTCACCTCGACCTCAGGAGAGTCCCTCTGGCGAAGCTGATGGCGTTCTTGGAAGTCAGGAACAATTCCAGAAGGATGAGGCGAACGTTGGCTCGTCACGGCCGACACCTCACCGAGTTGATGCGACTCAGATAGAGCAGAGCCGGGTCGAATCTCTGATTGATTTGGTGAACACGGTCGATAGGCTTGTGAAGGACCTTCGCATCCAGATCGTGTCCCCTTCAACAGACTATAATCCGTTGCCTGATGGCGCTCAAGATCGAGCCGACGAGACCAGGTATCATTCGCCAACAAGCGCCTTATCGGAAGACCGGAACGATTTACCAGACGCCACGCCACCATGCTCGGGTTCTCCTCACCTAAAACCACGACAAACCAACACGGCTGAACCTTCAAAATTGAAGAACTTGGTTGATATGGGCGTTCCCAGCAGTTCTGTCTTGTTCAGTCATAGCCGTACGCTCTATCTTGGTTACAATCACCCTAGTCTGAATGTCATTTAGGTGATCCCTCTTCCCCAGCACCCAAGAGCATTCATTCCCGATTGGGTTCGCCGTGCAAGCACTGTAATGGAACAGGTTACAGTATTGAAGATGACATCTCGGTTTTGGATAGAACCGGGCTAAGCCAGCCAAGTCTCGCCCCTTTCCATTCGCACAACGTAACCCAGGACCCTCGATCTCCGTTCACGGGATCGAAGAAATTACATGCTCCAGTGAGGTTAGTTCTGTGCTTCCCTCTCTCTCTCCACCCTTTCTACAACGACTACTCACTGATTACGTGTCTCTACACGTCCTTTAGACCCACGACGTTCGGTCGACCTTCTCCTGCGATCCAACCAGACACGCTTAGTGTGAGGCCGAGCCCTTTGATCATCTCTCCGGCCGGGCGAGGCTGAAAATGCATGCAATCACTTCCCTTGTATCCAAGTTCTTGACGTCCGGTTTGTCCCCAACTCCGTACTGAATTCGTACTGTAAAATATCTTGATATTTCTAAAGCACTTCACGGTGTCGTTATGTTCTCTTTTACCTTTCTCTTATTGTATGTATATTACCTGCATGTTTTCCAAGACTCGGAATAGAGAGGTACAAAGTCTTGTGTGGTCTTTCCTTTTGGCTTTGGCGTTGTTGTGTGGAACCTTGTGACGCCAAATGATCCCTGAGGCGCGACTGTATGAGATTAGAATACCGCGCTGTGCATATTGCAGAATGATTTCGACCACGATCACACTTTCTGCATTCCCCTCTTCTTTTTGCTTCCTAACCGTTACAAGGCACACGGGTAGCAATGTTCAATCCAGATGAGTCCGACCTGACTTTCAGAGCGGATGGATCGCGGTTACTCTCCGAATCATCTCTAATGGCGTCAGAATCTACTTCATCACATACCGGACTGGCTCATGAAGATCTGTCGCTGTCAGATTTGTCTATACACGACAAGGACGGGATTATGAGCAAGCCATTCAGCTTACTTTCCGGACCGGAACCAACAACGCCGCCGCACCAGACGAGTGGACTCGGGGATGGTGATCATTCTCCCGCTGCCGGTGCTGGAGATGAAGAGGATGAGGAGGCTGCGAAGAGGCTGAACGCAAAAGCCAGAGAAGAGAAGTTGCAGAGTGATATCTTTATACTCAAGAAGCTGAATGCCTCTTTTGCTGCGTTCAATGAGGCGTTAGATGCAACGGGGAGCGTCAATGATGTGCGTGTTGACTTTTAATGACGTGAATGTTCGTTAAGTGCATCTGCTTCTGTGACAGAAAATAGCGAAGCAATTGGCACAGACAGATGCCTTGCTCAACAAATATGTTGAGATATTGTATAGATCAGAAGATGTTGCCCGGCTAATATTCGATGAAGACTGGCAAGGCGCTGAAGCAGTCAGTCACTACATTTCCTTATCTTTACATTCTTGGTTTATCGACCATGTGTTAGGATGAGGAGCAACTTGAACGTGAACGTCGAGAAGCTATCGAACGTGCGCGTCGAGAGGAAGAGGAACGGAGATTAGCCGTGCTGAAAGAAAAGGAGAGGATAGAGCGGGAAGAGCAGGAACGAAGGGAGAAGGAAGAGCGGGAACGTATTGAGCAGGAGAAACGGGAACGACTAGTAGCTCGGGGAAGTTCAAGAGGTATAACAAGAAGAGGTGTTGCAACGCGGGGAACTGCAAGGGGAAGTATCACCACGAGTGGTACTTCTAGGTCAGGTGCGCCGACTCCACATACATTTCCTTTGATTTTCAAACTAAGATTTTCTCTGTAGCTGCTTCCGATTCATCGAGTAGAACACGGGCGTCAAGTAGTGGATTACCGACTCGGCGGCCTACTGGTTCAACTAGTACCGCTAGAGCAACACCTCCAGGTACTACCCGGGGAACTAGAAGGACATGATTGTACCCATTCCGCCCGCAGGTACTATCACATCTAGTATAATAGTGTACCATGTAGTTATATTACCAGGTTATGATACCACTCTGTGACCGCTGGCGTCACACATCATATTTTCTGATCGCAAGTCAATAATTGTGGTACAGATTGAACTGGGCAGCGTCCTTTACACTCCTCTCCGGGACGATGCCCAGGAAACGTACGAGATTCGAGGCAAGCGACTCTGAAGAGTCACCATCTGCCTCCTCTCAAGCACACGACCTCTCCGACGATGCTGTGGACATTTCTTCTGCCCTGACTGGCAAAAAACGTAAAATAGCTGAACAACCAAACGGTTGGGAGGACGATGATGATCCAGAGGAATTCTCGCGCTTTCTTCAAGAATCTATCGCAAAAAGAGATATTAAGGAGGGGACTCAGGTTGTAAAGAATATCAAAGGAAAGCGGAAAGTGGCGAAGGGAGAAATCGGTGGAGGAAGTTTCCAGAGCATGGGTGTGTGCCTCTCTCATTGTAGGAGAGGAGGAATGTTCACACTTAATCATCAGGTCTTCACCCATCTTTATTGAGGTCTCTGACGTTGCAAGGGTACCGGATACCAACGCCCATCCAACGCCTGGCTATTCCTGCGTTACTCGCCAACCCTCCGCGAGATCTTGTGGGAATGGCTCGAACGGGGTCTGGTAAATCTCTGGCCTACATGATCCCTTTGGTGCAGCGCCTCGGTGGAAGACATTCCACTGCCTTCGGTGCTCGAGCGCTGATTCTCTTGCCTACGCGTGAGCTCGCTTTGCAAATATTGAAGGTTGGGAAGGAGCTATCTAGGGGTTGGCATTCTGGAAATGGGGACCATGCTGGTGATAAGGAAGGGGAGAATTCCAAGGGCCAGAACCTGAGATGGGGTTTGATTGTTGGTGGTGAGGGTATGGATGAACAGTTTGAGATGATCACGAACAACCCGGATGTGTAAGTCTAAACCGTCTCTTTCCGTGCGGTTTCTTTACCGTTGCACCTCATTTAGGGTAATCGCAACACCAGGACGTCTTCTCCACCTTATTGTTGAGATGAATTTGGACATGAAATCGGTTCAATATGTTGTCTTCGACGAAGCCGATCGACTCTTTGAAATGGGTTTCGAAACTGCGCTGACGGAAATCATCCACCGACTTCCTTCGTCCCGACAGACCCTCCTTTTCTCTGCCACTCTTCCAAAATCTCTCGTGGAATTCGCAAAAGCTGGTCTTGAGGATCCCAAGCTCGTGCGTCTGGATGCAGAGAGTAAAATCAGCTCCGACCTCAAGATGGCTTTCTTCTCTGTTAAGAAGGCAGAAAAGGAAGCTTGTCTGCTCAGCTTACTACGAGATGTCATCAAGGTTCCGCTGGCAGAGATCAAGGGCACAGAAGATGCTGAGGTCAAGGACAAAAAGCAGAAGGGAAAGGCCAAGTATTCCGAACAGATCACGGCTCCACACCAAACTCTCATCTTCACTGCTACAAAACACCACGTTGAATACCTAACGACCCTCCTGACCACCATCGGATACTCTGTCTCGCATATATACGGCTCGCTTGACCAGACCGCGCGTACATACCAGATGGACCGGTTTCGGAAAGGGGCAACGAGTATCCTCGTCGTTACGGATGTCGCTGCCCGTGGTATCGATATTCCGGTCCTTGAAAACGTCGTAAACTACGACTTTCCTCATGGGGCAAGGGTTTTCGTTCATCGTGTTGGGCGGACGGCTCGAGCAGGACGACAAGGCTGGGCATGGTCTTTTGTTACTCACACGGAACTCCCATACCTGTTGGATTTGCAACTGTTCCTTGCGAGGCCGTTGACGAGTACTGTCTCCGACGACAGTGACCAAGTATATACCCAATCCCTCGTCCTCGGTACTTTCGAACGCGAAAAGATCGACGAAGACATGGAATACCTCAAATCTCTAGACGATGTGAACCACTCCCTACCGAGTCTACGCGAAGTCATGAAGCGTGGCCACACGATGTACGAGCGCAGTAAAGGCAAAGCCAGTCTGCAGAGCTACAAACGCGCCAAGGAGATGTCAAAGGATCCAAAGTGGCAATTAGCTGGCTCAGACACTGGTGTGCACCCAGTGTTGCTCAGAGGCTCAGTTGCGATTCAGAGAAGGAGGATGGAGGAGGCGAGGAAGGCATTGTTGAAGGCTGTGAACGCCTTCACGCCTTCAGAGACCGTGTTTGAGGTTGGGAATAAGGCGGGTTCGGCAAATGCTACGTTGATGAGGGAGAGGAGGAAAGCATTGCAAAAGTCAGCTTCGAAGGCGGTTAATGTGTCTGATATCGTTGCGGAGGGCGAAGATGAGGGTATGGAGTCGGGCAATGAGTTAGAGGTGGCAGATGAGGAGGACATTGCGGTGAGCTTGGATGCACGCACTAGTTACGATATCTAACCACTTTCCAGGCCGTCTTCAAAACGGAAAAGAAGCACAGCTTCCGAGACGAGGAATTTTATATGTCTCATTACCAGAAGGATGCTTCGACGGAGAAAGGGTATGAAACTTCCAGCACCATAGAGCACCTCAGTGACTGACACCGATCAGATATTCTCTCACAGATGGTGCTGCGTCATTCGCTCAACAAGCTCAAGGTGTTGCATTCGACCTTGCAGGGGACGAAACTCTGCAGGAGAAAAAGAAACGCCAGCTCAACTGGGACAAGAAGAAAAAGAAGTTTGTCAAGGGCGATGGTGTTGGTGCAGACAACGTCAAACTCGTGAAGACCGAGAACGGCGTCCGACTCCCGGCGAGTTATCGTAGTGGCCGATTTGAAGAATGGAAGGCCAAAAGCAGGGTCACCTTGCCCAGGATTGGCGAAGCTGAGCTCCAGAGGGCCAAGTCGCAAAATACTGGACCGGGTGGACACAAATATCGACACAACAAAATCTCCGCGCCAAAACCGCTTGACAGACTTGGTAAGAACTACGAGAGGAAGGTGCGACAACTGCGGAAGAGGCAAGAGGGTGGCGGTGACGGAGAAGAGGCAGGCTCTTCTCCTCCACCAAAGGGTAAAAAAGGCAGAAAATCCAGTCGTTATGGTGGCAAATCATTCGCCAGGGTCAAGTCAGAGCTCAAGACATCCGACCAAATCAGAAAACAGAGAAAGATTATTGAGAAAAGGAAGGCAAAGAATGCTCGCCCTAGCAGGAAAAATCGAAAATGATAATGCTATCCTCGGGTTACAGACTTTCTGTTTATGGATATAAATTGCTTCATGAGGCATCTGAATATTCCCATTTAGCACCACTGCCCGGGATTAGTTTGATATCGTTGTCTTCCAGTAGGTCAACTCCAACGCTTCGCAAAGCATTCACACACCATTCGGGATACCCAGAGTCGCCAAAGTATTCGGCGAAGAATGTGCGCAGATAGTCGGGGAACGTACCCGCGATGATGGCTGCTCTCGCTCGTCCCATGACTTGCGCTTGGAAAGTGATATTGTGCAAGGTGATTGCTGTGGGACATGTGAATCGAATGGGATTTGTACAAATTAAGGGCACGTTCCGGTCATCAAGCGTAGTGGTTGACGTACCATGAGCGGCCGATGTTTCGTGCGTTATGGTATGGTGTAAAATGGCCCTAGATGTCCGCCCTGCACATGTTGGACAGGGGCAATTCTCATCGATCGGAGAGAAGTCTCTGGCGTGTTTGCTTAGTTCTGTGCAGTATATGGTGAACAGCTGACCGAATGCGGGCGACAGATGGAATTTACTGAGGTTCAATGGGCCGTGGTGCGTCAAGGCGACGCCAAAGCGTGCTGTTCGCGTCGGAAAAACGCAATCGGCCTTCAAAATGGATTTTGGTCTGAATGCGCGAAGTTTTACGTAAATAAGAGTTGAGCAACGTACCATATCAACTCCGAGGGCTACGCATACGAGCAGATCTACAACGGGATTGGTTCCTGATTGGGTTTATGAGGGGAATCCTGGACGAACCTTCTGCAAATCCTATGCCCATTGAATACCGCGGCCCTGACAGGCTAGTCAGAATTGATGAGGTCATTCATTAATGAAGACCCACGATCTTCGGGTAATTTGTCTGCACACTGCTTGATGCTAAGTTGGATTCAGTCGTCGTCGGATGTCAGCTCATGATATGTGAACCCACATCCTCCAAAAAGTATCTAAGATCGGAGTTTAGCCTTCCATATTTGTTTCGGATTTTCTGCCGATGAATTCACCTTTCTCTTCGCCTCCACTGAGGCCTCCAATGGCATAACCGGCGACATCATCTTTGCGTTCTATCATCGCGTCAAGACAACGATCCCTTAGCTTAGGATCAAGACCGCCCTGGACAATCGCGAACAGGTTTTGTCGGTCTTTCTTCCCGGATTTTTCGTGGTGTGCGATACATCGATCGAGCCAGCGTACTGATCGCTCCATGGCTTCTTCAACACGGGGTCCGGTGGTCAAACTTGACACTGACCTGGATGAGCCCACACATGAACGAATGAGCTACAAGAACTAACCTACGTCATCGAGTTGCATGATAATGTCAGCACCTATACAATGCTGAATAGATATGCTTTCTTCTGGCTTCGGGAAGATATGATTATTATCGCTTGGGCTGGGGCTATATTGCTTACAGTGAGCATTGTTGGTTCTCCGGTAAAAGGGCTAGCGAAGAGCGCTCCTTCTTCGGTAATGGTGGTGAACTTGCTCAAGGAGACAAGCTGAAAACCGCCGCTATCCTGCCAAGGCGACGAGCCATATAAACAGGGTATAGTATGAGGGAAGTGACAAGGATACCCACTGTCAAAAGATTGCGTTCCCATCCTTGAAATTTGTGGGCACCCCCGATCTCGTTTAGTACTTTTAACCCCGGCCGAAGGTTTAGGTGGTACGTGTTGTTCAGGATCAAAGTCACGCCCAAGGATTCGACTTGCTCTGGTGTAAGACCTTTAATTGCCGCTTGTGTAGCTACAGGCATGAACGTTGGTAACATTGTAACGCCGTCTAACAATGTCGCGTATAAATAAACTCGAGCATTCCTAGCTGCTTTTCGACAGAGACGTGGACTCACGAGTAAGCGTCATGCGCGAAACACGCGCCCTGGTCGTTGTACATTTAGCAATAACCTCGAATTGCATCGAAATCTCTCGAAGATGGCGAAAAGCCAGGGTGCAACAAGGTATAAAGGTGCTTCACAAACTTCAGCGTACGACTGAGGGGGGTCAAATTTGGCATTGAATCAGTAATTTACGAAAATGATCTCACTGTTGTTTGGATTGGCAAGGCGCTGCCAAACAAGACATGCTGAACGAGGTTGTACGATTGACGAGCGTCGAGTGGGCAACAGAGCGAAAGCATTATATTACACTACTATGCGCGGTTGTTCGGAATGTGCTCGAAATACAGTTGTAATGTCTGTGCAGGAGGGGGTGCGGTTCGTTCCTCATCAAGACTTATATCAATATTCAACATTTCCGGTGGTCACACAAAGTGACAGTACACGTCAAAGAGAAGAGCTAATCAGCCTCGTCCTCACCATACTCAACGTCCGCTCTTTCGTCGGCTCAGACAATCGCCCCGGTCTTCACAGCTAAGAGTCATGCGTGCTCTAGCTCTGTCGGTTCTTGTCGCTTCGGCCTTACCCTTCGTTTCCACTTTTTATCTGCCTGGTGCTGCTCCTACCAATTACCATGAGGGCGACCCGGTCGATGTTCTCGTGAATGCCCTAACCCCTATGCTTACCGACAGTGATGGTCCAAAACTCGTAGGAGATGCCATTATCGTTCAAAGAAACTCACTAATTTCCATTATAGAAATCTCTCATTAACTGTGCGTGAACATTGAATTGCTCAATTAGGGACATTTGTCCTAACATGCCTCGGGAAATAGATGACTATTACAACCCCAAGTTTAACTTCTGCGAACCAGAGGGTGGTCCGAAGGCGCAGCCAGAGTCATTGGGTTCCATCCTGTTCGGTGACCGTCTGTTCAACTCAGCATACGACGTATGTAACCTCCGACCTCATCTACCTTCGGAAAGTTCACGTTCCATCAGATCAAAATACTGAAGGACAATGGAGTATGCAAAACACTTTGTGTCTCCGAAGTGACTGGTGAACAAGCGAAATTTATCAACGACAGAATCAGGGAGGACTACGCCCTCAACTGGCTTGTGGACGGTCTTCCGGCTGCGGAGATGAAGGTAGATGTTCGGACTGAAGACCTCTTTTTTGATATGGGTTTCAACCTGGGAAACAACGATGGCCAATACCAGAATCGTCCAGCACTCAACAACTACTATGACATTGTTCTGAGGTGTGATTACCCAAACTCCGTCCACACTTAGAAGACTCAAGTGCTACAGATATCATAAACCAACGCCAGACACTTACCGTGTTGTCGGTGTCCTTGTGTGGCCTTCAAGGCAAGATTCATTCAGCGTTCCTTAAACAGGAAGCTAATGTTTTGATTAGCATTGGTGGTTCACAGACGGCTGAAGCTAACTGTGATTATGAAAATGCTGAACCTCTGATCCTCAGTGAGGACCGAACCCAAGCAGTCCGATACACGTATCGAGTAACTTGGAATGTGAGTAGTCATTTTTTGCCCGACTGCCTTCGCCTGACCAATGGATTGAAGGAATCCGACACACCATGGGTATGTTTATGTTGTGTCTTGGTGCCAGTCCTTCTGACTTGCCTGTGTTTTCTAGGCTACACGCTGGGACAGCTACTTACACATCTTCGATCCTCGAATCCATTGGTTCAGTCTTATCAACTCGCTAATTATCGTAGTATTCCTTTGTGTCATGGTTGGAATGATTCTCTTGCGTAGTGTATCACGCGACGTGAGTTTTTGGTGTCATGTTCTCTGTTGTTCTTACCCACTTCCCGTTGCAGATTTCTAGGTACAATGCCATCGATCTCAGCGTATGAATCCTTTCCCCTTCAATCATCGAATTACACGTTGACCGCCGCCTAGGAGGATGTACAGGAGGATTGGGGTTGGAAGCTTGTCCATGGAGAAGTTTTTCGAACTCCTCGAAACCCGATGCTCTTGTCCATTATGGCTGGAAATGGAGCGCAACTCATTGCAATGGTTGGCATCACCCTTGGTAGACTTTCAACCGTCCTATAACCGAGGTGAAGACTAAATTGACCTCTGTCAGTTTTCGCTCTTTTGGGTTTCCTGTCGCCGTCTAACCGCGGTTCGCTTGCAACTGTGATGATGGTGTGCTGGTCATGCTTTGGATGGTTAGTCCAGGAGAACCTTGATTGTGAATGCTTAGCTGATAGTCCGGATTATTAGTATCGGAGGATACATTTCCAGTAGGGTGTATGCATCACTGGGAGGTGCGGACAGGAGGAAGAATGCGTTCCTGACGGCAACCGTGTTCCCAACGTAAGTCTCCTGGATGTTGAAATATGTCGGGCTCTGCTAACCCAAAATGCCAACTTTTGGTCGCATCTCAGTTGCATCTTCATTATCATCTTCATTTTGAACTTCTTCCTCATTATTGCTGGGTCTTCAGGAGCCGTTCCTTTCGGTGCGTAGCCATATCCATTTGGCTGGATCTCCCTCTGACAGCCTGCAGGAACAATGCTTCTCATTATTCTACTCTGGTTTGGAATCTCTGCACCTCTTTCTGCCATCGGAGCTTACTACGGATCCAAACACGGGGTATGCACTTCTTAAATCGTCTCACCAAACATCATCCCGTTAATATGTCCGCAAGCCCGTCAGCCATCCGGTTCGCGTTAACCCCATCCCTCGTCAGATTCCACCAGGTCCAAAGTATCTCAGACCTTGGGTAAGCAGGGTATAAGTATGGTAATGGCGTTCTCTAACAGAACGTGCGAACAGGTGGCTGCTATCTTGAGTGGCATTTTACCATTTGGTGCGTGTCTGCCATAAATCTATTTGTAATCCCTGGCGTTGACGTGAACTGTCCGATTAATAGGCGCTGCCTTCGTCGAACTGTATTTCGTCCTCTCAAGCCTTTTCGCCTCACGGGCATACTATGCATTCGGTTTCCTCGCTTTAACCGCTGGTGTGGTCGCACTGACGACAGCCACCGTCACAATTTTATTCACGTATTTCTGCCTTTGCGCAGAGGAGTATAGGTGCGTAGTTAGTGCCGTTGGGCCAATGCACTTCCATTGCTAACTACGCGCTCACCGGGTCCAGATGGCACTGGCGCGCATTCGTGACTGGTGGAGGGAGCGCGTTTTGGCTACTTGCATACGGCTTGTTCTACTGGGCTTCTAGACTGTCGTTGGACTCGCTCCCTAGCGTTCTGCTCTACTTGGGTTACCTCTTTGTCCTCACTCTCATGGATTTCCTTGTGACAGGCACCATTGGATTCCTTGCATCATACTGGGCCGTGCGCCGACTCTATAGTGCTATCCGCATCGATTAATTAGGCAAAGGTGTAGGATAACGCGTAGATACTTGGTGGCACCAAATGGCTGGGCATCTCATGATCGTCAGATGGGGATCCTTGTTTGTCACATTCTATTTCGCCACCAACACTAATAGATTTCCTTTTCCTGCTCGAAGAATTGCGACCCTATTGTCGATAAGGCTTGAGGGTGGGATGATATACTGGGCTGCCGGAACAACCTGGCTGTTGAGGTAAAGTCCACGAGCTGCAATCAGATTCTTTGCGGCAGCTGGAAGATAAAGTGAGGTCTTGCTTGGCGGCGAAACGACGGGGGAAAGGGACACACAATTTGAAGCCACAAGCCCGTACTTCGCGGCAAGCTTTGCTACTGGGGTGCCCTGGATTTCTTGGGAATCCAACAAGACAGCGCGCGGATCACCTTCCAAAGCGGCCTTGACATGTTCAGCTTGGAGACCCTCAAGATCGGACTCGAAAAACATCTTTGTAAGAGTTTCCGCGCGTAGTACCCCATCGCCTGCGGGGGCGAAATACGGTGAAAATAATGCGACGAGAGTGAACAAGGCGGGACTGTGAGATCCGGGTCTGATCGATTAGAACAAGACAGAACATACGTTTGTGTACCAGTTCAGTGACCTCCGCGGCTAGCCGTTTTTGGGCGATGCGCTTTTCGGGGGCGAGCTTTGGGGGAATGTCAGTCAGCTTTGTTGCTCGCGTGTTCATGGATGTTTGTGACCCACTTGATGAATTTGGATAATTTGATTGATGGTGGACCTTGGAAGGAGCGTGAAGAGTTTCAAATACCTTTCAACATCTTCGTCCGTGACCTTCAAGAAATACTGTGTGCAGTAACGCCATTATTCCGTACAGTCATGTGGGAAGAGATGAGAAGGCGAAGATAAAGGTAAGAATTGAGATGAGGATCTGTGCTCGAAGCTGTACCTGGTAGAAGTCAAAGATGCTGGTGAGTTTGGGATCCAACCAGACAGCATTTCCAGCGCTCTTGCCAAATTTCTCGCCAGTAGAGGTGGTTAGTAGGGGGGTGGTGAGACCATATGCGGAAGGCTCTGTCGCAGTCGTGCTGGATTGTGCTTCGTAACGCCCGATGAGTTCGAGGCCAGCGAGAATGTTGCCCCACTGGTCGGATCCGCCAACTTGGATGCTGCAATTGTGGTGTTTGTGAAGGTAATAGAAATCATAGGCTTGAAGGAGTTGATAGGTAAACTCGGTGAAAGATAGACCCTGTAGAGATTCTAACCGGGCTCGGACGCTAGATGGGAAAATGAGGAAGTATAACGTGAGGAAAGTTAGTGATAGCGTACCTCTCTCGGTTAAGCATGGTGTTTACTCGTACATGTTTACCCACGTGTTGCAAGAAGTCCAGCATGGTGAACTTTTCGTGCCATTCAAGGTTGCTGAGGACAGCAGGATTTTGCATGGATGGCACGGGTGAGCCATACTCTTGGAGCCGGCTCTTGGCGTATTCAAGAGCACGGCCGAAGAAAAATTGAATGCTCTCTGTAAGCTTGACAACATTATCCTCGACTTGCTTGAGATCCGCAGGTTTGCGCTCCGTTAGTCGCCCAGAAGGATCCCCCACTCTTCCTGTGGCCCCACCTATCTAATACAACTGAATAAAGGGCTGTCGAGAGCATATATATACGAGACGTACCAGCGGAATAATCTGATGTCCCCGAATTTGGAAATGTAGTAAAGCCATGAATGGAAGCAGATGGCCAATATGCAAGGAAGATGCAGTGGGATCAACCCCTGTGTATACAGCCCGAGGCGCGGATTGTAGAGCTTGCCTCAATGCTTCTGGTCTAATAGTCCTATTGAGCTGGAGTGTTTATTGTTCTACAGGACGAAGCACCTTGTGACATCCTGAATAAACCCTCGGTACGCGAGATCATCAAGGAGAGAGACATCGTGGAACAGACGGTACTTGACTAGTTTATAACATTGAGCAGGCCGGAAGTAGGTGCGACTGAGACGTTGAGCAGAGGAGGAAAACATCACGTTGATAGACGCGACCAAAAATTGGAGTCACGTTGCGCTTCGAACCCCATCAGTCCGTAACTTCCGCCGGACCCCTGAGCACAGAGCAGAATTGACCAAACCTCACCGCTTGAATAACGTACTCAGAACCATATAGGGAACGAATGCTCGGTTCTACGAATGGTAGATGCCACGACACCGCCTTGCCTCAGGTACCACGAGTCCAGCAACGGGGCTCCAGGCGGGCAGAGAACCAGTTCTAGATTGAGAGAAACGGTCTGGCTGGGAGGCACGGTAGATATACGTATAAATGAGAGTGTCAGGGATTTAATTTCAACCCGTGCCAGGTTATCCGGACAACTGATACACCTGTTTATAGCTCGCATTGCCTGCAATGTAGCGGATAGAATGCTTATTGTGATTGAGACCAAGACCTGGCACGTGACCGACCTGGGTAGTATGCGGAGATTACCGAGGGCAAGAACTGTTACAGTTTTTGTAAATAAGGTTTTGGGAGAGTGAGTGACCAGCATCCTCAAGCATCCCACCCGACATCCACTGCAAGAATGGGCTGTACGTCCCCTCCAGCTGCCCTTCGTCCGTTCCCTGTTGACGACGTTTTCTCCAGCCAATAAACCCCGAGGACTTCAAGCCGCCCGCAAGCTCCGCACCTCCCGTCGCGAGAACCGTTGGGTATGACCTCTAGGGTTATCTCGGTTGATTAATTCCTTACCATCCAGCCCCGCTTCTCCGATCTCTAGGCCGATAAAGCTTACAAAAAACGTGCCCTTGGTAACGTCTACAAAACATCGCCCACTGGAGGTTCCTCCCATGCAAAGGGCATCGTCCTCGAAAAGGTCGGCGTCGAAGCCAAACAACCCAACTCTGCCATCCGCAAATGTGTGCGTGTGCAGCTCATCAAGAATGGAAAGAAAGTCACTGCTTTCGTCCCCGTATGTGGCGCGTTCACCTGGATGCCGTTCCGAAAAACTAACCTTTGGGAAAGAATGACGGTTGCTTAAACTTCGTGGACGAGAACGACGAAGTCCTCATATCTGGTTTCGGTCGTAGTGGCAAGGCCAAGGGTGATATTCCTGGAGTACGCTTCAAGGTTGTGAAGGTGTCTGGTGTTGGTCTTCTCGCTCTATGGAAAGAGAAGAAGGTGCGGAATGACGGTATCCTTGATTTCACGCACTCGACTGACTACGATCTCCAATCTGCAGGAGAAGCCAAGATCATGATTACTTGTTGTATTTCTCTCCTGTCTCCCTCCGTCAATGCCATTCATATTAAAAATCAGTCGCTATGACCATGCTGTACTGCTCTATGCCAATCCGTAAATACTATGAGATTCTGCATTTGCAGTAACTGTATCATCAAACATAGACCTCAACCAAAATATGCAGTTGTAGGAAGCCTTTCAATGCCCAGCCTTGACCATCAATCACTTCCATCATTCTCCCAGCTCAGGACAAACATATTGACTCGGGTTTGTTATATGTAGTAATCCTCCGTTGTCAATGGCTTAGCTTCCACTCATTTGTTCCCACTGGCGGTGAGCGAGAAATCCATCCCCAATGTCGGTCCGCACCTTGCCACCTCGACGACAAATACCTCCACCTCCTCCGCAACGTGTGGCCCCCCCTGCAACCACGCATGCAACAGAAAATGTAGAAAAGGCATCAGAAGATCAAGGGGCGCCCCAGGCGCTCAGCATCGCTGCTCGCATAGCAAATCTTCAGCTCAAGCCAGGATTGCAACCATCGTATCCCAGAGACGAGAACATTGATCACGAACCCGTTTCCGTGGTGATAAAGGCGCAGCCAAAAACTTTTGCACTTGTTCTTGCCGGCCTGGACCCAGACTATCTCTCCAGGCTGCTTGCCCGACCGCCTCCACCCATTCCTGATAAATGGTCCCAGAGACGAAAGGAAGAACCTGACCGTCATCCACCTCCGCAACTACCTCCCCGACGGCTTCCGCCAAGACCGCCCTCACCCTCGCAGGTGGATTACGATCGCACCCCATACAAGAACGGGATATCGGACCCAGATACTTATCATGACGATCCTACTCAGGAAGCGGAAGAGGAAGGGTTGCATCAAGTCTATAAACCTGACAGTACCATCACCACCACCGCAGCCAGGGAAGAGTTTTCACCCGGCATTTTGTTTCCGCCAGGAACGTGCATCAAATGTCACGATTTTTCGGACGTGGATGAACATGCTGCGCGGTTTCCCCGCCAGTATGTCAGCTCCCTAGACCAACTCGCAGACAATCTCACAGGGCCGTTTACGTGTGAGACTGAGAAGGCAAGGGCGATCTTCACTTGGCTTCATCACAACATACAGTATGATACCCAATCGTTCTTTGCCGGAACCGTAAAGCCCGCAACGCCCGAGTCAACCTTGTCGTCCGGACTGGCCGTCTGCGATGGCTACGCGGGATTATTCGTTTATCTCGCCGAGCGAGCAGGGTTGATGGTATACAAGGTTTCCGGGCACGGAAAGGGGTTCGGGTATCGAGAGTTGTCGCCTGGAGAGCCGGTACCCCAGATGAGCCACAACCATGCATGGAACTGTGTTCTCATGGATGGTGAATGGCGACTGATCGATGCGACTTGGGGCGCTGGTGCTCTTGACGGGTCGACATACAATCAACGCTTCGATCCTTCCTGGTTCTCATCCACACCCGCGGAATTCGGCAGGCGTCACTTCCCTTCCGATCCAACTTTCCAGCTGATTTCTGATGAGGAAGGTGGACCCACAACCTGGGAGGACTATATTCTGCGTCCACCGGGTCCGGTCATTTTCAGTGATTTCCATCGCCTGGAATTCCTCGTCGATCTCCTGCAACCCGCGTCGGACGTAATCGAATACGGACAGACGGTAACCTTCACCCTGTTTAAGCGGTGTGAACATATGTCGAATCGTGACGCCGACAACTACGTGTACATCCTTCACCTCCCTGACGGCAAGCCAATACCGCTTGAGCAGAATGCGGAGGGAGGTTGGAGTCTTACGCACCGGATTTCCTCCCACACGGAGGTGTCGTTAATGTTCGTAGCAACGGTGGATGGACGAGATGCGAAAGGAGTTGGAATTACAGGGTTTAACAGTGCCCTGGGTCGGAAACCCGTGTCTTTTGGAGGATTGGTCAAGTGGACAGTAGCTTGACTGGGACGGTAAGTAATGAATACGCAGATCTGTATTAGATACCCATAATGTAACTGCATGGATAAAAGGCTACGAACAGCAATGTTGGTATAAGATGGTGGTAGCGTACTAATATCTGACTCCCAGTACGCCCACAACAAACCGAGCTCCGGTTTCAAGAAAATCACGGCACAGCAATGCCTTGTTTCTCAAGATAGCGTCGGAGATCTGCGATCAACTCCAGCTGCTCTTCAACCGTGAGGCCGCTGACGATGGTCTGCAAGATAGCGCCGACCGTGACATGGTGTTCACGGATGAGGCTGCTATAGTAAACATAGGTAAAGACGCCCATCAAGAATCTACCGTATCGAGTTAGCTGTCGTATTTTTGGAGTAACCAATGAGGGCAAGTGCTCACTGGCAATCCATTCGATCGGTCATTCCTCCATGTCCGGGGATACTATGACCAAAGTCCTTGATATTGAATGCGCGTTTGAATCCAGAAGCAAAGAATCCGCCAAAGGGAGCAACGAGTGACGCAAAGCACGCCATCAACAGGAGATGCAAGTGGTAAGGAGCATACGGAATCGCAGTGACAATGCGACCAAGCTTGGGGACATTCAGCTTCGCAGATTAACGGTCAGTCTGGAGAACATACCAGGGTAGACAGGAAGACAGCAACGGGATGCCACAATGGCATTTCACGCCAGACGAAAACCGGGTTAGGCTTGCACTGAATGGAGTTCCAAGCACTAACGCCCAAATCATGTACGGGGCAAATCATGTAGTTGAAACGCATGAAGAAGGTACCCCAGAGAAGTGCGAAAATCACGGTGCTGAAGAAAGCACCAACGAATCCTTCTACAGTCTTTTTCGGCGATAATTTGATAAGAGGTGTACGTCCAAGTGTGATACCGCAGATATACGCGAAGACATCATTGCATATCACGAGGGACGCAGGGACCCAGAACCAAATCAATCCCTCAAGAATGTTATTAATAATGAAGTGACTAAAATAGTCTTAAGTCAATCAAGTACGAAAAAGCCTCAGACACATACCTAGAGACGACAATCATCAGGAGCGTCATATGCACCCAACAAAATAGCCCGAACTGCTGTTTCAGGAATCCCTTCTGAAGCGACATGACGAAGCCCATGAAGCCTATGACGTAGAGAGTAAAACTAATCATACGATGGTTCGTCGCGAAGGGTAAGAGTTGAGCATCGGCGAAAACGATATGCTACAGACGCAGTTAGCAATAAGCATGAATACAGTGTATGACAACGGAAACATACTTTGAAGTAGTAAATTATACTTTCACCATACAAGAAGTAATTGGTGACAGCAAAAAAGTACCAGTTCAAGGTCTTGCTCCACGGATCCTTAGCCTTGATTGCTCCTTTGGTTTGGTTTTCATTATCAGTCGTAGCAAGAGAAAAGAGAGCCGTAACCTCCCGATAGACGAGAGTCTGGCAAATCATAACGAGGACAATCATGTAGACATGTCCCAAAGTGAGCAGTCCTATGATAATGAAGTGAGTATTGTGCCATCCAACAGGGAATCACGAGGTCCCCACCGATGAATCCGCCAATCATAATCAAAGTCCATATCGTTCGCGTTAGTACGTTCTGCCGTTTCTTCTCTTTCTCGGCCTCGGAGGCAGTTTTTTCTGGGGGTATTGCACCTCCGATTTTGGGAGCTTCTGCTTGAGGCTTGGCATGTACCGCAGGCTCAGACTTTGGTTTGGCATCCTCCCTACTTTTCTGCAAAGCATTGTTCGGGTATCGTTTTGGGGGTTCCTCCGGCGTGAACTCTTGAGAGGGCACAGACACAGGGACTGGAGGCTCCTCCGAAGGCTCGGGAAGTGGTTGGGCTACAGCCTCTATTTGAGGTGCAGGTTCAGGCGGCATGATCTTGGATGAGTCTGGGACAGTCATTTTTGACGAAGGTTCGAGCGCAGTGACAGATCCATTCAAGTCCGACTCGTTTTCGGGAGGTGCAGGGGACGGCGTTGAGATGCGTTGTAGCTCCTCCTCCCGTCGTTTCCTCGCTTCGGCTCGCTGCTGCTGCTTTTTCTCGATGCGTGCTTGCCGAGCAGCCTTCTTGAGTGCAGACTTTGAGGGTTTGGCCTCTGCAGATGTACTGTGAATAATTTCAGAAATCCATAGCTGGGTAAGTTTCTACATCGAGATCACACACCTCTCTTCGGGCACTTCGACAATATCTTCCTCCTCTGTGTCTTCTCCGGATTCGACAGGAAGGGCAGCGAAAGGTGTTTTTGAAGCAAAGAGATTGCGAGCGTCGGATTGCCTGCTCATAGCCGTGGTAACGCGAAAGGTCGTGTCTGGGCGAGGCTTAAAAGTACGTGACACGCG
This sequence comes from Podaxis carcinomalis, assembly GCA_018524395.1. Taxonomy (NCBI): domain Eukaryota; kingdom Fungi; phylum Basidiomycota; class Agaricomycetes; order Agaricales; family Agaricaceae; genus Podaxis; species Podaxis carcinomalis. The sequence goes on along the minus strand of JAEUWJ010000063.1, from coordinate 152,369 downwards.
CCTGACGTCTGTTTGCTCGTGACACTCCATGGCAAATATCTGCCCGCATTAACAATTTCAAAACACATTTCACTATATATCGAACACGGCGACAGTTATACATGGATGTCCCGAGGTGGGACCAGAGATGATGGAGCTGTACGAGAATAATAAATACTGGAATCTATCTAGTGCTACATCATGAACACTTCAGAATTTCCAATCCCGTTCGACCTCCATGGCCCAAGGGACTTGACATAATGCGTCAGTATGAATATACAAAAAGAAATGCTTGGCGTACATTTAGTAATCAAAGTCTTTGAGAAAATCTTCTCAATAGGAACGTCATGAATCTGGCACCATGCTGCGGTGATTCTATCGCAAATGGGCAACCAACCACTTGACAAAGCTAAAAGTCAACATACCGAGGGTCAAGGTAATTGATTTTACTAGATGAAGCATCATTAGTTTGTGTACATAATTCATTGAACAGCACACGACAGACCTCGTGCCCAACGCAATTTCCTTGGTTTCATCCCGGTCAATCATTTGCAATTTGAAAGCCTTGATTTTGTCGGTGAGTTTGTCAATCATTTCCTCGATTTTCTCCGTGGACTTCTCGCGTTTCAGTGTTGCTTTCTTCGTTCCACGCTCCTTGGCAAGCCGCTTGAAATCCTCCTCGATGGCCTCCAGGCGTTCCTTAAGGACATCCTTGTCGTGAGGCTTCTTGCCCTCCTCAACGAGTTTCTCATTATCTCGAGTGAATTTCTTCTCCGCCTTCTCGATCTCCTTTGCCTTCAGTTGTTCCTCGTGGGTGGCGATCCAATCATCATCGAGGTCAGATTCATCATCTGCGTACTTCTCATCCTTCTTGTACTTGGTATCGATCGCAAATAGCGCATGTCGGAGCTTCATGCGCTCATATTTCAACGCGCGGTACTAGGCGTAAAGTCAGCACGAGGATTATCGTCCAGCACAAAACCAAGCAGACCTTATTCCGCATGCGTTCCATGGACTGGTCGTGTGTCTTGGGTGCAGTCCTCTGATGGTTACACAGAATGGCGACCTCTCGGTTGGCACGGTTATAAGCATTTAACTTCTCTTGGAGCGTCGCGTTGGTGATTGGAACCTCGTCAAGCAAACGTTGGAACGTGATCGAGGCATTGAAAGTACGGAACACCTTGGCCGTCAACCCTTTCATCTCATTATTGAGATGTTTATTCAGTGAACTCGTCTAACCGCCCTGTTGTCAGTGGCTCCTTATGACTTCAACAACAGGAAATTCTTACATTCACTCGGTCAAAAAGGCTGTCATCGTCATTCTTGTTCTCCTTAAAGATGCGAACGTTCTTAAACACTTGTGGCTCCACCTTCACTTTGTTGTAGTACCTGATAGAGTCTTTACCAAGAAAGTCGAAGATGATGTAGTCTGGAGCCTCTAATGTCACATGCTCACAACGTAGAGAGCAACAGCCCACAGTGTCGGCTTCATCCTCGCCCTTCTCGTTTCCAGCTCGAAGAGCCAATTTGTCTATGAAGTACATGGCCGTCGCGCGTTGTCGGTCGGCCATAACTTTAGATTTGAGATCATTCGTATAACTGAGGCGGATGCGGTCGACGTGTTTCTAGAGGCAGTGATTAAGGACAACTTTGAGGTTGGTGAGTGTGGGCGCGCACCTTTAGCTCACGAGCCTTCTCAAACTTCTGCATGTCGCTCTGTCCTTTGAGGGAGCTACCAGCAGCAAGGAAGACATACTTGTGGTTTCCGTTGATGTTCTCTGTCCAATTTGCCAACCAGGTAACGGTGTTGTCATGTTGGATAGCTTTCCATTTTCCAGGAACGTTGGGTACGGGTATGGGAGCATCTTTGCCAATGTTGAGGGTAATATCTTCGGGTCTCACTCGCAACTGTACAAACCCCATCAGCTGAATGCATACAACAAGGGTAAGGTAGCTGACCTTCAGAGCACCTTTCTTGGGATGCTCACCACGCCCACGGAAGAGGCCTGGAGGTTCGACTCTGAAATTTCCGACCTTTTCCTTGCGACCGTCGAGGAGACAGTGTGTGTACTTGGCTTCCATCTCATCCTTGGCTTTCTTGGCTGCCTTTTTCTCCTCCGCGGTCATCGCCTTCTTCTTTGCCTTCTCCGACTCGAAGTAATCAAACATAGGACGGAAATCGCAGAGCTCGAAGCTAGCTATTTTGGTACCATCTCGCTAACAGCCCAATGAGCGGCAAATAGTGCAAGACATCAGAGGGACGTACTGGAGGATGGTCCTTCAGGACTTTCTTCCAGTCCTCGAAGAAATTTTTGTTGAACACCGCATCTTCTGCGTGAGGAGTCTCGAGCATAGCAGCATAGAAGCCAGCTACCTCCTCGGCCACGGGAGGAAGATCAACAGGTTTACCTGCGAGCCATCAGGGCCGAGAAAGGAGACTTAATGGACTCGAGGACACACCGTTGTACTTCATTTTGACATGGGAGGGAAGAGGTTCATACGGCGGAGGGAAAATTACACCATTGTGCTCCAAAGTGGTCCATTTAACTGATCCATCGCCGTTTGGATCCTGCTCCCACCACTTGAATACCTCCTCTTCCTCCTCCTCTTTCTTCTTCCCCTTCCCTTTAGTAGGTGAAGCAGCGCCCTCTTCCTCCTTCTTTGTCTTGCCCCTTTTCTTTGCCTTCGGGGCCTCGGAGCCTGAAGCTTCATCTTTGGCGGCTTTGGTACGGGCTTTGGGTTCGGCCGTCTTCACGATGGGTTTGTCGTCGTCCAAAGAATCTTCCGCAGCACCCTCTGTCTTGACCTCCCGCGCCTTTTTAGTTCCCCTCTTGGCCACGAGAGGCTGATCATCTTCCTCGGAAGAGGTCACAGAACCATCACTCTCCCGCTTCACCTTCTTCTTGGGAGGTTTATTATTTGTGGCGCGTTCTTTGTTGGGTCCACCCCTCCCATTCTGCTTTGTGGACATCGATTTCGCCGCTTTTGCGGGGGATGATGCAAGGGGGACATCATCGTCGCTCGACGAAGAGTCGGGAATAGTGGCCTTCTTCCGCTTTCGAGGCGGGGATGCCTTCCCAGGTTTCCGGGCGGCCTAAAATGTCAGCAAACACAAAATGAGTGCCAAGTTAGGCCTACCCAAAAATGATCATGACTCACCAAAGGTTGGTCGTCACCATCACTCATTTCATAGTCCTCTTCCTCCTTAACGTGTCCATTCGTCTTGGGCGTGTTTGTGTGATTCTTGCCATTGAGTGCGGATTTCGTTGCGAGTGGGTGATCGTCGTCGCAGAACATTGCAGAGTCGCTAGACATTTTGGAAATTTGGGAAGGGGAATGGCAGAGGGTTTGGAAGGAGTGTGCAGAGCGATATATACAGGGCAGCAGGGCAGGCTTAAGTAGGTTGGGCAGGGAGAGACGAGAGATGGCCGGCTTGCACCAAACGTCCATCAACGCTAAGTCCCGCAGACCGGCCCTAAACTGCCAGATCACGACTCTGGTCTCCATTCCAGGTAAGTCATCCACAGCGAGCACAATCCCCGTATTACCTCGGTAAGCCCTCCTCAGCCTGGCCTGTCTAGCTTGATATCCGACCGCTGAGAACTCCGCTGCAGCATTGCAATGCCCAACCTGCCACTTTTTAGAGATCCATGGGCGAAGAGGGATGCCTGGCGCCATAGCCCCGTTTTCCAGAAACGCGTGATGTTCCGCAATCTCTTCCCGGGGTTCGGGATTGCCGTCGTCGCCTTCTCGGCCTATGTCCTCGCAGACAACCTCATCTTCAGCTCTGAACTCAACGATCACCACAAGCATCATTAGACTCCAGTAAGTTTTTTCAATGACTGAGTGATCCTAAGGCTTATAGTGTGGCGTTAGCACGCGTTCGACCAATATGTCGCATGCTCACACGGTTCCGCCTTTCGCCATTCCATTGGGGTCTGGTTATTCGGAGACTACGAAGCCTAGACAATCCATTTTATTAAATTGTCTTACCTGTGGCCCGTAATGTCAGTTTCTCGTCGGCTGCCCTCGACGCAAGTGGGGTAAAAATATATCCACCTACCCAAGTCCACCGGAAAGGTTTCCAGGGAGGTTTTTCCCAATAGCGCGGGATTGCGCTGATCACAAGTTGAAGTTCCTTCTTTGGGTTTTTTTCTCCCTCCTGAGCGTCTAATAGAACCAAGTGAACAGCCATATCAACTTCTATTCCATCTTGTTTGCAACATGAGCCCACATACCCTCACACATCTCGTACAGCTGTCAGAAGCAGATGTCTTTCGGGGATCGAGAACAAGTGAAACGTTCGCAGGTGTGAACAGGGTATTCCAATAACTCTCTTTTTTCCCTGAATCCTGTACGGAATCAGAGCTCTTGGCCGTTCTGGCCGATACAGAAGTTACACTCACAAGCAGCACGATGAGTCGGGTCCTTGAAGGCGCTAGCTCGTGAATGGATCCTGAGCATGTGGTGAGACTTAGAGCAGTTTCGAGCTTGGCGGCTGATACTGATGATAAATGACGGAGTGAGATGGTTACTAGAGGCTAAGCATAAACCCAAGTTAAGCGTGAGTGGCCCAGTGGTCTGGTTATTTGGCCGAACAGGTGGAAAAGGACAGGGATCCGGATCATTTGCCAGACGCAAGACACTGCTCTTGAGTGTGCCAGGTAAGTCACGACTAACCACGGAATTCAATTCATGCTTGTCATCTTGTCATTCCGCCAACAGGTCTGAATATGAGGTGTTACGCCATGAGGCTTACCCTCGATTACTTCCCTTGCTAACCGCTTTCGATCAATTGATTCCCATCAAATCTCGATTTGTGGAGAATCCCAACTGGAATGTCCCTGGTAGGATTCTAGGACGCTTGCTTTCTACCCGATACTAACCTCTAGATAGGTTCGCAAGTGTCATAGCCCAAAATTTTTACGATGACAAATATGCACCCCATGTGTACGTAGAGCGTTCAAGCTGCCTCAAGGCGACATGCGTTCGTCAGCGGAATCCAACCCCTACGCATCTAGGCACATGATCCTGAATCGTCGATTGTAACCGACTCTTGTATAAATTCAAATACGCTGGAGTACCGCGGGGGTTTCATTGTCAACATTGACTGTTTCTTTCCCATTTCAATGTCTCGGACTCGACAGCCTTATACCGCTATCATCTTCGATCTGGGAGACGTTCTGTTCCAATGGTCTGCTGAAACTAGAACCTCAATATCTCCTCGAATGCTTCGCTCCATTCTCAACACCCCGACGTGGTTCGACTACGAACGCGGCCGCCTAGGCGAAGCCGAATGCTACTCGGATATCTCAACGGAGTTTAACATCCCTCCGGAAGAGATTCGCCAGGCGTTCCAGGATGCGCGCGATTCTCTTCAGGCTAATCACGACCTCATTAGTCTCATTTGCGAATTGAAAACACAGTCCGAGGGCAGTCTACGGATTTACGCCATGTCCAATATATCTCTTCCCGACTGGGAGGTGCTGCGCACCAAACCTGCTGACTGGTCGATATTCGACGATGTCTTCACGTCTGGCGCGGCGGGGGAACGCAAACCCAACCTGGGCTTCTACCGCCACGTTATCGCTGCTACGGGCCTCCAACCCCACCAGGCAATATTCGTCGATGACAAGCTCGAGAATGTCCTCTCTGCTCGCTCTCTCGGCTTCTGTGGAATCGTATTCGACAGTCCATCTACGGTTAAACGTGCCCTTCGTAATTTAATCGGGGATCCCGTTCAAAGAGGACGTGAATATTTGACTCGTAACGCTGGCAAGCTTGAGTCTGTCACGAGAGCGACGCCAAAGCATGAGGCAATTGTCGTTCAGGAGAATTTTGCCCAGCTTCTCATCCTCGAGGCAACTGGTGATAGGTGAGTTACCGCCAATGCATCTCAGGGGCTGCCGTCATGATTAATGATTACGCCTAGGAGTCTCGTCAATCTCGTCGAGCACCCTAGAACATGGAATTTCTTCCAAGGTTTGTACTAGACTCGCGGTCGCCGTTGTGACTGAATCTAACTGATCTACACATTCTCGGTCATAGGAAAAGGCCAACTGACAACGGAAGAATTCCCTTTTGATCTCGACACCACATCTTTGGGCCTCACTATCCTGAAACGCGATAAGGACATTGCTAATTCCGTGATGAATGAGATGCTTGACTATGTGGATCCTGACGGCATTATCCAAGTACGTAAAATGTCATGTGGTCACTTGTTCCAGAAACATTCGCTAACAGGTGTACGCCCTTTTCCAGACATACTTTGATCATCGCCGGCCCCGCTTTGACCCTGTAGTCTGTGTCAATGCCCTGAGCCTCTTTTACGCCTACGGTCGTGGAGCCCAGCTCCATCGAACCTTGAAGTGGGTGCATGAGGTCCTTCTCAACCGTGCCTACTTGGACGGCACTCGTTACTACGAAACCGCCGAATGCTTCCTGTATTTTCTCAGCCGTCTTCTCTCCAGCTCGGGTGATCCGGAGCTTCACGCACTCCTCAAGCCCGTCCTCAAAGAACGCGTACAAGAACGGATCGGAGCAGATGGTGACTCACTCGCACTCGCGATGCGGATCCTCGTTTGCGATTTCGTAGGAGTGAAAGATGAGGTGGATCTACGCACACTCCTTACGTTACAGTGTGAAGATGGGGGCTGGGAAGTCGGGTGGATGTACAAGTATGGTTCTTCCGGAATCAGTATTGGAAATCGGGGCCTCGCCACTGCCCTTGCTATCAACGCTGTGGAAGCGGCGACCCAACCCACGCTCAGGTTTTGTGAATCACCTACGCTGACGTTGGTTGGCCCTGGCGTGAGACGTTCGTCATTCCTTACCAAGCGTCCCCGCAGTGGATCGCTCAAAAACTCTTTGCAATGGCTCTGGCATGGTGGCAAGATGCGTAAATCTGTCGAGATTGGAAGCTGATGTTGGGAACGACTCGGTGTATGAAGGAAGGAAGGACTTTTTAATGCCTAACGCCAAGCAGCGAAACATTCGTTTTGTTATCTTGTACTCCCGCAATGCTTTCTTGATATTATTTATTCCTAGTCCATCTCGATTGTATGTACTTGTATGATTCTCATAATCAGGCAGCCCAAGTCTAGGAATCAGTAGGATATCTATGTAACGGACGAACGTTGACGTTGTAATGAAGGTGAATCAACCACGCAGATAGCGTTGGTATACCGTATTATTTGTTTCTTCGACGTAAGAATAGTCTAGTTTCCGAAGGAAAGCATCAAAGGCGGGATAATCTGAAGGCGGAACTTGTATGCCTGCAAGGACTTTGCCAAGATCTGGTGTAGATTTTTGTCAATACCACAAATCGTACACGTTAACTGGAGTTTCCGGTCCGAACGTACCCCCACCGTGATTGCGGTAGTGGAATAAAGAGATGTTCCACCCTTGGTGCAAGCCTGTGAGAAACTTGCGAAGGGCTCCTGGACGCTCGGGGAAAGCTATTTTTGCGAGGTAGTTGGAATTAAGGTGAGGAGACCGCAAATGGGAAGACGAGATGTCAGTCAAATGTCACATACCGAATCGGAAGACACGCTCGTTCGGGACAGCATGGCGGCCACCAACCATATATCGCGCGTGACTCTTCGCTAGCTCGTCGTCGCTAATATCAAACCCTTTCATATCGGCAGCCTCGAGGGCAGCTAGCACCTGGTGGACCTCGGCGGTCCTACTAGGAGAATCGAGTTTAAAAGACAGTAAAACGTGGGCTCTATCTCCATCTCCGGATAGGTTGTAACGGTATATGAATTCCGTAACTGCGCGTGGATGGATTATTGAATGTAGTGCGATAAAACTGTAAAGAGGATAGTGAGAAAAGAGACCGGAGTGTACTGGTGTGTCGGGATACACTTGCCTTCCTGGACGCTCAGGAATGTCAACGCTCAGAAGTGCTTCCCGGCCTTCGCCAAGTTCTGCACGTTCTGCAACGAACCTGAGGCGGTCGAAGTTCATATTGGCTCCACTGACAACCGCCACAAACTTCTTCTGCGCACCCACAAGATTATTCTTGAGAATGTATCGTTTTAGGCCGGCTAGCGCGAGAGCACCTGCGGGTTCTGTGACAGAACGTGTGTCTAGAAGGTAAGTCGGTTAGCCACTCCACGAACATGTTTGAAATTCTGAGACTGCTCACCCTCAAAGATATCCTTGATGGATGCGCAGATCTCATCATTGTCAACGATAACGATTTCGTCAATAAGCTGCTGGCATATCCTGAAGGGTTCTGCGCCCACGATTTTCACCGCAGTGCCATCACTGAAGGGACCCACGTCCTGTAAGGTCACACGCTCTCCCTTTTTGATGCTGCGAGCCATCGCATCACCGTCGATCGTTTCGACACCAATGACCTTGGTAGTTGGACTTCCGATACGTTTTACATATTCTGAGATTCCGGCGACGAGACCGCCGCCGCCGACAGCACCAAAGATGCCATCAAGTTTATCCGAGTGAGGAAATTGTTTGAGGATTTCCATCCCTACAGTTCCTTGGCCGGCGATAACGAGAGGGTCATCGTATGGTGGTACAAAGGTAAGTCCGTGGGTGTTAGCGAGGCGGGCGCACTCTGCTTTTGCTTCGTCGAAATCATCGCCGTGAAGGACAACTTTAGCTCCTAGGCGGGCGACGTTGCGAACCTTGATGGTGGGTGTGCCTTTCGGCATCACGATCGTACAAGGGATTCCCAGTCTAGCACCGGAAAGGGCAACACCTTGGGCATGGTTTCCTGTAAAAGGGGGAGTGGAATCATGAGTAAGGTGTTGCCAAGTTTAGACGATGGATGTAGGAGAATAGATCCCATGTCAATCTACGCACACTAACCCGCGCTGCAAGTGACGACGCCTTTCCATCGCTCGTCTTCGTTAAGACTAGCCATGAAGTTGTATGCTCCTCGGATTTTGAAGCTAAAGACCTCTTGGAGATCCTCGCGCTTAAGCCATATCTCGTTGCCTAGCTTTGCGCTTAGATTGGTTGCGAGGACGAGGGGAGTTTCTTTGAGGATCTCGTATACTTTGGCGGTTAGGATTAACCTAAGATAGTCGGGGGTGTTGCAGGGAAGGAGATGGTGCTTTGCGAGACGGGGGTATGATAGAGGTTCTGGAGCGTTTGAAGAATATTCTATTGTTGCAGTTGGTGACATGTCTCTGAGCGGGAGGGGGATCGAGGTGAGCGGGGATGAATTGAAATCTCTGACTATAATAAGGGGGACGGCACGTGCCGGATTGGGCCGCATCGTCCGACGAATGACGATCACTGTCCGAAAGACCGTTTGAAGCAGCATCGCTCGTCTATGCCGTTACAAAAGACGATTTGTGGGGCTCGGAGAAAAGGGAGTGCCTAGCGCCGGGGAGAAGGCAGGTGCCCCCTTTATGCTGGCGGGGAGCCGTCCATTCGCACACTCTGGGCTGGACGGATCTTGGAGAGTCGGACCGCTTGGAGATTGGCTGGTGGAACAAGGATGATTTAGAATCAGAAATGGGAGAACAGCAAGTACATAATGAAGCGACGACCAAGCTCCATCCGATGGGTTTTCCAGTGGACGTCGGCTGATCAAGTGACAAAGGTGTGTGAAAGCGGCCTGAGCCCTGCACTGCAGTTCTTGGGGTTGTTTGTCGGGAGACAACACTGTGGGCATGGACGCAGTCGGGGCTCCAGGTGGGTGGGGGGCGGATGGAGGGGGGAGAGTTGACGCGACGCGGTGGATAATGAGGGGAAGCGTGATGGCGGAGGGATGATCACATGACGGATAGAGGCCAATGTTGGTTGGACCCAAGAAGAGGGGACACACAGAGACCGTCAGCCTCTTTCTCTCCTCCAACTTTGTCTTCTCCCACATTCCTTCCCTCCCTCCTATCCACTCTCCCCCCATCTCTCTTCTTTCTCTCACCCATGGCGCAGGCTGCAACCATGGGTCCTCCTCTCTCTCCCCGAGAAATCCGCCGTTCAGGTCGTCGCTCTGCCCCCTCCGCCTCAACCAGTGCCTCAAAGTCCCCAGACTCAGACCTCCCTCCACGACAGAAGGAAAACAACCAGAAACCTCCCCAATCATCTTCCACCTCAGGCCGCAACAAACGCTTCAAGGATGATGCTGAAGAACACGCCGACGATCGCAAGCATGCCACTACAACAACGCACTCGACGAAAACCAACAGCAGCTCCGCAAATCAAAAAGGAAAACGCAAGAACAAGGAAAGGGACAAGCAGAGACTTAGTATCGACGTCAGCGCCGAAACCCTCCAGGACCCGGTAGATGACAAGACGATGGAACCCGCAGAAGAGGAAGAACAAGGCATCACCCGCTGCGTCTGTGGCAGCAACGGTATGTCTACACGCTGGCTTTCTCTTATCGCGACACTTACACCATTCCTAGGTGAGGACGAGACCGATGCTGGCGAATTCATGGTGCAGTGCGAGACCTGCAAGGTCTGGCAGCACGGCTTGTGTATGGGTTATGAATCAGAAGATCAGGTCCATGACGCCGACTACTACTGTGAACTATGCCGCCCCGAGTTGCATGGAGATCTGCTCAAGTGCGTCCTTCGCTCCTCTTGATTCCCCCATTAACATCTCGCCCCTCTCAGAAAACTGGCTAAAAAGGCTCGGCAGCCGTCTGCAGCCTCGCATGGCGCCGCTGCATCACGCGTATCCCGGTCCCATTCACCCACTCATCTCCTTAAACGCCCCTCCGGGAGGAGAAATACCATGAATAGTCGAGATGCTGCGTTTGATGAGAGTCTAAAAGAGATCATGGAAGCCACCGCGGCAGAGGCAGCGGCCCAGGAAAACGCGGGCCAGCAGCAGCTCCAGATGAATGGTGTCCCCCCTGAGACTGAGGAGGATCCCGACGTTGCATCTAATAACAAGAAGAAACGGAAGAGAACAGAGGACGATGTGTAAGTTTAATCCCACTGCTGACGGCTCCCATCAGTTCTTATGAGAAACTAGGTCGAGCAAGAAGCGTACCAGGTCCGCCTCAAGTGCATCAGATCAACAGCCTCCTTCAGTCCCCCGACCACCCACACCTCCACCCAAAGCACCACCACAATCGACCACATCTAATACCAAGACGAACGCCCGTACCAAACGTGTGGGTCGTAAAAACGCCCCTGCCACCGATACACCTACACCCCTTGACGGTGATGAAAGTAAGGAGGCACCATTCCAAAGTCACCTTCGTTCACTCACGTGACATTCTCCAGCAACACAGTCTGCCACCACCACCACCACGGCCCCCACAAAACGACAAGGAGGCAGCAGTCGTTCCAAAGGATCCGGTGCTACTAAACGTCCACCCATCTCACACTCAAATTCTCATGGCAATAACAGCATGAGCCATGAACAAGGATCGCGAAGGGGCCAATCTCACAACGTGAATGGCCAGGGCAGCTCCGCTCTGGAATCGTCGCGTGCATATCGGAATTCCCATGCATACGCAGTTTCGCAGCAGCCTCTATTCACGTCATGGGGTCTCCCAGATTATTTGGCACACCTCGAAGAGATGTTGCCGAGCAATACCCCACAACCCCTAGAGATTCAGTCTGGCGGTGGTGCAACTGGTGGTGGGAGGGAAAGCATGGAGAGAACCATGGAGCGGGGTGTAAAAGTCAAATGGCCAAGCAAACGTATGAGTGTTGGTGATATGAACAAAAGGGTCCGAGCGCTAGTGGAGTGGGTTGGTCGTGAGCAGGCGAACGCGACAGATCGCGAACGGCGAAGGGCGGCCTTGGAAAAAGCGCTCAAGCAAGAATTGGAGACATCAGAACAGGAGGCTAGTGGCCCCGCCGATGATAGCGCCATGGCCGTTGATGGAGCTGGCACTGCTTCGCAGACTCCGGGTCAGCCCAAATCGGTCGGGGAGTCCGAGATCGACTCATCCAGGGCCGCTTCGGCTTCCTTGTGGAAGACTGACGATGGAAAGCCGATGTCGACTATGAAGATGATGGAGGAGCTGATGGAGGAGCTAATAAGATTCCAAGAAAGATTTGGTCCTGGCGCCAAAACTAGAGAAAGGGAGAGGCGGTCAGCGATTACAAGCTAGGACGCACTTGCTTTACTTTTCGTTCCTCGTTGGTTCTACCCTGTGTTTATATTTTGGATCCGGAAATGTTTTTTCTTCTTCTTTGACTGCTGTCTCTTTCCTGTTTTTTTCTCTCCGAACTATTGCTATTTTGTATTATTATATTTTATCACGTTACTTGCTTAATTAGCATTTCGCCGACTACCTTGTATGCCAGATCCGAATATCTATTTTACTGTCGTCCCTCATCACCACCAATGCTGCACTTAGAGGGTGGGAGTTAATGCGTCAATGGAGAATGGGCTATATTTAAAACTGTTTGGTATTACCGTTTGGTCCAAAACCCGGTACAAGTCCCCCACTATATTCCCGTTTTCACTAAACCAATCATATTCCTCACTTCGTTCCGTCGTTGACTCTTCGGACTTTCATGGCTGACTAGACGACACATCCATATTACTATGGCTTCAAGCGGCACGGATTCACTGGACGACGTAGGCAACCAGGAGTCTCGTCTGGACATGCATTTCTCAGATTCAGACGAGGAGCATGAGGATAGTGGATTTCCACTCAGGGGCGATTATTCCTCGCGCATGGAGGAAATCATGAACGACGAAGAGGAAGAGGAAGGAACAAGTTTTAAATTGGATAGTGATGACGAGGAAGAGGGGTTCGTGTATACGGGTGTTGACTCCGCGCCGAATGCTGCGTCGAATTATCGGGATCGGCTGCGTGAGGTGTTGGGGCAGGATGAGTTGACAGATGAAGGTGAGGGTGATGGTGTGCCTGCGGGTGCAGACGTGCCGAAGGTCGTCGTGGAGGGAAACCATCCTTCGGTAAGTCGTTTCCTGCCACAAGGATTTATATTTCAGCTGATCGAATGTACAGCCAGAAACTTCGTTGAACCGGACAGCTTCAGCCCTTTCTCTCCGTCCTACTTCGCCTTCACCTAAGGTGTTTACCCCCGTTCCACGGAAAGCGTCTTCGAAAATTGCGAAATCGTTCCTCCATCCAAATGTTTCCCGTCTACGCTCCCATTCACCTCAGCTCCCAACATTCTCCAGCACCCCAGAAACCACGCTCTCTTCCTCACTCATTGGCTTCCAGTCACCCTCTTCATCCCAAAACATTGCCCAGACCTCGCGTACCCTCTCCCGTGTCTCATCCTTCTCAAATTCCATCTCCCAATCTCCTTACCACCCCCAAAATCCGAGTGCGTCACAAAAGCGGGACCATCAGGAAGTTATAAATGCAGTGATACAAAATATCGAGAAGGACGTATTCAGATGGACGAATCTGCATACGGTTACAAAGGAAGTATACGCGTCTGCGAACAGTACAACAAGGAAGGCGATGACAGTGCTCGGGGCACAGAGGTTCGAGACACCGACCGTGTTGGCTGCAAATGGTTATATTTGCATCGGGACCTCGGACGGGAAGATCTTGGTGTATGATTTTCGGCAGAACTTGAAGTGTGTGTGTGGTGAGGACTCACCTGGTGAGTTTCCGTTTACCTTCGGGTAGTATGCGTATGTTAATGCGAATGGTTGGGTTGCAGAGAACCCCCTTGGCGCCGTTACGGCTCTCGCATTATCGCACGACCATACGTGTGTTGCGGCAGGCTATTCGACAGGATATATCCAGATCTACGACCTTAAGGACCCGAAAAAACCCATCCGCTCCGTCCCACCAACGTCGTTGTCCCTTGTCTACTCTGGCAGGAAGGAAGGACATATCCAAGGCTCGCGTATCGTCAGCATAGGATTTGTTGCCGGACGTCACACCGCCGTCGTTTCCGCAGACATCCACGGTCTCGCATTCTATCATTCCCTTGGAAAAGTCCTTTTCGTGGAGGCTTCGGACATCCTACGGATACTAGGACGGTATCCTGATCCCCAACCGCCACCTTCACATTCACCCGACGTACGAACACAGACCGTCAAACAGAGAAACCCTCGGTATACCATTCTTATGATGGCACCACTACCATTGGGTACTTCACCGCACGTCACGGATAATTATAGCCTGGTCGCGATGTTGACGCCGACGAAATTGGTTGTGGTGGGTTTGAAGCCAAGTCCAAAGACATGGTTCAAGGTTCCGAGAGGATTGGAAGAAGGCGGAGCCTGGCGCTCGCAGACGCGGTGGAGAGGCACAATCGCATGGTTTCCTAGTGTTTCTCAGGAGCCAACGAAGCCGCAGGCAAATACAAGCGGCGACATCGCTGGTGGAAACAAGAAAGGAAAAGGAAAGGAGAAAATTGACGAGACCACGGGACCACCGATGGCGCCTGTGCTGGCGTTCTCGTGGGGCAACGCATTGCGTGTGATTAAGATTGAGGAGGTGAAGGTTAAGCAGGTGTTGAAGAACGCAAAGACAGGGAAGGAAAGGGAGGTGGAGGTTGGGGCCGTTGTGTACAAGGATATACTTTCGTGGACCGCGGAAGAGGAGATGTTGGCTATCCAGTGGCTAAATGCGCAGGTGAGTCGGATTTTGACTTTTTGTTGCTAATACGGGTACTGAGGGACCTTGTAGCAATTGGTCATCCTCACTTCAAACCAGATGAGCTTGTACGATCTTCCAGCCTCCAAATTGATTGAGCAGGTGCAGTTTGATGCATCGACACTGATGTCACCGACCATTGGGTCCACCGTGAGGGGGGACATAAACTACCAGGACTCTGTGCGAGATGTCTCACACAGTATACGCATATATAAAGGGAAGATATTCCTCTTGGTGAGCTACGGATTTTGGCACGCCTAGTTTGCGTTGTACTCACTTGATATGCAGGGTCGAAACGAAATTCGTGTGGGTACTCTTTTAACATGGGCAGATCGGATACTGTCCCTCGTAGAGGACGGAGATTTCCTCAGTGCTATTGAACTCGCCAGATCTTACTATCTCGACGAAGCACCAGGGAACAGGAACGGCCTCCCCACAGACCCCCAACTCCGTAAAGAAGTCATCGGTGATAAACTCCAAGATCTCATGGTCGCATCTGCCCGCTACGCCTTTTCGGAAGACCGGATGACAGACTCAACACACGTAACCCCGGACGGTCGCGGGGTCGACCGGACGGCACTATTTGAAAGTCTGGTGACAACATGTTGTCATGCATGCATTGCGCTGGACGACACCGAGTTCCTATTCGAGGAATTGTTCCAGAAATACGATGACGCTGGCATTTCGGCGATCTACTTGCGGCATTTGGAGCCATTCATGTTGGATAACGAGATTCGTTACGTTCCCCCGCGGATAACCCAGAGACTTGTAGGTCTGCATGAGGAGGATGGGAGACCGGACCTTGTGGAACGTGTGATATGGCACATTGACCCGGCGTGCTTGGATATCAATCAGGCTATACAACTGTGTCAGAGGCACCATCTTTACGACGCCCTGATATACGTTTACACTCGCGCCCTACGGGACTATGTCGCTCCCATCGTTGAGCTCCTCGGGCTCATCCGGCGCGTGCTCATACACCGACGAATGAAAGCGGGGAACGCGAGTAACGAGTCGGATGACGAATCAGATTCGGAGTCCAGCCTGGAGCCGATGATTGTGAGCTCGTATAAAGTTTATCCTTACCTCTCGCACATTCTCTCCGGCCTTACATATCCCAGTGAAGAACCTTTACCGGAGGATGAGGCATTCCAAGCGAAGAAGGACATATACACATTCCTGTTCTACGGAAGATCGAGCATTTGGCCGCCGGGAGAAGATGGGAAGCTGATATTGACATCTGACGAGGAGGGTGGTATTGAACCAACGTATCCCTACATTCGACAACTACTCCAGTGGGATGCAGAGTCGTTCCTACATTCCCTCGACATTGCGTTTGAGGACACATACCTCAACGATGAGAGCCAAAGTATCAACCGTCTTATCATTGTCCGGATACTGGTCGAACTCCTCAATTCGGACTCGTTGTCTTCGGAAGATGTGATGTTCGTGCACATCTTTATAGCGCGAAATGTCCCTAAATATCCTCAATTTCTCAAGCTGGCACCTAGCGTACTAACCAAGACGCTTGTGAACCTCGCGATGGGGGACAAGGCAGAGACAAGGGAAGACAGACAACTGGCTGCAGAGTACCTGCTGTCTGTGTATACCCCACATGACAGCGAGGACATCATCAGTCTCTTCGCGGCCGCAGGATTCTACAGGATTCTACGAATGTGGCACCGGCAGGAACAACGCTGGGACCTACTGTTCCTGACATACCTAGACGATCCAGATATCCATCCACTGCACGCGTTTGAGAAGCTGGATGAAGTACTAATGACCGGCATGCAAACGAATAAGGGCGTGCTTCCGCCGCAACTAGGCACTATTGTAGAGACTTCCCTGGGACAATTACTGGATATCGGGATCCCAGAAACAGCACGGCTACTACAGAAGCACCTCCCCCATCTCCATCCTAGTGCCCTGGGAACCCTTGGTGGTTCAGAGGGAGATGCCAAGCGGTTCACATACCTCCGAGCCCTATTCTCTCCAATAAAAACAGACGACGCTACCACTCCCCCGCCCAGTTATCCGCTTGACTCCTCGTCAGAGCTCCGCAACAAGTTCGTCGACCTCCAATGTCGCTTTCACCCCGAAGAAACGGTCACCGTCCTTGAGTCCCTACCACCTGACTTTCTCCGGCAGGACGATGTTATCCGGACTTGCGAAGCCAACAAGGTCTATGATGCTGTCATCTGGGCGTACGATGCGCAAGGGGAACCCCAGACTGCTCTTGACAAAGCTGTGGGTTATCAGAGGAACTTGGCCTTACAGGTCGTGCAATCATTCCGAGAACCAGCAGAAGACCCAAAGACACGCATAGACAAAGTACTTGCTTCGCTTCGTGCGATTGGTCAACGGGGCATTGACATCTGCCTACGAAGGTCCCGCAAGTCATCCGACATGGATGTGCCACTAGAAGATATCTGGTTCACACTGCTGAATAGCCAGATCAGTGTGGTGCAGCTCGTATCAGCATGTCAATCTTCCGCCAACCCAGAGCTGGACGAAGAGATAAGGGGCAAATGCTTGTCGGAACTGCGTTCGCTTGTTCAGAATACATTTGGCGCACTAGTTTCCATTACCTCAACCTCGGTCGTTTCCTTCCCTCGGCTGTTCAAACGACTAGTCAACTCGACCACCTCAACAACACACTCTCATTACGACGAATTCCGGACAATCTTGACGGGTATGCTCGAATCATACAGATCGGATGGTGATATGCTTACGATGACAAAACAACTCCTCGAGCGGGATTTGTTCGACACAATAGCAGACTTCACCCGACAGAAATCACGCGGTTGGACATTGGAGCGAGGTGTCTGTGTACGTTGTCGTAATCCTTTGTCGAAGAAGCCACCCGAACAAAACACGGATACACCCAGTGAATTGGATGTTTCGGTTCTCCAGATTATTGTCTCGAGAACCGGAAAGGCTTACCATTCCCAGTGTTGTATGGATTGATATACCCCTGTCATGATCCCTCCCTTCCCTCCGTATTTTTTCTGCACGAATGTCATGTAATGCGACAAACTAATCTCTAGACTCATACAAAGGAACAATATTGTAGAGAACGGAATATCACCCGTCGACTTCTGTCCATGTAACCACGTTGAAAGCCAATCATCAACACACATATGAGCGGAGGCAGTGAGGTGTCACTCACGATCGCTGGTCAAGACGACATTTCTCAAGGACTCATAATGCTCGTTATTTGTTAAATCAATCCCGAGGGACTGGGCTTCTTTGCCAAACGCCTCAACGTCAAGAATCATTTGAGCTTTTATGCGTTCCTCATCATGAACATCATCGTCCTTGGCATTACCGAAAAGTGAGAAAGTGGTCTTCTTTCCCTTCTTGAGCCTTCGTAAAGATTCTTCTGTCTTCTTCATTGCAGCTAGATACGAAATATACCTGAAGATCATAAGGACCAGTTTCACTAGTCCAAAGGTTTCACTCACCTCTGGGCAACATTGTTGAATATCTCTTGTGAGTACTCTAACGAATATATGTCTTTCAAAGCCCGGCCGGGACCATCTGGTGACCCAATGCCAAAGAAGGCCCTGAGAGGTCTGAAAATAGTCTGAACAAAATAGCTTGGTTCCGTTGGAAGCCGTTTGTTTGCCATGGCTCGGAATTGGGAAGGAATGGATCTAACAGGAAGTAACGCCTCACAACAGCGTTTAGTCAGGATGGCAACAATCTGGCTCGATACTGGTTGTGTGACCGACGTCGACTTGGAGAGTGTATGCTTAAGGACATCTTCATTAATATCAGCCATTTGGAAGGGGGTCATGAGTGTAATTGAATACCTTGCGGTCCCTGTATATTCGTAACCTCCAAAATCTCCGGGGGAAGGATGACGCTGATTTCTTGTTGCCACAGGTTATCGATTTCGCTCTTCAATAGCTTAACATCCCCTAGTATCGCAGCGTATTGCCGCAGCAAAGCTTCATCAGCAGCTACCGTTTCTGCTGATGACGTTTCCGTATATGCATTGGTTGATGTTGCAGAACGCGACGCAGAACTACTCTCTCCTATGTTCGCATAGGCGGAATTAAGCCAAGCGGTGTATCTGCTCAAAAGCTAGGAGGATATCAGCTCCCATCATACCTGGTTTGAATTCATATTCAATACCTGTAAGGTTAGCCGCCAAAATCTATGGCTCAACTCGGGGATAAGAACTTCAGGGTTCCAACACATTGTGATCGCTTTCCATAACTCGGCCGTTTGTGATAATGAAAAAGTATCTTGATCTGGTTTTTGATTAAGCTTGTCCGTTTGTCAGAAAGGAACAGCGCACCTTTGGCAGCTGAGGGCTCTATACGTGGTTCATTGAGAGCCTCTTCCACACCAATAACAATTTCTTTCCATCGTAGTTGGAAATATACAGGTAGTTGCCATCGCCTTTCGAATTCTTGGTAGAGGTCGTGTTTCCTCATAACGTGTATGGCCTCTGGCGAAGGTGCATAAAGCTCTAAACATCGCAGAAAGTTTTGTGTGATATCGTAATTCTAGACTTGGTAAGATCAGATTGACATGCAAAGTACAGGTGCCACACCTTTCGAAGGTCATTAGGACGACCAGAAGCAAACACGTTGTCCCCAATGTCATTGATGATCGCGTGGGCCACTTCCTCCCAAACTACGTGGGCCATAATCTGAAAGCCTTCTACGGCACCCTCCTGCTCCAGGACGCTGTTACCAACGAGTTTATCTTTAGTCGATCTCTTGCTTGAAACCTTCTCTGCTACTTCCATGATGTCCTTCATATCACGTGCGACAAAGCGCAGAATCTGATTGTAGACATGGGCTAGGGGGTTGTCTTCGTCTTCCGCAAAGACTGTGTGCGGCGGAGCGGCGAGGTGGGTTGTGGATGACGAGGAATCTTGCTTGCCAGAGAACGCCGTAAACGGAGTATACGGTGTTCGCAAAGGAAGGCCTGTTGAAGGAATGAGTTCTAACGATCCAGGTTGGAAAGGCGTTTTCGGGACAATAGGAGAATGTGGAACCCCTAAAGCATTGTGATAGACGGTCTAAAGATGCGTAAGAACACATCACAAGTAAGCATCTGGAATTCGTGCCTTCCTCAAGAACGGCCTCATGACTTCCTGCCGCAACACGTCCTCGGCATCACGCCATAGTCCAAGGACGTCATATGTACGAAGACATTCCTTGAAGTCGGCAAACAACTTCGCTCGTTCGATTTCTGACAAACGACCATCTGGCTTGTTATCTCGCATGTTCGTCAGCAGCGCTGCAAAAAGATGGTCTAAATCGGATGACAATGTTGATTGTATGCGGTCGATACGCTAGCAAGACAGGGATCAACACAAAGGTAATACCATGATATAGGGATATCTTACAAACCCATTGTAGTTCATCCACAAATGCACATTTCTCTTCCCGGGCTTTTGAAACGTGATACAGTAACTGCATATACTCCGCCGCTACCCGTGCAATATGTTTTGCTCGATTGCTTCTGCCTCTATGCACAGACATGAGCCAGTTGATCGATCATGGGGTTGACTATCGTACTTCTCTTCATATGCGTCGTCATGGGCACTGGGCATTCCTGACGAATTGACACCAGTAAAGCTATCCTCCTCCTCCGGCGATGTAATCAAAAGCAAGGATTCCAACCGTGTAACGGACTCCGATATCTTGAGAAGAAGGTGCAGAAGCGCCTGAAGAGATCATAAGTTGAGAAGAACCACGACATAACCGCAACTTCATGCACCTTTTCTTCCCGTAGAGAAGCACGCTTGTCGAGTTTCTCTTGAATAGCATTCTGTATTGTTTGCAGCTCCCTTCTAGATTCCTAAACCCCGTTGAGTTTCAAGCTAGAGACAACCTTGGGGGTTGACGTACAAGCACCTGACCTCGCAAATCCCCCAATGGCACCCGAATTCTCTTCAACCGCGAACCTTCGCTCCGTAGGTCGGTGCTGAGGCTGATGAAAGCCTCATAATCGTTGTTGATGAGTTGTACGAGTTCCTCCTTCAGAGTAGACAAGTAGTCACGGAGCTCCGCTCGTAACTCAGGTAAAGACGCTCGCGCTCGCGAAAGTAGGAATTCTTCAACGTTGAAGACGGGTCCGGTCAACAGAGTGTTGTGATGCGAAAGAGGCCCGTAATCTGGAAGGTTGATTGGATGCGTGTCCACGCCATCTGGAGGTGAGGCCTGCGACTGCCGACTTTCGCGAGAAACAAGCTCCTCAGCAAGACGCTCAAGCTGGTATGGATCTTCAGCATTGGCGCGTCCGTGATTCGCTTGTTCGAACGAAGACATCATAGAGGGTCAAGGAACAACTAGGGAACCGAAATAATCATAGATGTTCTGATGGCAATGCAAAGGCAAAGTACATAAACGCCGGATTTCTGTTGATGTCTGAATTGGGCAACAGATAAACCAACCTCACATAAGGACTGACACTGGTTAAATACACGGCGTGAATACAAGACGGAGCAGAATGGAATAGGTATTCCATCCCAGGGGTATAACCCAGCTAATGCATAACCACTACACGCCGAGCTCTTCAACTTGTTCCTCAGCCTCTCCTCTCTTTCCGATCCTTCGAATGAGCCCTTTGACTCTGTGAAACCTGCTAGAAAGGTTATTCGGCCAATTTTGGCGTAGCTTCTTGCCACTCCCAAATCTGATGATGTAGTAAAAGATAAGGGAACTAAGGAACACAGTGGACAAGGCGACTATGGCTTTGGTGGCGATGAGAGTACCAGAAAAGCACATAATCAGGAAAGCCAGCAGGAATGTGACTACACTTTGCATAATAAAGAGAAGTAAGTACCGTAATGGTTGACGGTGTCCAGTGGACTACTCACGACCACAAAACAAGAGCATGAGGTAGGCTCCAAATGAGGACCAAATGCTCGAGGCGATGTCGTGGTCCTGATGCGGTCTCATTGAAAATGTGATTTAACTACCAAAGATATCAGAATACCAAGGTGATCGACTGCAAATGGATACTCACAATCTCCTCAGAAGTGCTAGGGCGATGGGCCTGGTGTTGCCTGTACATTACCATGCTCAAGATGAGGCCAAAAAGGCTAGAGGTTAGCGATAGATAGCTCGCCACTTGTTCTGGAGTGCTGTGTGTGTCTGGTGGGGGTTTTTGGAACATCGGGATAGCTAAGAACGCGCAATTCGCAGCTAACATTATAGTCGCCTTGTTTGCGTCAGCCCCGAGGCTGAAAGTACATCTCTGAGGATCGACTCACGACTGTCATCGTCTGGTTCCATTCCTCCTGCAATTCTTGAAAGAACCTATTCCAGTGAATTGTAATGACAGATCTATCAACAACCAACGGCTCTACGCGCTTCAATTGTGCGCGTGGAATGAAGAATAAGAAAGGAGAAAAGGCCCAAAAGAACTTGGAGCGTTGCTCAGGGTTTGGAACTTCGAGGACCGATTGGTATCTGCTCAGCCTGGCACCCCATACACCGTAATAGTTTCGGAGCCGGTCCTGGACTAAATCAAGCTCAATGAAGCGGAAATGGTTGGCACACGACAATGCGTGCTCACTGATGTGTTTCATGAAGCGACCTATCTCGTTGAGGAGGGGCATGAGAATTAAAAAACGCAACGAAAAACTGACGCAGGCATCACCTATGTGCCAGTTTGAAGTTCTGCAATCTGTCCAACCGTCAGCTCAACTAAGCCCGGGAGACTCAAACCTGCTTACCCTTTGACACTCGGACGACGTTCAACATGTTCTGCAGAGACTCGTGTGTGTATGTGATGGTCGAACTGGTGGAGGAGATCACATCTGCACCTTCTATGTTAATCTAAGTCCGTCCGCATCGAACCCCTGGGAAACACCTCACCTGTCATAGCAGACACAAGTGTGTCAACCGCGTATTCGTATATCTCGGGTGTGAGTGTTTGCACATCTGGAAACGTATCCCAGTAAGCCCTGGGTGACGATAAGTTAATACGAGCAGAGGGACCACAAGGGAGATCAGCATACCAGTATTCGGACTCCAAGCATGTCTCTGTAGCAGCAGCAGTTTAGCATAGAGCAAAATAGAAATATCAGGAAGCCCACCAATCTGAAACGCGGAAATATCTCCACGAACCTCTTTAATGAAATCTGACTGACTTTCGATCTCAACCTCCTCGAGCCAGTAGACGGTTCGGGTTGGATGATGTACAAAGTAATAGCCACACTTCCATTTGCCGATGGTTTCATCTTTGCACAGTTCGAGTACAAGGTCACTCATCGGGGGTATGGATACGTTGAAATGGGAGATTGAGTTTCTTATGTCTCGTAAGAAAGCTTCAATCATGCTCGCCGTGTCTGCCTCGAAAAGCCATTCTTCTGTAAGGATCCTCTAGCGACAACCCACAGTTGAGCCGGCGTCCAATAACGAAAAATCTTCTTCTTACCATTGGGCAATCCTCCGACGGTGGCAAGCAGAAATATGGCAGACCTTCTGGGTGAACGCATCGTTGCCAACCATGCGGAAGCTTCTCTCTAAGCAATGCCAGTCAATAAAGGTTGTCGCGTGGCTGCGATAGACATACTCGTTCCTAAAGTGGGTGGACAAGGGCTTTACTTTGCGTTTGGGATGTTTGTCCTCGCTATTGATCACACATCCGTCAGTCAAAGAAAGGAAAACAGTGGGTATTACATACATGGTTCTGCACAATTTGTACCTTTGGCCAAGTGTCGGAGAAGCTGGGTATATCAGTCGTGGCAGTTTGGCACCAGGGTTCAGATAGTCAGCAGAGGACTCATGAAGAGTTTGTAGTGAGTCTCTATCATTAGGAGAGACCGAGACAGAGCGGGAAGCAGCGATCTGCGTCGACGTGCCAGATGAGTTAATCTCTAGGTCGTTGGAGCCCATAGTTCACTGGTGTTCGTGGCAGAGTTTTTGAAGGGCTGTTATACACGGTGGGGGACATCATGAGATGATCCAAGCTGTGCAATGCAGTGATTGGGCGTTGAGCGCTAAGCCGTTCAACGAGGCTGTTCATAGTCTTCTACGTTCATTACCTAACGTCTCAATGCTCATCGCTGCGTGACAAACGAGCAACAGCATTAGCGTGACAAGGTGACGCTATCAAGCGGATGGCAATGTCTTCTACTCCGACCCCATCCTCTGCGAGTCCAACTCCTACCCCTCGCCATGCCCTCACAGCTGTCGAGAAACAACGTGCCCAGCTCGAAAAGCTCCTCAAGGATCCCTCAAAACCTGCTTATGTTCCTCCTCCGCCGAAAGAAAAAACCATACGTCCTGCACGTGAAATGATGAAGAACGTGCAAGGCTCGAGTGCCGGTGCCGGTAGTGGTGAATTCCACGTTTATAAAGCAAGCAGGCGCCGGGAGTATGAGCGTTTAAAGATAATGGAAGAACAAGCACAGAAAGTGTGTTGCATCTGTGTTCTTCCCTCAAGCAAAGCTGATCCAGAAAAAGGAGGCCCTCGCTGCCGAGTTTGAGCGCAAACGTAAGGAAGCTGAAGAAGCCGCAGAGACAAAGACTGCGAAGAATCGGGCGAAGCGACAGAAAAAGAAAGAAAGAGCCAAACAAAATCGCGGAAAATCGGAAGATGCCAGCAAGTCAGACGCAACTCTAGGAAATTCTGAGGCTCCAGAGCTACCATTAAAGAAGAGGCGCTTGATAAATGGAAAAGAACTTGTTTTCAGAAAACCTGGAGAGGAAAGTGATGACGAATCGGACGAGGGTTCGCAACCCTACGAACCGCTAAAGGAGCAAGAATCACAGGCTGTTCCTGAACGTGCAACTCCACTGCCAGTTGCCGAAGGAGCCAAAATAACTATCCATGAGGACGATTGATCCAAAAGAACCAGCAGTAATACATTCAGGTATGGATTGCGGCTATAGTTCTAATTTTGACCTTTGGGACTCTGACAACTTTAACCCAGATTCATACCCCTGCGCTTCACATTTCGAGCGATTCACATCCTCTGTATGCTTAGATATTTCTCGAGCTCATTTGTATCTTACCTTCTCCATGACTGAAAGCAGACAAGGATATCTATTTCCCCTGTATAATAAGCCCCTAGCTTCGCTAGTTTCAATCAACGGAAAAACTTGCCACAACCAAACCGCCGATGCTATTCTACGAGACTTCTGAAATGTCCGGCTCGGACCAATGTGATCCACTGTCATATATTTAACGTCCTTGCCCAGGCTTGTTCAGTACCGCTGGGAAAGGGTTGCTTGGGAACTGGCTCCAATCCCCGCTTGTTATTCCCAACCTGGCGAGCAGGAAGCCTGACAACCCCAAGAAGGAGGATAATAAATCGTCATCCAAACTCACTTGCCACATGTCTTCTCAAGTTCTATCTCATCGTTTTAGCCATATCTGAACAAGCACCTGCTCCGAACAATCCATCTGACTCTCCCTTTGCGCATTCCGGTCCCGAAATTTAGCCTCAATTCTGATCACCCTTCCCACCCCGGTGATTGAAGCTCGCTATACACTGTGGCTCTTGGGTATAAAAGGGATATGTTGAACCAGATGCTCGTCAGCAATCAGAAAACATGAAGTTCCTCACAACTCTCATCGCTGTCGTAACCGTCGCCTTGAACCAGGCCAACTTGGTAAAATCGTTTCAGCTATGTATGCGCCTTTCCTGTCTCACCGTCCCGTTTTTGTAGGCCGCTTCCCATGGTGGTGTCATTGGCTACCAGATTTCAGGCACCTACTACAAAGGGTGAGTGCGTTTCCTGTGGCCCGGCTTCGTCGCTAACGATGACACCAGGTTCATGGCCTACAACACGCCTGTTGGCCAAAGTTCAATCCAGGTATGATGCTACTATAATCTTCGGTACGAGTGGTTGACGCGACACCTCTCGCCTGTTACAGCGTGAATGGGATACTTACGACCCGCTCACGAGCCCCACTGATAGTTACCTGGCCTGTAACAAGAACGGGGCATCGCTTGGGAGTGGTCAGCTCTCTGCCAGTGTCGCTGCTGGAAGCAGTATTACGGCATACTGGAACCAGTGGCCTCACACCATCGGAGTAAGTTATCGCAAATATTCGTCCATAGCTTCCGCTAAGCGCCCATGAGCCCGTCATGGTCTACATGGCAAGGTGCCCGAGCGGCTGTGCTTCTGCAACACCTTCCTCTCTTTCTTGGGTGAGTAATTAGTTGGAACCGCACCTCTGTTGTTGCGTTGATTAACCTCCCTTCGTATATTTAGTTTAAGATCGACCAGGCTGGTCTAATTTCGGGAACCCTGACATCAGGGACATGGGCACAAGGCCAACTTGTTGCTAATAATAACTCTTGGTACGTGCCTCAGCTGTGTATGATGACCCCGTTTCGTGCAGACCCTGATTGGTGCACAGGACTAGCACTATTCCTTCAAGTCTTGCCGCTGGCGAATATATGATCAGGCACGAGGTCAGCACAGCCAACAAAACCATAGGTTCTCTCCTTTCTGATGTGACATATGACTTTTTCAGCTCCTTGCCATCCATACGTCTAACCAACCACAGTTCTACCCCGAATGCGCTCACCTCCAAGTCACTGGAGGTGGTTCTGCTCAGCCTTCCGGCAGCTACCTTGTCAATTTCCCTGGTGCATACAAGGCGTAAGTTGTACGTGATGGTGTTACAACAAGTAACTGACAAGGCTGTCCTTAGTTCGGACCCCGGTGTTACCATCGACATTTACTCTCAACCGACTGTCACTAATTACACCATCCCCGGACCTGCAGTCTGGAGGGGATGAATTCGCGCGTGAATATTCAGCTGATGTTACTATGATTCTCCCTATACTCTGTAACGATCTAGAACTTCGTCTTAGTCACATGATCAATGGGATATTCGTCGAGATTAAGATAAAAATGACTTGTACTTCAATATGGAAGTGGCCGTCGACCCTTCAGAGATTGCAGCACAGCTGGGGGAACAACTCGTCTCCACGATTCTGCAGAACGCCCCAACAGAGAATGTCAAGTCACTTGTTGAAGCAGGGGCACCTGTTTGGTACCAAAACGCGGCCGAAGGCGCTTCGCCACTCCATGCAGCTGCCTATGCCCGTAATCTCGAACTCGTGCAGTATTTAATTGAGAAAGGCGCAGTATGGAATGCAGGTACGTCCAGCTTCAAATGGTATCCCATGAGGCCGTGCTAATCGTGTGATACAGTGGATTACCTACAGAACACAGCCGGAGATATTGCTCTCTCCTATAATGATACTGAGATCTATAATGCCATCCGCAATGCAGGTATACGGGCAGGTGCATCAATTCTTTGCCAAACTACGCTAAATGTGAGGTTGGCTAAGAACTTTTAGAACTGCTTCTTGGAATCCTCTCGGCGAGGGGTGGCATTGAGTCCGACCCACGGACGAATCTGATCCTTCAAGGATCCGATGACACCGCTGCTGGGCCTTCTGAAAACTTCCTTTCATCGAGGCTGCGGTATACGAAAGATGAGACAGGGCAAGACGTCTGTTTCGTTTCTGCGGATGGGGAGGAGGTTGGCGTTATGATGGGCTGGGAGGTGCCCATAATGACGGAGACGGTGCAGGCGATCTATGATTCTTTGCCTGAGCGGGACAATCTCAGAGTCCTGAATATAGGATTCGGACTGGGAATTGTAAGTAGCTTGCCTGCAGCTCATGAACAATATGATCGAGGTTGTTACTTAGATCGACCGGCTATTTCAAGCCCTGCCAACCCCTCCTTCACACCACGTCATTATCGAACCTCATCCCGATGTCCTGCAATACATGGAAGACAATGGATGGTACCAGAAGCAAGGAGTCAAAATTCTTGAAGGGAAATGGCAAGATTTCGTCGAACGGGAGGATCTCCTGGCTCTCGGTGGTTTTGACGTCGTCTATACTGACACGTTCTCTGAAAACTACCGAGATCTACACAGATTCTTTGAACATCTACCTAATTTGCTATCCGGACCGAATGCTAGGTTCAGTTTCTTCAATGGTCTTGGAGCTACAAGTGAGTTGCTACAAGTTTTTGGGTAATGGTAGTTGACAACTGTGAAAGATCCCTTGTTCTACGACGTGTATACCCACATCGCCGAACTTCATCTTTCAGATATTGGCCTTGATGTACAATGGTCAGAAGTGGATGTCCGGCCCGAGAAGTACGAGGAACGGTGGGGAAAGAGTAGAGAATATTTCACTGTCCCGGTGTATCGCCTTCCGCTAGCACGCCTCTCCGTTTTGCTCTAGAATCTACCATAATACTGATCGGGCCACGAATGAAATTAAATGTTGTTCCGAGTGTCAAAAGTGATTTGTGTTTTGGACGTTTTGGATTCTTATTATCCACTGACGGCAATCTCGGCCAACTCGCCTTCCCACGTTCCTCCCTGCTCTGTTTCTGCAAACATGACGATTTACAGCCTATACATTTTCGACCGGTACGTCTCCGTCCCCCACTTGACAATATTCGAAAGAATCCAAGTCAAAACCCAGTCATTGTACTTGCGTCTACTATCAGGACTGGCACCGTACGAAGCGCCCCAAGCCAGCGGTTGAGGGCAACATTCTGCCCGCTGTTTCCCAAGCCGTTTCACCCACAACAATAGCAGACAAGACAACCGTGAATGCCTTAACCTTTAGTAGCCCACGGAACACGCTCTCATCCTCCACGGGCATTATCGTTGCTACGAACGAGAACACGGCGCGGTCCACACCACCACTGCCTCCTCCACCTTCTACTGTCCTCGTCCAGCAACAACAACAGCAGCAACAGCTGGCTGCGTCAAACACAGGGCTTCCTTTTGATGAGGAAGCGAAACTGGTGTATGGGGTGGTCCTTTCGTTGAGGAACATGGTTAAGAAGCTGTCGGGGAGGTATGCCCAAAATCATGCTATAATTGCTTTCTCAGTCAACGGTTGATAGGGATGAGTCCTTCACGAGTTATCGAACATCAACATACAGGTTACACCTACACGAAACGATCTCGGGCTACAAGTTTGTCATGCTTACAGACCCCAAGACGGATTCCCTTCGGTTCGTCTTACGGCAGATACATGCGGGTCCTTTCGTAGAATATGTTGTCCGGAATCCTCTTGTGAAGATGGATTCCAGAGATTATGGCATTGACAATGAGTATTTTCGCACAAGCATCGATAGACTTGTACGGGGCTTGTCTGTATTCGCGTAACCCGTGCCCAATGCTCAACAATCTAGGTTCGGAAGAGATGATATGCAAATATAACAGAAATGAATGGGACATAGCGAAGACAAGAAATGAGCTGATGTGTCCCCAAATTACTATGAAAATCCAATGGTGGGCAGGGTATGAAGATAGATCAGTTCATGTTCTTCCCGTCTTGTTCCTTCTCGAACTGTTGTCTCAACACCGTCATTAGTGACTTCTTCATCTCCCGCTCGGGTGCGCTCTCTTCCTTCTCGTCTGGATCGGCGGCGACAGCTTCATCTAGCGCAAGTTTTGTCTCTCCAAGTCTCAACATGTCTTCCTCAATCGTCCCGCGAGTGATCAATTTAATGACTTCCACATCCCGTTTTTGACCAATGCGATATGCACGATCCTGGGCTTGTTTGTCGTTATGAGGATTAAAATCTTGGTCGAACCTGAAGGCGAGGTTAGGCGCCGATGCAGCTCCACGTTAGAAGCACTCACATAATAACCACTGATGCTGCAGTCAAGTTGATCCCCATGCCGCCGGCCTTGGTCGACAAAAGGAATACAGGAATGCTAGGGTCTTCCGTGAACTCATCTACCAATGTTTGTCGAACGTCCACAGGTGTGCTACCCGTTAGGACAAGAAAACGGATCTTCTTGTGTTCAAGTATAGCTTGCAGGATATCCAAGATTTGGGTAAACTAGAATCCATGTCAAATCCACGCATGAAAGAGAACATCGGCGGTAGACTAACCTGAGAGAAAATCAGAACCTTCCTTTGTTCTTCCCCATACCTTTTCAAAAGCCTGAGAAGCACTTCGACTTTGCCAGCTTCAAGGTAGCAATCATCCGTCTGCAAGAACCTTCTCGTAGACTGTGGTCGCCGTTAGCGTTCGTGGTCAAAGGGACGCAGCCCGTGACCATACCTTGTAGGTCTTACAAAAGACCTGAAGCTCTGCGTCCGTCATGACCGACATATCTTCCTTGACCAACTCAAACAGGGCACCACGTTTCTTGAAGTCCGGTTCCTTCAAGAGTTGTTTCGTAATGCCGGATAGAATGTCATCGGTGAACCTTGTTCTGAACAACATCGGATGCGAAGCAGCCTTTCGAAGGTCCATGAGCACATTAGAACTGTTTTCCATGTAAACCTTCTCCTTTGTCTTGCCATTTGCCTTCGCAGCTCTCTTCGTGTCTCCGCCGCTACTGTCAGTCATGAAATCCTTGTCCTCCATCTCCATAATTGTGCGCCTCGAGCGGTGCAGGGCATCGGTATAGATCGACTTCTGCAAGTCCGTCATTTCGCACCATTCAATACGTTCAGTCTTCTGGGGCAAATCTTGTAACACTTGATCCTTCCGGCGTCGAAGGACGAATGGCGTCATCATTTTCTTGGCTCGGGACACTCGTTCTTGGGAAAGCAGGGAAATCTTGGAGTCACCTTTGACCTTGAAGATGGCTCGCATTTCTCCAATAGTACCAGCGAATTGCTCTGGAAGAATGAAATTCATTAAAGACTGGAACAGTCATGAGCCTGCGATCGATAATAATAAAGTGTTTTTACGTACCACCAATTCCTGTAGGTTGTTTTGCAGTGGAGTGCCGGTCAAAAGGAGCCGCCATCGGGAGCCAAATTTGAGCAAAGATTGATATCGCTGTGACTGGAAGTTTTTGAGAACGTGGCCTTCATCGTAGATACAACACTAATCCTAGTTAGGGTATGACGAACGGATGAAGGTAGATATGCTACTCACATTCCAATTAATTTTCCGGAAGAATTTTCGATCCCTGTCATCGCCTTGCGCCAGCGTGTATGTCGTTATCAGTACCTCCCACCCTTCATTACGCCCGTTGTTACACATTTGAGTGCCAAGCAACGTTTCTCGAAGATGAGGGCGCTCTCCTTTTCCGGCATAGTAAGTCTGGACGGATATTGAGGGTGCGAAACGAGCGAACTCGCGACACCAGTTCTCCAATGTGGAAGAACTGAACCAGTTTCGGCGCATTCTCAGAAAGGCAGATAAGTCAACGAAATAAACACGGGACTTACGGAACAACCACCAAGTGAGGACCTTTGTTGCCCTTTTCCTTCAAATGTGCCAGGAAGCTGATGACTTGGACCGTCTTGCCCAAACCTGAAAATACATGAGTAAGGTAAAACAACTCGAGCTAGGTGGATAACATACCCATCTCATCAGCAAGAATACAACTGAGATTATTACGATACAGAAGATTAAGCCAATTTACCCCGAGAAGTTGGTATTCTTTCAATTTGACATCCGTGGATAAGTACGATGGTTGTTTGGTAAGGTGATCTTGAAATTTTTGTTGGTTTATGTTCGTAATGGTTCTCAGACTGATTGAACCATCCTGTACATCATCTGACAAGGCTGTAAGGGGGTCTATCTTGCCTTTGCCTTTGCCAGAGGGAGTAGGTGTACTCCAGGATGCGATAGAGGCACGCAGGTGGGCTCCAATGCTTTCACATTCTTCCAATATTGAGTCGACGGCACCATATCCTTTGAAGATCTCAATACATTCCTCGAATAGGCGAGGACTGATACCCGCAGGCCCGGCCTTTTTCTTTCCTTGGCCGAGTTTCCCATTGAGGTCGTCCACGGACTGGAACGGTCGCAACTTGATTATAGTGCCGGCCTGCTCGGGTGTGCATCCTTTAGTACAAGTCAGAGGGGAAAATTAGACCTTCACTAATCAGAAAAGACTCGCCGGTTAGCTCTTGTATTCCTTCGCAGCTTGTTGTATTCAGATAGTCTAACGCTCGAGTTTCGTGACTATTCTCGACCCTCTCACGTTTCCTCGTCCGTTCGTCCTCGTCGCTGTCTTCAGCCTCCGCTTCGGAGTCCGAGTTGATCACAAGTTTCTTGAGACGCTTTCGACGGCCAGGTGCGATGACAGGGGTTGTTGGAGTTTGTAACGCCTCGGTAGAGGGTAGCCCTTCATTCCTCGGGGTGCTCGGGATTTTGGTCTCAAGAGCCATGCGGTTGGCGTAGATCATCGACTTTTTGCCCTTCTCCTTTACGGCTATCTTCTGTGCACGGGTAGCCTCTTCAACTTCTCTCACCCGTCCAATGTCTTCCTTCTCCGTTTTTTCTGGACTCGAGGCAGAGGGTGACCAGGTAGGATCCGACATCAAGGCAGTCGCCCGCTGGAAATTGTAGCCAGACCGTTTCCACGCGGCACGAATGCGCGACGGCGGTTCTCCCGGCATGGTCATGCCAAATTTGATGAAGTCGGGATCGGTGAATGGATCAGCGGGAGCATCGGTGGATGAAATGGGTTTGCGGAAGATGCGCGTAATAGACGGGCCCACCAGACGTGAAACATCTGGTAGAGAATCCTCGGATGATATTGAGAGAGCATCAGACGCTGTTCGTGGTCTGGGACTGGGACGTTGTGATTCGATGAGAGGGGGAGGTGACATCGTCGCGTCCTCTAGGCGACCACAATTGATGCGCTTGCGAGGGGGACCTTCATCTTGAGAAATGTCGCGAGGGCTTTCAATGCTCGACCATTGGCGGCGCGTTGACGCGTGGAAATCTGCGCTGGTAGGTAGAAGCCCGCTAGGAGCACTCAAAGGGTCTGCTGCCATGAACGCCATGTTCGGGGACCACATCTTTGGCAGCGCGCCATTTTGAAGAGGCGCCACGTCATGTCCTCTGCGATAACCGTATGGCTCATATGTCCGCTGGGTTTCGTCTTGGCTTAGCGGGCTTGAATTAGGGACAAGTATATTGCCGGGGGAAGAAGGGGTGACAGGAAAAAATCTTGAAGTGACTGTTCCATCGCGAGACTGAGCCGGAGGCGGGTTAGTACTGGCGTGCTGAATAGCAGAGGACGGTGTAGCGTTCTGTCGAGCAGATTGCTTGCTTTTGTTGAATCGCAGCTGCTCTAAGGCTGCCTTCTGGTGGCCGGATTCAGGAAAAAATTGTCAGAAAATCATGGGAAAATCACACAAAAAATCTCACTTTGTTAGCAGCATTCTGCACATCGGAGGACATCTATAGTGTGTTGGTGTCGTCCAGGGCGTCGTCGTCACAAAGGATATGGTTGGAAGGAACAGGTCGAAGGTTGAGCCAGGTGGTAGTTTGGGGAGGGTAGAAGGGGTGTGAAGGCGTGCAAGGCAAGAGACAAACGTTGCTGTCCATGCACGTCAAGCTTGTTACGTCGGAGTCAACAAAGGTAGCAAAACAAGTCTATTAAATCTTAATTTATGGATAAAATACGCTCTACGTCGTATGGAGGATACAACGAACCCATAACTGAGGATCAAGGTAGTCAGGGTGTCGGTGAAAGACAGCCGTGCCTACATTACGTGCACGATGATCATAACACTCAAGAACACCTCGAGCAAAACACTTATCCACGACGCCCCGCTACGTTTGACTCAATCTCTCACACATATATTCTTCGCCGAAAAGCATTGGGTAGATAACACTAAGTAAATTACTATGATCAGCGTATCAGAATGTCTATCCACTCAGTAAGAACATTTACCACATTTCTATCAATAGCCCATTCATACAAGACAAACGCAACAACCCCCAAAGACCTAGGACAATTGGATAGCAAGATGTCAACGGCGAAGACACACCAACCGAGACAACCCAAGATTGGATTGTCAGGGAAAACCAAGTTGAAACACAAACAACTAGGAAGCCTGAGACGTCCAACTCGAATGCAAACACACAAGAATTAGGAAGCCTGAGACTCCTAACTCGAATGCCACAGCCAATATGGATGAGAAGCAGTCACAAGACAGCACTGACTAAGGCAAAGCGCAATCTGAAGAGCTGGGTTTAACTTGAACACATAAGAGCGAGACATATGATCCGTCAAATCATCCAGGTAATGTTATACAGCTGTGAGACCAAGAATTAACAGAAAGCCCCTGAAAAGTCCTAGTCAACGGTGACCGAGGCTGCGGAATAACACAATGGCCTTGGTACCCGGAAGAGAGCAAATACAGGCGAAACCACATCCGAATATAAGGGCAGAGGACAGGAGCTTAGGGTGAAAACCCGATTACAGAACTAGAATGGAATGGAATGGAAAAAGCCGCATCCTGCGTATCCCGTTGACATGGACAAAAATTTACCCACTAAACGTGGTAGGGGCTCCCATGAGGCTCATGTGCAAGTACTGTGAGGCCTCTCAATAGAACAGGTAGCCAGCTAATCCATCATGTATTTGTTCAATGCTGCAGGACAGTCAGAACAAATAGACCAGGCCGGGTTGTGTATATCGATAAATTCCAAGGATCCATTTTCACGTCCTTGAAAAGAGCACGTCACAGCCTTCCCGCGATCGGAGATGCCAATGCTAGAGTAAGATTAAGGGTGGAGAAGAAGTAGACAATAAAGGCGGGGCAATGACGATGGTGGTGGTGACCGCGGTGGGGGGTAGTGGTGGTAGTGGTGGTGCTAAGGACAACACCCGCGTCACGCTAGAGTGACATAAGGGTGTCAGTGACAACTCTCATATACCGTCCTGTCACGTGACCCTCACAGCTACATCCAAGCGTCTTGGGCGCAGTCACCATAGCGCGCAGCCACCTCATCTTTCTCTCCTACGACCATCCTCTTCCCGAAATGCTGCTAGGCATTTTTGACACAATACTTCTGTTCCTTTCCTTAGGAATAAGCTTGCTTATAGTGGTACCGTTAACCGGCGTGTTGGTCAGATTTCGAGCGAACTACAACCCCAAAGCACTTCAACTTGACGCAGAAGGCGGCGCAGTCCCCCATACAGGACCGGTAATAAATTCCTACTTCTCGATGATGGCCAGGGTCTGGAAACTTGAGGTGTGTCCACTGACCCTTGAAACTGCAGACCAGTTAACTCGTCTTGCTCGTAGGGTATACCTGGCCTATACAAGGGTTTAAGTGCGTAGGGCAACCGAATGAAAGATTTATCATGTTCAACGTTTTTAGTGCCAACCGCTACTAGTACATTCTTTGTAACCTTCCTCATATTGGTCTTCATGGAAACCCCGAAACCTCGACATGGCAGCTATAAGGCGCCTGAAGCTAGCCTTTTGGTACGTCTACTTATTTCCTATCGACTCCCCGAGTTCTCAAACGCAACAGGGCACACTCGCATATAGTATTGGAATGATGCTTATTTCACTTCCTACTGCTATAATTACATATCGGTAAGGCTCGCCTTAGCGAAAAACAGATCTCATCCTCATAGCAGTAATTCAGGTCAATCGCAACTCCACACAAGTTGGGATACTTCGATATCTCGAAGGCTCTCCGGATTCTGTTGACCCCAACTGAAAGAAAAAAGCCTTGGATTTTGTACCTAACACCTGGATTGCTGGCTGCGGAGATGCTTCACATCGCCGTAGTCATTCTCCTACTGAGCCCGCTCCACCGACTTCTCTTGCCAGCCGTTGTCAAACCAGAACTCGACCCTGCTGACATCTCTCTCTGGAAGGTCGCTGTCTACTTCGTCATTGTTGCGCTCGCTACCACCGTTCTTGCTCCCTTGGAAGTGATAGCCACTCGTCTGGCTATTCAACGCAATCATGCATCTTCGGAATACAATTCTGTTGCGCAGGAGACCGAAGGTGACGGAGAGGAGGCTGTCGAGTACTCGGGGGCAGATGAAGACGTCATAGGGTATGACATCGCTTTCCCTACTCTCCCGGACGTAAGTCTGACGTTCCCTTTTTCTCAGCTTAAGGCACGAAGGAGACCCCTACACCGGGCTAGTTGACTGCGCCAAGCGTATCATCGACGAAGAAGGCGTAACGACCCTCTATCGCGCGTGGTGGGTAACCCTGTTAGGTGGTTTGGCCAGCGCTTTCACTTGAGATTTGTTTGCATGCTGTCTTTCATGTAATCTCGACCTTACTTGTTTCAAATAATCATCAACGGGTGTCTATGTTCGTACGTCAATAGTGGAGGGATTCCAAAAGAGTCCACGCCCGACCTAACCTTCTGTATTTGACATTGAAACGTCAGTCACACGGACCATCAAGACCACGTTATTGCTCCGCCGGTGAACCTTGGCAAGCTTTATGATATTCCGTGGGGATCTGCGGCAGTTACGACGCCACAAAGTCCTTGGCTGTAGATCAGGGGCTGCTGCAACTGAACCGTCGGTAGGCACTCGCAATGTCTTCGATGCCAACTAAAGGACAGTGGATTTGAACAGTTGAGAGACAGAGACAGACACCACACCAACGACTACCATTGGTACAATCAATTCCAGGATATGACACAACTCGATTTTTGCTTGATGCTACTTGGCTCTGGCTTGTGGATATGATTAAGAGTAATGTGCTCGTTTGTCGACGACTCGAAAATCTTATAGCTAGTCATACCGGTCCTCATTCGAGGACTCACAGACATCACAGGTACTTCGATATTCCTCCGACTTTCTCGTCCCAATGCATGGGGTTTAGGAGAGAATGTGGATCTGGCTTCAAACGGTGCCATGCAATAATCGAAGATTTCTGTATATTGGACGGCACCTGTGATGCGATGATCCTCGGTGTATTGTGTTGCGTGGGACCAATACAAGAGGAAACTGGGATTAAGTGGAAATCCGCATGGGCTGAACAACGAACCTATCGACCTTCAAGCTTCAAAGGTGATTCACACGTCACCGCTTCTGCGGTAGATACCTTATCTTGGTCTTGGCATTCAACCATCACCCTTTGCTCCCTAATCCTCAATAGAATGTTCGTTGTGTCCCGGCGCCCGAACAGTGTATACCGTTCGGCATCAGAAGATCCTAGAACATTGTCTTCACGATGGATACCCATTTGCCAAGTCACGGAATAGTTGTTAGTGGCATCCACGCCATACAATGAGTCAATTGACGAAACCCCGTCAACAAACGACAGTATGCATAATACCGGATGCTAAACTCGACCCCACATGAGTTTCTCGATGGTCCTAACAGGGAAAGATACCCGAGTCAGAAGGCAATAATTGAGCTAGTGGATGGGGCATATCCGTAGGACCGTCCTCGGTTTTAATGAACGGCGCTGTCAGTGAGGTGCAGCGACTGTGCTCTGAACTGGTTCGGCGACACGTGGTTTGAATTTTGACTCGCGAGTCGCAGCGGTTTGAGTCGTGGATCATGTCAAGTCACATCGGACATGTGCCGTTCATCCGAGTTACCCGGTGATGGGCGATTGTGTACAGGTATGACACCATTCCCTCAACCAAACAAGTGGCGAACATGTTATTGGAAGGTTTGATGTAGCATTAGTTTCTTGTTAACCTTGGATGCCTCACTGGTCACACCCTTGCTCACTTTCACAATCGGGCTGTTGAAACCATTGGCTCAACGGATCTGATGCACAACATGACGCTTCCTTCCCCCGAGATTCTGGCGATGGTATTGTCGGCCCAGGAGATCTGTCGTTTACGAGAGGCAAAATGATAGATCAATTTCCTGCTGCCTTCTCAAGAATTGTTGCCAGCCCATTTGCGTTACGATCTAGTCTTTCCGATGTCCTGGTAGGTTACAGTACTCGGTTTCCTACCCTGAATGCCATTGCAGGTAAGCAAAAGTTGACTTCCTTTGATCTAACAGAACTTCCTAATCCAAGTTGCCAAGCCTTTCTTTCGCTACAAATACTTCGTACTTCTCAAAACACATACCCTCCACAACTCCGACCACCAAGACTTTCCTGTAATCACCATGTCCTCTGAAACTGCTGCTGCGCGTAAGAAACGACCCATCACAGACACCAACCCTACACCCGAAGGAGACCACCGCAAGAGGTACCTGATCCATTCACTTAGGGAAGTCGGTTTACTAACACCCCCCACTATCGCAGGCGTCGGAACCGGACAACTCAATCATGCCTCAATTGCCACACCTCAAAACGAATGGTAATTATGTTTTTTTTTTTTTTGCTAAGCAAACTACCAAACTCATCACGACTCTAGTGTGATAGGAAAAGGCCCGCCTGCGCTCGTTGCACGCAGCTGGGATTGGTACGGATGCTATGTTTGCTGGCGTTGCAAGTAACCTGATGACTTACGGGGATATCAGACTGGCCTCTGTGTGTATGAGGTTGATGATCCTAACCAGCGTTCTGACACACAAGATGAAAGTGCAAGGTTGCTCAAGCGAGTGGCCGAGCTTGAAGGCGTAATTCGAGAGGTACCCCATTCTCTCTTTCATTCCTAAACAAACTCTCATCATAATCTATCATACGCAGCTAAAGAACAAGCCTCACCCCAGATGGGTACAAGCCACTGGTGGCTCCACTTCTGACCTCGAGAAGTGGTCTACACGCGCTCGGTCGGGTAGTGAAGCAGCTCAGGATCAAGCCGGTTCCAATGCTCCTTCACCACCAAGTTCTCTTTCGGACAAGAGTGAGGCTTCATCGCCTAGCGGGAGCTCAACCCGTTCATCCTCGTTAGCAAACACGTACCCTACGACAATACTGCTTGACACTGGGAACAGACGATCCTCCCAGGCTACACCGTCTTCGCCTCAGAGTACACCTTCACCAACCTTGATCACTGCCACCGACGAGTTTGCACGGTCGCACTTCTATGTGGCCAGTCCACACGAGGTTTCTCAGGAATACGACTTGGCTTCTATGTTTCTCTCATATCCAGGATTTATGGGTTGTGATGCCGGGACTTTCGGGGCGCCGAGCAAGGAGTCTACACCCGGAGAGACCTGTTTCCTGAAACCAGGCATAAGTCACTGTGGGTGCCTCGTGGAGGCACCAGCTTACAACGTGCTACTTGAACTTTCCTTGCGTCTGAGAAGAGCTGCCGACGTCCTTTCGCGGTCACCTAGTCACCAACTAGGCCATCAGTGCCCCTTACACCAACGTATAGCCGAAATAGATATTCTCACCACGTATGTCTCCATTTTACTCTTCACTCCAGCGCTCTAAAATGACTACAACAGGAATGTTCTCGGGAGTGTTCCCACCCCACCAGAAGATCTGCCAACTTCTATGATATCTTGTTCGGATGGAGCCCAATCCTCCCTGAGCAACTCCCTTCAACTTCATTCTTCTCAGTCGTTCGCACACTCATGTCGGACGACGATTTCTGAATCCCTTCAGAATTTACGTTCGTGGGATTTGCTGCCCACTGTTGCGGGTTCACCCACGTCCTGTGAAGATTCTTTCATGACTTGGGAACCCCCCCGGCGATCATAGGCGTGATCGGAAGGGGTAGAGCCGGACTGGTGTGTAGCACCTTCATGTAATTTATTTGTACTTCCTCTGTAGAACACTGTAGACTGCTTTTGTATCGGGGTCATTCTTTTTTTTGCATTCCAGCACACGTTCCAGCACACGTATCGGTTTTGTAATCTTTTCTGTTCTTGCTTACCGAGCGAATCCTTGTCTGGCAGTCGCCATATGATCGTGCAAGTCCGATGTTTGTTGACTGTTGTTGTAGTTAACAAGTAACAGCTTCGTTAATTATTTCCGTTATCGAATGTAGATTGTGCCAGATCATGCAAGTCCGTGACTGATCGGAATGTGCCGTGAAGATCTGGATCTCGGAAACATCTCTTCCCAACCGAGGAAAACCGCTGGTCTTGGCGTAGGCCAAGCTCAGCGTCAATTTCTATAAATAGCTCAGACCAGAAGTTGAATGTCCACTAATTTGCGGAACGCTCTTTTGCACGGAAATGACGTGTGATGGGGAGATGAGAGACTACTTTGTTTACAGGAAGTTTTATTATGAATTTCTTTCCTTCAAGCCCATTGCACTGCCTTGCAAGAAACTAAACCCATCCCAGTTAATCGGATTTGGATGTGAGAGAAAGAGAAAGAAGTTTCCTGTGGAAATGCCATATGCTCGCTGCGTGATATTTACTTTCAGGGCAAGAAGAGTAGGATCTCTGCCTCGTTGTGATCTGCCTGATTTCTGAAAACAAGTGACCTACAGACATTTGACTTCCGGTCAAGAGGAAGTGAATTTCTGGTAAGTTCCTGGGATGAAGTTCGGGTTACGTCGGTTCTATTCTCCTGACGTTCTGACCGGTTGGTGGCGAGAAAATGACGCATATAGTGTCAAGCCACTGCTTCTATTCTATTGTATCGGTCTGGAACGTGGAAGGTTTGTGGCTGGATTTCCATCGAGGGTAAGAAGACCAACTCTTCCGTACTAGCGCTAGAAAATAGGCAAGGGAGGTGTATGAAGGGCGGTCCTGATTATGCGAATTGCAGGAATATCTTCCTTTGGGTTTGGAAGCTAAGGAACTATTCGAGGAAACAGAGTTTAATGGAAGAGTAAGGAAGTCTGGCATATATTTGGAGCGGAGTTCTCACAAGCTTACGTAACTTAAACTCCGCTTGGTAAGCACATGCTTACTTTGCAACCTCTATCGTTTGTGCCGTTTCGAGTCTGTTACCCCAGAGCGATATCTTGACCTCTGACACAGCTAGAAGTTCAAAAGTCGGAACATAATGGCGTCTCATCTGGTGAGCATCTCCTTTGTTTGCCCTATAGCTTCTATCCTTCTAACTTCGCTTCAGGCGAATATCTTTGGCACAGAACAGGATCGTGTCAATTGCTCTTTCTACTACAAGGTAGAACTCCTTCCCACCCTTTTTTGACAATCACTCATTTTTCCTGCTAGATTGGTGCATGCAGACACGGTGATCGTTGTTCTCGCAAACATATTAAACCGCCATTCTCGCAGACAATTCTCCTTCCTAACGTGTATCACAACCCTGCGCATGATCCTGTCTGCAAGTTGACCGAAAAAGAGTTGCAAGAAGGATTTGACGCCGTGTACGAGGACTTGTATTGCGAGCTTGCGAAGTTTGGTCATCTCTTGGAGCTCCATGTAAGTTTCCTGTCAAATGTATCTGGGCTAGCAATTTCTGACAACCTGTCAAGGTCTGCGACAATGTTGGTGATCATCTAATTGGCAACGTTTATGCGCGCTATGAATGGGAAACAGAGGCTCAGGCAGCAGTAGACAGCTGTAATGAGCGCTGGTATGCAGGTATGTTTCCAGATGTCATACTTTACTTCAGTTTGAAATAACCATTGGCATTCTTAGGACGGCCGTTATATGCCGAATTATCTCCAGTAACCGACTTCCGTGAAGCTTGTTGCCGCCAAAACGAAAATGGCGAATGTAACCGCGGAGGGTTCTGCAATTTTATGCATCTTCGCAATGCGTCTCCGGAGCTCGTGCGTCAATTACGACATGGACAGCGGCTCGAACGGAAACTGCATCCTCCTCAGCACCATGGTGGCGGCGGCTGGGAACCGAGCAAACGCAATCGGAGTGCCAGTCCACCGTCTCGTCGAGGCCGCGACGGCGAAGACAGGTGGTCTAGGAAACGGGATTGAGGCCGTTGCTTAAGCTTTGACTTTGTACTTAGCGTTCCCGCGGTTTTGTGCATTCTTATTCTCTTTTTGGGTGTTAATTATTGAATATTCAGCAGCCCGAGTTTGGGAATGATAACTGCCAATTTGGGGGTGTTTCATTGTTGTTAAATAAGCCAACCCGCGTAGTCCCCGCGCTTGCCGTCCTGGAGTAACTGGGGCCATTGTACAATAAACCTGGGTTTTTCAGAAACCTGGGTGAGGTAAAACCCTATCTCTGATTTGTGGGTGGCTTGCCTGTCAACGAAAGGCCGAAGCAATCGACCCGATACGGAGAACGAGCGTACGCGCGCAAATGATTCAATATAAATAACGCGTGGTGAAGGCAACCCCACGAACTAAGCAGAAAGGGTTAGTGCACGGACTGGAAGTGGAAGACAGGACGTCACACTCTATTCAAGATGACCGCGATGAATAAAGTGGTGCAGGTGCCGGGTCCATTCAAAATAAGCACGTCTGTCAACATTTTAGTCTGACTCTGAGCCGAGAAAGCAGGCTCAATGGTGAGGTAATAAATGCAGGCGAGAAGAGACCACAGTGCGGTGGGTAGCGTTGAGAAGAGGGACTGGTGGATTTGACGTGCCCTTGGGATCGTGATAATGATATAGTCTTGCCCTGATTTTGAAGACTGAGGCTGTGTGGTGATCTGAGATAGGGCGGAAGGGCGGAAGGGATATACGAACATCATGAGATGAACATTTGGCTTGTTCTAGTGCGACGGCTTTCTGAGCACTCAAATGATCGCCTTCACTGATGATATATCTCCTTGGGGTGTAACGCACAAAGTCGAGGGACGATAGAAGCTGTATTGCTTCGCTGGTATGTCCTCCTGTTCAGCGGGTGAATCCACTGTGAAACTCGGACGGTGAGAAAGAGAAGAACCTGAACCAAGGAAGATTGCAAGGCTACGGGTGGGTGATGACCCTTTATTCAGAGGTGGCCTTCTTGTCAGAGCGACATATAGACGATAAGAGCATAGGGCCAACATGAGGGTAGTGGCAGGCAGAATCATTGAGTGTGTAGAGTTCATTGTCGTTTCCGGCTCAATCGTCGGCACGGATCCTCGGCTGTCAACGAGTTGTGTTAAGTAACGATAAGACAAATGCACCGAGCCTTGAGACAGGCAAACTGCGAACCAGTCCGGAGATATCGAGCTAGTGTGAGTGTGAGTATCTTGCCGTGGCGAACATAATGAAGGAAGTTCTAGTTTGAGAGGTAACTCGACAATGCACGTGAGTGTCGCGGCAATGTGCATCGACGCGCTAAAGCAGTCATGTCCACCATTACCACTGAGCCTTCAGGGACCTTCAGGAGACACTAGTATTATAACCAAAATCCCTTGATAGACGACTCTATTCATTACCAGGGGATGGCCTCTGTGTTTCAAGTCGACATACACACTGCAACGGACCTACGAATAGCTGCCAAAGAGTGTTCTGAGCGAGGACTAATAGTTGCTACAAAATGGTACGCCCTTCTCAATGCTGGTTATTGTCGCACTCAAATGCCACCAGGGCTTCGGAGCTTTTACTTGCCCTTCCATTTGCAAAGCGCAGGAACACAGATATCTCACAGCCAGTCCCCAACTTTTCGACGTCAACACCTGCTCGGGCGAAATCTCTTGAGGCTACCACATCATTCCCTGATGCACTTTCAACTCAACCTGTAACAACAAATTCCGGATTGCCCGCGATCACTTCTGTCCATCACCCCCTTGCCCCTAAATTATACGAACAACCTGCCGACGTGAGGGCGGTGGAAAACGAACTTGAAGATCAGGACGCCGATGTATTAGATGCTGCTCGCGCCTTCATTGAATCAAGGGA
Source organism: Podaxis carcinomalis (assembly GCA_018524395.1). Taxonomy (NCBI): domain Eukaryota; kingdom Fungi; phylum Basidiomycota; class Agaricomycetes; order Agaricales; family Agaricaceae; genus Podaxis; species Podaxis carcinomalis. The sequence goes on along the minus strand of JAEUWJ010000063.1, from coordinate 109,545 downwards.
GTTCCCACGTGTCATTCACGTCCTCAAAGACAGCCGGAGTACCAAAGCACGATTTATCAGGGTGTACAGTAAATTTATGGTGAGGTCTCTTTCCCTGTAGCGGCGCTGCGAGGGTCCCTGATGACATTTGCCCGAAGGCTAGCGAAAAGAAAGCTATGCGGGATTGGCATAAATTAGATAGTAAGTTACCCATGGTCCGGGCACTCCACGATCTCAACCTATCAGACAATCGACTCCAACCGCCCGTCCCCGTCAATAACGCTCTAAGTGAGCTCCTCGAAGAAGTTCAAGATGCTGGAGACCCCTGGCTACTATTCCTGTATGGGTATCCTCTTCATCATCTTTAACCTATCTCTAAAACACGACAGAAAAGCTCTCTTTCTCTCGCGGCTTTCACGCCGAGAAGAAGCAATTGAATGTGCGCTCCTATCAATCTCCGGCTTTCCTTGGAACTGGTCTTGCTGGACCCTTCTGGGAAGTTGCATCGGTGATGGGGAAGAGGTGACCGAAATCATTTTCTCGTGCTACGTTATCCTGAATAGTCTACTTTAGTTGTCTTCTCTGCTTCAGTTGGTACCGTTGCCGCCGACCCACCCATTGGTATACATGTTTCAAATCAAAACACTTAGTGAACTTCATCAGCCCACGGAGAACGAGCTGGCTCTCTGCAATCGCCTCCTAAGCCAAGACTTTTTTCCAAACAGTGTATGGCTGATGAGCCTCCGCGCTTGTGTCCTCTACCATCTTCATGGTGAGTCTCACATCATGAGCACGCTTCATCCCATGTCTGAGAACTTTTTACCGCAGAATTCGGACAGGCTGAGCAACAGTTCGAGAAGATCCTCGCTATCGATCCCTACCGCATTGATGATATAGATATCTATTCGAATATTCTCTATGTAACCGATAACAGGCTCAAACTGTCGCGACTTGCCCACGAATTCTTGGCGCTGGAGAAGGACCGGCCAGAGATTTGTTGTCTTGTAGGTGAGTCAGCCGAGGGCCGTGGTTCCGGTTTTGGGGTGAGTATTCACAGACTGTCATGCGTAGGAAATCATTATTCGTTACGTGCTGAGCATGAGAAAGCCGTGAAGTATTTCCGAAGAGCCACGCAGCTTGACCGAACGTATCTTTCGGCGTGGACACTGATGGGGCACGAATATGTTGAGATGAAGAACTCACATGCTGCCATTGAGGCCTATCGCCGAGCTGTTGGTACGGTTGCACCATTACTACCGTGTTTTGTTCTTCCTACATGCAACCCAGATGTGAACCGCAAAGACTATAGGGCATGGTATGGTCTCGGCCAGGCTTACGAGTTGCTGAGCATGCACCACTACTCGCTTTATTATTATCAACGTGCGACGGCCTTACGGTATAAACGTGTCCCTCATCATGGATCATGGAAATGCCTTGCTCACTTCTGTCACAAAGACCTTATGATATCCGGTTATGGCAAGCCCAAGGTTTATGTTACGAGGAGATCGGACGGTACATCCTGTTCTTCCAAGGTCCCACTCTCACTGATAATTTCAATCATCACTTTCTAGACGAAGAGAAGCGATTGAGTGTTACAAGCGGGCACTCATCCCAGCGGATCCCCACGAAATCAATATCAACCTAAAGCTAGCCAACCTGTACTGTTCGCTGGATGAATTTGCCGAAGCGGTGGCCTACCACCGACGCGTTGTTGAAGTTTGCCAAGCTGATCGTTGAGTAACATCTACGTTGTGATGTCTTGGCATAGAACTCATCGGCGCATCTCCCAGTTCGACCGATTCAAGAATATGCGAAGTCTTGCCTTCAAGTTGCGGAGTATCATATGCGGGTTCCTGATGGGGACCTTTACCTGGCCAAAGAGTATCTAGAAAGGGTGGCCAACAGTAATGCCGAGGACGTGATGAAAGCGACGGAGTTGCTCAAGGTGGTGAAGTCTACTCTTCACGCGCGAAGCCAGAACAGTGGGCCAGAGTCGGGGAACCAAACGGCAGCTCCACCCCTTCAGCCGGATGGGGAAGCTTTGGGAGGGCTTTTGTCTTGTCCTAACTAATCCTGGCTTCCTTGGCATCTTTTGGAATGCTGTAGAATACTTTGTTACTTGGTACCATTGCATATCAATTGCATCAAACATACTTTCTATACTGGGTAGCCTGCCCTGAACTTGACGCAAGCTGTGGGTCACGGGCTTTCTGAGGGCAAACCGTAACAAATCAAGCAGCAAATGTCGAAGACGTTCGGTCCTACTTTCAATGTCCACACCTTTTCGACTGTGCCATATTCATCTCAAGACACCTCCTATGCACCTGGAATACAGAATACCCAGTTCTCCTGGTCCGTTGCTGGTCCCTCGTCGTCGACTCAACCACTAACCTCGGGGACGCCACTGGCGAGCAATGGGGTTTCACAATCACCAATTATTTTACCACCGAAGAAGCCTCTGAAAACAAAAAGTCGAACTGAGGAGGAACTCAAACTAATACATGAGACGGCAAGAAGGTATGTTACATGGTTTACTGTTGGTGATTATCTTCTCATGAGTATCTAGGTTTTCTGTCCGCCTTGTCCAGGACCACGCTGCAGTACTGCAACCCGACGTAGATTCGCCTTTCGTTGACCATGCTGACGTTGTGCGGCGCCTTCTGCCGTATCACGTGTATCAGCAGCCACACGAGGACCTTGCATTGTTGAACGGCCGGAAAGGAAAGCAAAAGGCCATTGATGGAGGCTCGAAAGAAGAGATTCAAGGTGACCACATTTTTCCATCCTAATAGAGCTTAAGAATCTCATCTTTTGTCTTTCTTTTCATTGCAGAAACGCGATTTGCCCTAGAGTGCTTTAAGCGGTACCACAAATTGCGTGACCGGTTTCAGAAGGCTAAGATTCGGACGGCTTCTGTAAGGCGTATGTCCCCCAGTTCGGATGGATCTGTCACTCATCTTTTCGGCCTACAGCGTTCGGCTCCGGATGACCAGGCTTATATCCTGGCTCAGGCTATTTTGGAAGCAGACCGTGTCGATGCATCCCTGCTGAGCAACGAATTAAAGGTTGCTCGCGGCGAACTGGAACGGTTAGAACGCGAGAAGCGCGCAGCTATCGCAGCTGTTGCGAGACCACAATATGCCAACACACCAACTATGTCAACTATGCAGACACAATACTACCGGCCGTACCCGTATGCCTACACGCAGGCGTATGGTGCGCCCGTACCTCCCCCCACCACGAGTACTTTCCAAGTTAATCCCCCTCCGCCTGCTACTAACCATAACCGCACAAATACTGCAATACCCGTCCAACTTCCAGTCGCCTCCTTGCCTGCCTTGCACGCGCTCGGGATCTATCCCATCCCCACCTCCTCAATCGTCGAGGGCCAACCACCACCTCCGGCTGTCTTGCGTGGCTCAACTGCAAATGGGACTATGCTTACATTGGATATCAATGTTTCTCTCCTCCAATCGGCCCAAATGAGCGGACTTGCCATGGTTCTGAATTCATTGATGTCACGATCTAGTGCTACTACCGCAGGAGCTGGATCTGGATCCTCGAGCGCGCCGACTGGAAGTACTCTTGGAATATCTCCAGCAGCCTCGTCCAGTAGCCAACATACTCCATCGAGGTCTACAAATGGCGCAGTTCCGTCCTCACTGTCGCCGGCTATTTCACCCCCACATTGAATAGTTCCCGTGTAGCCTAAATGGTTTTTTTGCGGCCCACCATCTGTGATAGAGATATAGTATTTCGTTGGTGCTATTTTTCTGATGTTTCTTGTACTTTATATTAGATACGTGGTTGATATGTCCCTTTTATTTGAATAGTTGTTGTGATGATCGCATTCGCCCGAAATTGCGACCAACAGAGCAGTAAATCAAATTAGTCGACTTCGGCACCCAGAGTTTTCCACACTCCCCTTTCTCGAGCGCTTATTTCCGGTTGTCCGGCTCAGGACCTACACTCTCCTTGCCAGGATGTCATCGTCAGAACTGCCGACTTCAGGACATTTCGTCCCGCCGTCGCCAACGACGTGGCGCCGTGAGCGGCTACTCCACATTGGAAGTAGCTCCACAGCGCAGACCATGCCCACCCAGAGCACAGACAACCAACACAATATCGAAGATGTTTCCGAACTTTCTTTGCCTCCAATCGTAGCAAGCGAGACGACAGCCTTACAACAACAGGACAGCAAGGCTTCTTACGGCACGATGCCGACGCGAAAGCTGTTCAAGAGGGCTTCTCTTAGCTTCGCCTCGCGGCGCGGCCTATCACACCTTCCAGGGCTTCAGATTCTGCGCCCTACTTCCCACCAGACTAGTCCCCTTGCGTCACCCGGCACCCCCACGTACTCACTGCTGAAGTCGCAACGCCCAATTTCAGCATACGATGCACCCTTGAAAGACGACGTCGACAAGGACGCAGATGCGAGGATCAATGGCATTCGTGTTTGGTACTCGTCGTTCACATCCATTGATTGGCTTCATGACGCGATCAAAGACTCTGTTCGTTTTGCAAGATTGAGAAGGCGACGTTCCCTTCGCGCTAGGATCCGTCTGCTTCTTGACAGGGGTCTAGGGTGGCTGATCGTGACCCTGGTTGGGTTTTTCACGGCTCTGGCGGCCTTTTTGGTGGTTCGCAGCGAGCAATGGTTATTTGATCTGAAGGAGGGCTACTGTGGTGATGCCTGGTGGAAAGCGAAGAGGTTCTGTTGTTTTGGGCTTGATGATACTGGTGACATACAAATGGGATGGCTTGAGGGTCCTAAAGTGACGTGTCCGGCCTGGCGAACTTGGTCGGAAGTACTTTCCTCACAAGGAAGAACTGCAGAGGTCATAGAATACACCTCCTATACCTCAATTGCTGTAAGTATTTGTGGTTGGTATAAGTGAATGCTAGGTTAATCCTTCACAGCTGATTTTGGCCGCTGTATCAAGCGTGCTCACGCTTTACCTCACCAACTCGACTACCTTCACAACTCGCAAGGAGTCTGGAGTCCTCCAGCCAAAGTTTGCCGATCCCCGTTCCCCGGTTGACCCAAGTCTTACTCCGAAACGGAAGGTCATGTACTACGTAAGGAGCTCCATACCAAAGCGCGGTTTATGTTGCTCACTATAAGAATTAGGCCGCTGGTAGTGGTATCCCAGAAATCAAAACAATTCTGTCAGGTAATTCACCGTTCAGTTTCTTGTGCCCGAGCACTGACCCCTTCACAAGGTTTTGTTATCCACGGATACCTGGGTGGTAGAACCTTGTTCACAAAGGCTGTTGGACTGGCCCTATCCGTTGCCTCTGGCCTTTCTTTGGGTAAGGAAGGTCCCTTTGTTCACATTGCCAGTTGCGTTGGCAACATCGTCAGTCGCCTCAGCAGTAAATACGAGAACAATGAGGGTGGGTGATGTTTCTATTTAATGAACTGATCGCTGACATTCTTCTAGCAAAACGACGTGAAATTTTAAGCGCTGCATGTGCTGCAGGAGTCGCTGTTGCATTCGGAGCACCGATCGGCGGTACTTTGTTCAGCCTTGAAGAAGTGTCGTACTTCTTTCCCCCAAAGGTACGGCATTCATTTTCTGGAATAACGCAAAGATGAGGAGCTCGCGTATGATGTAGGTTATGTGGCGGAGGTATGATAGTATTCGTACATTATTGCTTCTTACCTTCATCCTTGGCAAACAGCTTCTTTTGTGCGATGATCGCTGCCATCACTCTCAAGATGCTGGACCCCTTCGGCACTGGCAAGCTGGTGCTGTTTCAGGTGACATACGATAAAGTACGCACAATCAGAATCATTCGGGATGAGATCTAATGGAGATGTGCCCCAGGATTGGCACGTTTTTGAATTGCTGCCCTTCGTGTGTCTCGGATTATTTGGGGTAAGGCTGCCACCCTCTTCCATCAGTTCCCAGACACCGATCGTTCGTAGGGTGTGTATGGCGCATACTTCTCCAAGCTCAATTATCGTTGGAGCAAGAACGTGCGCAACAAGACGTGGCTTATTCGACACCCGATCGCTGAGGTCCTATTGGTGCGCCTTCAACTCTATCCCCACACTGCATGTGACTGAATCGTGTTCCTCCACAAGATTACCTTTTCTACGAGCATCCTCTCTTTTCTCACACCATATACTCGCATGGGTGGAACCGAGCTGGTCTATAAACTGTTCTCTGAGTGTCATACAAACAGCAGTGACCATTCTGGTCTATGCATAGCTGACCGAAGTTCCTTCGAACAAACCTGGCATGTTTCTCGAGCTATCTTCGTCACCATGTTTGTCAAGGGTTTGTTGACCGTTGTGACTTTCGGTATCAAACTTCCTGCTGGGATTTTCATCCCGACCTTAGGAGTAGGTGCATGTGCAGGGCGCATCCTTGGCGTTTGGATTCAGTGGATGCAACATCAGAAACACGAAGTTGGTGGATTGTTCCGATCATGCGGAGAAGAAGGAGACTGTGAGTAAGAATCCTCTCTATCTGATCTTCGGACTCAGTTGTCAACAGGCATCATTCCCGGTCTATACGCTATGGTAGGAGCAGCAGCAGCCTTGTCCGGTGTTACAGTATGTCCCCCCATTACCTTTCCTTGTCGGTGTTTAACTGACTCCAGCCAGCGGACTACCGTATCCTTGGCAGTGATTATGTTTGAATTAACTGACACTCTGACATATGCTGTCCCTGTCATGCTCGCTGTCCTTGTCGCAAAAACTGTAGCGGATGCCCTCGAGCCCAAGGGAATCTATGACCTCGTCATTGAACTGAATCAACTTCCATACTTGGACTCGAAGCATGAATACTTATGGGGCAACTTACAAATCAACGACGTGGTGAGCTTCTGGTTTCTTGGCATTCGTGCTACACGATTTAACATCATATGGACAGACATCTCGGGATGAGGATGTCATTAGGCTCGACGAGAAGAACACCGTTATGAGCTTACGGGATAAACTTCTTACCCTAAACTTGACAGGAAATGATGATGGTGGATTCCCTATACTGAGGAAGGACGTCAACGGTGATGGAATGCGCATGGTTGGATATATAGGCGCCAGCGAGCTTGAGCATGCCTTGAGTAGGTCTCATCCCACCCAGCACCACAGGTAGTTTGACAGAATCCTGTGCTTATCAGGTATTGTCGCGGACTCTGACGCGGATAAGCAAGTCCGGTTCCATACTGCATGTACTCATAACTTGGCTTCTTCTTCCATCTCATCCCTCTTGGACGGCCATACCCGTTCAAGCTCTTCCGCTGACCTGTTCGACTTCAGCATCTACATGGACCAGGTCTGTGTCTCTATCCCCCACGGCCATAATTTTCTCATCTTCTCATACATGATTACTAGGCACCGTTGACGATTTCGTCTAACTCGCCAATGGAGTTACTCCACCAGTTTTTCGTGAAACTCGGGGCCCGTTACGTTGTTATCACCGACATCGAAGGCTTATGTGGGTTGCTCATAAAGATCTTATGGGAAAGTGCCACTGATAAAATAACTTTAAACCCTCTCCCAGACGAAGGTGTTATTGACAAGAAGACATGGCTCGCTTTCCTGAGTGACCTTGAAGAAAAATCCTGATGAACTCCTCCCGACCAACAATATTCATCCCTGTGCAATGCTTAATATACCATTCTTCTCTGACGGACTCCGTGTTGTATCATGGCCCGTGCGGAAGTTCATATGCAACTTTCCGGATCTGTAACCCGTCGTTGTAGTCCTACAGTCGACTGACCACTAAGTTTTAACAAGTTGCCTTGTGGATTCTTTGAGATGCTGTTGTGTTCTGTTTGCTCCTAGTCAAAAATTCCCACAGCATCGTTCTGAACGCGAAAGTAGACCAAAACTACGATGGCCACTGCTGGACTTGGTGTTCCTGTCAAGCTTCTTCACGAATCTTTAGGACATGTTATCACAGTCGAGCTGAAGACTGGCCAGCTATATCGAGGAAAACTCGCGGAAGGTTTGTGGAGACTGACGATCGTAGTTTGCATATCAGGTTGACAAACATTTTCGCTTTCTTCTCGCAGCGGAGGACAATCTGAACATCTCCTTGAAAGATATCACAGTCACAGGTCGCGATGGACGTGTATCCCAACTCGATCAAGTCTACATCCGTGGAAGCATGATTCGGTTCTTCATCGTCCCTGATATGCTACAGAATGCTCCAATGTGAGTTTAGAATTGAGCTTGGCTTCCTGACTATGCTACAACTTATGGGCACTATGGTGGATAGGTTCAAACGCGTAGGGCCCAATGCCATGAAGGGAAGAGGTATCGGTACAGCGCGTGGACGTGCTACGATTATGCGAGGTACGTTTCAGATCCTTAATTGTCCGATTAATTTTAGCCCCCTGTTGGCGTCACCCGACTCCCTTCACGTCCCATACCCTGTTCTTGATTACTTCCTTGCTATTTCTTCCGCAACCTGTAATGTGCTGTGACTGATAACATACTTTTCCGCCGCCTTTCAGCAAACGGTAAGCCTTTCATCGTTGGGATCTTGATACGTTACTAATTAAGAGCCTTTTAGCCCGTCGTGGACGTGGCGCTGTCCCAGCTCCTCGTGGAATCAGGCGGTGAAGTCACTTAACGATCACTTCCCTCCCCAAATCCAGTTCCTGCGTCCCATACTCAAACCCAGTTACTTTCTTGGAGTGACAAGTATCTACCTCTCATATCGTCCACGGTTTGTATTCTGCTGTAGGCGTTGTAAAGCCATGTTCGGATACTTTTGTACACTCTGCATCATTCCTAGTCTTTTCAGTGAGTAGATTGCTGCGCAACTCGCCCTTTTTGGTCCCTTATAATGACGAATACACTTCCGAAAGGTAATGCATGAGTTGATAAGACCGAAATCAGGCTATGACACCCCCACTGGGTCGATAACGTGAGGACCCCTGGCCAACCGGTTGACCGCATAACTGATTCCTGTCGACCTTTGAAATGATTGAAGCTGAATCACGTTCCCAGAAAGAGAAGCTTAAGTCAGAATAATCCACAGGGACCGACGCGTTCGTCCAATGCTTCTATATTCGAGTGTTTCAGCCTACACTCAGGTCTTTGCTTGCCTCTTGACAAGACTGGTGCCTCCGAAGACATCACTGCATTCAAGAATAGCCCATGCCTTGACGGCACTTTGATGACCGGGGTCTGTGTCCCAAGGTATCTTGATTAAATTCTTGGTCACCGTCCATAGCTACTATGGACAATGTTCTGAGATCATGCTCATCAAGATTCAGTGCTCTGCCCGACCGCCCAAAAACCCTGGTGGTGGTGGCGGTATCGACAATTCGCTCCGCGTAACGGTAATAGAGTCGCATGGATTTGCTACAGCGTTTGTCCTGCCTCGGCGGAGATGCGTAAACTGACTTTCAGATAGTGAAGATTGTCGATGAAGCACTGACAACGGCTGGACATCGTCGCCGTTCCAACAAAGTTTGGTCTTAATAAACCAACGACGCGAGGATTGCTCACTGAAGTCTCTAGGAGGGCTCGCCATCCTTCTTGCCCAAGAACTATACATGGCCACTCCTATACGTCAGACGCTGGTGGAATATTTCCCCAGGATGCATGAGCTTTCCGATGCTCCGCTGTGGACGAGGCGTGAGGCACTGATATGTTGTTGTGTACCTGTCACTTTAACTCGGTCCTCCTGACTGTGGTGCATAGCATCGCTCTTCTTAGTGAGAATACAGTAACGGAGATCACGCACGCTTGGCGAAACACAGAAGTTCCTGAAACCTATCGTTATGGATAAGGGAGGCGTCCGAAGGGCAAGGGTCTCGATTCCGTATAGCCTGCAGGATATGAAAGGTTTGAGAGCGACAGGTCAGAGTAGTCCTCGGTCATTGGCGTCCGGGTGTTCTGCCATCTTTGCTCTACATACCTGGCAAATGTCGCTACCCTCGATCCAGAACGTGAGGAACAGTCAACGGCCTAGGAATCGCTAACATTGTCGTGAATTTGGAATTCTCTACTCATTGTCAATTCTTGTTTCTATTATAAGCTCAGGGAAGGGAGGTTTAGGGAAAAAAAAAGAGGAGGGTATGTCCTCCTTATCTCGCTATGTCGTGTACGAACCCGTGCTAACCAAGACCTTTCATCTTTCCTCACTATTTCAAGGAATAAGTCTGCTACCCACTATGGCTTCGTCGGAGCTCGATCCCGGCACTTGCTGCTTTTATATTGTCCGCGGCGTGTAGCACGACATATCTTGGGTGGGAGTCGAAGATGCGCAGAGTGGCGCTGGCCCCCGTCTCTTGATGAATACCAATTCGTCATAGGCACGGAAAGAATCGATGGGGGCTAATACATTTCGGACTTAGCTTTCCAAGAGGTATGTATGTGTGAGCAATCCGCTCCTACGGTATATAGCATGCAGGGGTTCAGTGGGACGCGTGCGCCAACTTGGAAAGGGATTTACCGAATGCGGATACCGTTATTTGGGTCAAAAACCATGGTGTCCCTTTATTACATAGGGGCGCCTAACATGTGGGAGATACATCAGGGTTTGCCAAGCCAATGGCAAACGAGACGTCCAATCAATTGGTCCACTTCCTCGTTCTTGAACCGGTTCGTTTTGCGGAGCGAAGAAAGTCTTGGCGCTGATCATACGTTTTCCGATCTATTAATCGATTCGAGATCCCCGAAGCGCGATTGCACCAAAGGCAGGTAGATGGCCTTCGATGGGAGGATGTACACAAAATTACCAAGTCCCGCCAAGCCAAGTTACCGGTAGTCCGAAAACGTCGTCATGCTTTGGCTCCTTCATGTCTTCGTGGGTGCCGTAAAAATCCGAGTACTGGCCTATGAGAATTGCTGCATATGACGCTTCTTTGGCTTTCTTGGCGCAGCATGGAAGGACCTCACCCCCATTGTAACTCGAGTCTAAGAAAATCCATGCCCCGTTCGGAAAGCCCAGCTGAGAATGACCGTAGCTCAGTCCTAATAGTTTCGTGGACAAGTGGTGTTGTAGCTCGTGAGGATGAGCAAATCTCTCTTGGACGACTAAGTGTCTACCTTCGAGTCTAACTTGCGACGGGGATAACCGATGGGGTCCCTCATGCGCAAATTGGACGAAGACGTCCCTTCCGCAGTGACTGGTGTTTGCTGGATGTGTCAATCAACTGCGAACTTCCTTGGACTCTACCGTATACCAACCAGCTAAAGACCGACGATCAGAGGCTTGGAAGGTCTCGGCCACGCCAAGACAAAGTTAAATATGGAGCAAGTGAGAGTAGGTGCCAAGTGTTGCGCGAGGAAGGTAGGACCTTGGAGGCATTTAATTGATCCTGCACCTAGGAAGCCGTCGTGAGTGTCAGTAAGATAGCTAATCCAGTGGAGGTCTTTGATAAGGCAATGCCGCCAAGGCTTGGGTTAACTTTTTCGAATCAATCAAGAGATGAAGCATGAGGCATAATTCCCCTCGATGGCCAAGGCTCCGACGGACTGGGTCACGACGAATGCGGTTTTTGCGCTTGATCTATTGCATACGTCTGCCCAATAGAAACTGAAAACGAAACGGGATAATTACCATCGAGGTTTAGGCGATAAAGCGACTATATTGTCCCTTGGACAGAGCATGACACGAGGTATTATGAGAACGTCAGACACAAGGAGTGGGTTTGATTTGGTTGACTAGGAAATGACATGGGAAGTCACTCGTGTACAAAGTGGAATTCTAAGCGTAGTGGACGCCCAAGAAGCCGAGGCCAATTTTCCGGGGCCGCCAGTACCCCAAAAGGTCAAACTTGTCTGGAGGAGCGGACAGCTGGTGGTATCCAACCGCAATGGTCCGGTGTTCGAAATTCTCTATTGTGAGTAGAATCGAACCCTCACAAGGTTCACACAGTGTCTGCCAATTTGAGGCACAAAGGGTGAAAGGAACACAAAGGCGGCTCCAATAAGGATGCAATTGTAACACCGTTTCGGAAAGAAAGGGTTTCTCTGAATGGTGATGGTATTCAGAATCCGCTGACTTTTCCCTCGGACGTTATGAAAAGTCACCGAGGGGAAAGTTGTGACTGGACCAGTACTCCTGAATGGTCATGAACCAACACAGCCTTGTATTTTGCTGCGCGTATTAAACTGTCAATGAGCGTGGTGGAATCCATGTAGCATGTGAACGATCACAACGTGCAGGGGATTCTTACTGCATTTAGAGGAAAATCCACAGAGATATGCCCAGGCGCATATAGTTCGAATGGGTCTTCGGCAGATGCGGCGGACTTCCTAGGACGATAGGCGCAAAGCGGTTGATTCTAACTCCCCTCGCGCAAGACATGAGAAAAAAAAGGTACGAGTGTCTGATCGGTTACGATTACTATGGGGTACCCCGGGGTAGCGATTCCCTCCAAGATGTTTGGGTTGCATATGTACATGAGGGTGGATCGAACCACCATGTGAACCAGTGTTGCCTTTCAAAAAGCGATAGCAATGAACCATATTTGTGTAAGGAAGGTCCACGGGCAGGTCCGGGCAGTCCATTGGATTCAAGGATGCCCCTTTAGACTGAGAATGTGTTGGATGTTTGGACAGATGAGTAGCAAGAGAAAAGAGTTTAAGGGCCTTCATGTAAGACCTTTCTAAAGACGGGGCGCCGGTGTATATCGATGTCGTGGACCAGGGGCGAAAGAGCGAATTAGATAGGGAAGCTTTCACAGAAGTTCACATAAATTGTTGTATATTCGGGGAATAATGACAATACCAAGGTGTCTGAATCTAACGTTAACCATAGAACGACCATTAAGACACATGGAATACGGGTGAAAAATTGAATAATACCCAATTGACATCCGTCAGGGCAGGAGGTTTTGTCGGGGTTCATTCTTAAAGCGAGTTTCTGGAGGTACATATATCCAGATGTCGGAGAAGCGGCCTTTGAAACTCCAGTCGCCGCCGATTTCTGAAATCAGAAATCAGAGACACGGCCTTTGAAACTCCAGTCGCCGCCATCTTCTCCCCATCGTCCAACGGGCTCGCGTTTAGGCCCTCCACGCTCCCCTGTGTTTGGATTAACGTCTCCTTCAAATTCTGGCTTTACTGGTTCGCGAGCATCGGGGTGTAACTGTGCCTCGGTGGAAGAAGAGGATTGGGCCAGCGATGTTTGGGCCATGCGAAGGAGCTCCTCAAACTCGCGTTGTTGCTCTCGAGGAAGCGGAGGAGGTGCCGGGCGATTATAATTGGCCATGGTACGGCAGTGACATCGGGTGTACGATGTAGCTGGACGTCGAATGAGGGTACGAAGAAGAACGAAAGTCATGATCGGAGACGTAGCAGAGAAATGGCCGGAACTGCCAATGGAGCCAGTGAGACAGGGCGGATCACGGTAGGATTACGTAATGCGCACGTGGCATTGCGTAACGGAATGGTCAGGCTTTGCGAGGACGGCTTAATGTCAGCCCTTGGGCGGCCGGGCACTCTGCTGGCTTCCAGCGCCGTCCATCTGTCATCTCTTCTTCTTTTACCACCACCATATCACACGCATGATACATTCATGCAGCGTGGCTCTCATCCACCAATCGCTCTCCCAACTCCCATCGCCATTCCTTCAGCTCCTATTCTTCCTCAACACGAACTGGCCTTCTCAGCTGATAATCATGTAGCCTCAGGCCCGGCCAGCAGCATGTCTTACGAGCCCCCAAACAAGAAACGCAAGAAAGAAAGAGCATGTGACTACTGTAGACGTCGTAAAATAAAGTGCGATGGTCCGTCGCGGCAGGATCAGGTTTGTACCAACTGCATCCATAGCCATAGGCGTTGTACCTATGTGTGCGTCTTCTCTGCTCCGGTTTCTGTGGATATGTATGCTTAGCTCCACACCTTTCCAGCGAGTTGTCCCAGCCTCGTGGTCCTCCGAAGGCGTATGTAGTCATCGAGTCTGGTGTCTTCTGAAACCCTAACAACGCCCAACAGTTATGTGACGGCTCTCGAGGATCGGATGGAACGATTAGAAGGGATTGTTAAGGAGGTATGCGTAATATTTCCAAGCTGTTCTCACTACTTCCATGTTTGGTTATGACCTCTACATTTACTGTTAGCGCTGGTTTCGTTATTATCGTCTGAAGACTGATGTTCATCTCCTAGCTCTGCCCAGGTACAGATTTTTCCGAAGAACTCGGTCCCCCCGTTATACGGGGCTCCTGGAGAAATAGCAATCCCCACCAGTCCAGCCGCCCGTCTAATGTCTCTATCTCTCAACCCTCGAGCAGCAATCCTTCACCCACTCCTTCTGTATCCACCATTCCCAAAGCGGGTGTGACCTTTGCCGGGGAGCTTGATCGACCGACGTCCTCGCTTGACCGCTCCACCCATCTTATTTTTAAGGCTCCCCAGAACGTCTCACATCGGTCTTCTCAGGTTCGGCGACATGCAACATCAAACTCATCTCCTTCAACTTCACCCCCAGAAGATTCTTCCAACGAATCAGAAGAAGAAACGATTGTAACTGGACCGGGAGGGCGCCATAAACTGACTCTGATCTCTACAGAGAACACCGATGGAACACAGCCGAGTAGCTACATCAGATTCCACGGACGAAGTTCCACTGCTACTCTGGTGGAGGTCACTCGCAGATTCAAGTTCATGTCCATGCAAGAGGGAAGTTCTCAAGAACATGTGAAGAATGGGCTGGAGGAGGGAGAAGAGGGTTATTCGAGACGTACACCTTCTCGTTCCTCGCGGCCACTGAACAAGCCGAATAATGAGAAGTTACGGGCGTGCCGTCGTATCCAGTTCTGGAGTACACCCAAGGTTCGTTAAACAAGTATTTCATTTCTCATATCTGCTGATAAAAATAAAGTGGGAGTTGGAATGGGAAGGTTATGGCAAGGAGGCGCCTCACCTGGTTGCGGCGGTGCTTAGCTACTTCCCTCCAGACGACGTTGCTCATCGTCTCCTCGACCTCTTTTTCTGTCACACTAATACCTATCTACCTCTCTTGCACCGACCAACTTTCGAGCGTTATTGGCATCAGCGTTTGCACCATAGCAACGTCTGGTTTGCTGTTGTATGTGTATTGATGTTTGCCGTAGCTAGTCGGTGGTACGAGAGCGATGAAGGGCTAGTGGGTGACCCACCTACGGAAAAGGAAGATTGGAAGGCAACTGGATGGAGATGGTTTTTTGTGGCGTTGGAAGTACATTGCATCCAGCGAAGCATATTCTGCTCAGCGACTCTTTTTGAGGTTCAAACACTTATTGTAAGTTTTGGTTCCGTTTTATCCATTACAGGCCGCGTTTGACGATCGACACAGCTTATGACCTTATTTTTGCGAGGAACGACGTGTCTTCCCATTGGCTGGTTATTCGTCTCGATCGGTATCAAGAAGGCTCAAGATCGAGGGGCCCACCGAAAATCGGTTTATGGAGCCAATCCGAATGCTAATGACGAATTATGGAAACGAGCTTTCTGGGTTTTGTTGGCCTTCGATCGGATTCTTGGCGCCAGCTTAGGAAGAGGTGTCATGGTTGGTGAAGAAGAGTAAGCGAGTGGGAGTGAACCTCTTGAACGGTGCCTAATTAAATTGCCCAGTTATGATCTCGATCTGCCACTCGAGGTCGACGATGAATATTGGGAAACTGGTGATGCAGAAACCGATTTCAAGCAGCCACCAGACATCCCCTCCAAGATGTCGGCTTTCACGCAATTTATCAAACTCGTCCGAATTATCGCTTTCACGACAAAGACATTGGTAGGTCGCTGATCTTGGTGCTTCGCGTCTAAAGTTAAGGGCTTTGGAAGTATCCCGTTGACAGGAGTAAAGTTTTTTGTGGCTTTCTGAAAGATGGCTGGACCGATGAAATGATTCGACAACTCAAATTGACTATGCAAGAATGGGTTGAAAATATCCCAGCTCACCGTGCGTTACTTTCTCATCGTGCTCAGGACCCGTTACTCATTATGACATTAGTCCGTTGGTCTGAGGATATCTCGAACATAACGTTTTCCCGACAATCCGCAACAATTCATTCCCTTTGGCACTGCGTCCATATGACAATATGGAGGCAATTTTGTGTATATAACCCGGCTGCGCTGCTTCCACATAATTACACCAGACAGTACGCCCTGAGTCAATGCGCGATATCAATAAGGTCGTGCGCGCGCATCTTGGACGTGGAAATGCGGACAGGCTTATCCAACGCTCCTAACATGATTAATGCCGCTTTGGTTTGCGCAGGTACTATGGCGATGATCTTATGGGAACTGCAGAGGACAATGGTCGCCAGTGGGAAGGGCAAGATGCAAATCCGAGCCATCAAGATTGGGGATACCGGGATATACCTGCATGAACTTCTGGACGACGTGAAAGTGTGCACGAAGGTGTTGGAATCAAAGACATCGAGGTGGGAGTGGGCGGAAACTGTGTTGTGAGTGGATAAATCATGGTTTCGCGATTCGGCTCAAACAGCATCTCGGAATAGGAACAAGCTCAAAGATGCTCTTCCTTCCGACAAGGACGAGAGCTTCGAGAACCTGGACATTCCCATGCCCTCGATGGATGGGACAAACGCCACTTTCCATCCCATGGTCTTTGATGACCAGGATCTCATCTCGAACTTTCAGGTTCTTCAAGATGGGTCGATCTCATTCACGGGGCAGCGCCACCAGATGGATGACATCCGGCCTCCAGAACTTTTCAAGGATATCATTCCCGCGAGTCAACAACTGAACACGGGATCATCGAGTCAAAAGGATGGGACTCCGTTGTCACATGGATCTGGTCAGGCCCAAACGTGCCGCCCGATTCCAGGAGTCCCATATCCACAGAGTCTGCATCTCCAAACCTCGCTAAGCCACAGAGTATCTACTGAGCAAGGGCGACTCGCCACACATGGAATACATCACTCCTCTCGACATGGTACCCTTCGATTTATCCCTCACGTATTTCCAGAAACGGAGCGGCCATCTTTGAGGTCCGAGCCTCTTTTTCAGCCGCTCGACCCTCAGCCACTCACATCCAATATTCATCATCCTAGTCTCCAATGGCCAGATAGCCAACCCTTGGTGCAGGAACCCAAGCTTTTGCAAACGTTCGACACACCCCGGCCTGATGCTCCACAAGATGGCCGATTGGATAGACGTTCGCCATATGGCAATAGCCCGGTGCTGCCGGTTAGGACGCGCACTACATCGCTGGTGAACAGACCTATTCCACCATCACCAACAAGTGGAGAAATATCGTCCTCCAGCAGCTTCTTGCGCAGAACATCTTTCCCGAATCTACAACTCCTGAAGAAGGACAGCCGGACTACTTTTACTACGACTGAAGACAAGTCATTGACAAATGTCGCGGTGGATACTTCATACCGAGGGATCGCTCCGCCCATTGAAATGAGTGTAGATATCCGACGTTCGTCTTCTTCAACTTCTCGTAATTCCTCCACGACGCAGTTAAGGGATCCGCAGCCGTCGATAATGAAACCTAGGTAAGTGTTCATGCCCTTTTTCCTACGATGTACATACTCATTGATGATATACAGGTTGACAGATTGGGACAGTGACATCGCATATCAAGTTCTGGAAGGTAATGAAGGAAACGATCAGGAAACCTCTCGTCCAACAGAATTCCGCCACTGGAACAAACATCCTCTGCTACCGCCTCCAGATCCATCAGAAACAGACGACAGCCCATGTTATACCCACCATCAATTTGTGCATGAAACCCCCTTCAGCCGCTAAGGCGGTGTTTCAGCGATCGTCGCCTCCATCTTAGAGTTCTCGCATATCCACTCATTGGCAATCATAAATTTTCTCGTCATCGTTGTTGTGCTGTTGATTAACTTTCATTTCTCATTATTTTGACTTCATGTATATGTATACGTATATATAGTTAATGGGACTGTATCGCTCAGAAGATACGGCATAATATGCACGCATTAACGGTACCGCAGTGGTATACTTTTATGAGATCAGATGGTCGTGAAGACATTACAAGTGATAGTATTACATGGACGTAGGCAAGTCATACAACTGGGGGAAGAAATATCAGTAGACATAGAAGTAAATGGAATGATAGACGTACGCAAGACAGCATTGACACAACCGTCGTTTTCGGGGTTATTTGTGATCTGCGCGTATTTCCCGAAGACGACCTTTCCTCCAGCAGTTACCATTCCAAGTTCGGATACGTTGACCTCAATCACAGTTCCTTTGGTGAGTACACCGAGCTGTGTATACATTGGCGACTGTGGATTCTTCTTGACGCCAAGGATTTGTAGTTGGAAGGTCGCTTTAAGGTCGGCTGAGATAGTATAAGAAAGGAACGAGTGCCGAGAAGTTGGAGGCACGTACGGTGTGTTACATTCGCTTTTTTGTATCGCAATGCCATTGGACGAATGAAACGCTCCATCTTGACCGGTTTGCGAGTGAAACCTTCACCGACAAAAGTTGCTTTGGTCACCATACGTTTCCACGACTTGCTCTTGCTCTTTCCAGTCTTAACTACCTTGAACATCTCATCCTCTGCAATCCCACGGACTTTGGGAAGGGGAACAGCGTATTTGGCAGCCTTATCTTTTCGTTTCTGTTTAATCGCCGTAGACAGCGCCTTTGCGTCCTTTTGGCCTTCGCGGTCGAGGAGATAGGTAGGCAAAGCACCATCTGGAACGGTACCGGAGTCGGCTTGCTTAACGTTGCGCTCGTCATGGGCTTTGAGGGTCTTTTTCATCTGAACCTTTTCCCTATGCCGCTTGGCATGCAGGAGTTTGGCCTTCAAACCAAAGGTTTTCTGGGCAACGGCAGAGGATTTGTGGGCAGCACGAGCCTCACGTTTCCGCCTATAGTTACGTTTGGATGATATGGAGGGCGAGGGCGAGAGGATGGGAAGATACGCACTTTCGTTCATAGTAATCCAACCGCCTTCCATGTCGTTTGATGTGTTCCTCAATATATTCGTTCTAAATCTCCACGGTTAGTGTCTAAACAAGGTCCCGAGTCTCGTTAAATTACCTGCGGCTGGAGAGTGAAAAGACGTTGTCAGCTCCCAGTAGAATGTGAAATTGAATCAGGCATACCATTGCTGCTGAACGAGATTGTGAAGCAGGAGCAAAAGAAAGTCAATCATTAAGTGGTATTCACGTGACATTCATTATATAATCCAGAGTTCACTCGACGTGTTAGAATGCAGTCTGGACGTGTTCCGCGCCTGCGGGGAGTTCCACCCAACTCACTTCCTCTACCCACCAAGAACATAGACAATGTGGCAAGACAATACGAATCCCTATGGTGCATCCTCATCTCAAAACACATACTACCAAGCTCCCATACAAGAGCCACTTCAATTCTATGCACCGAGCGCGAGCATACACGACCCTAATGCATTCTATCCTGGTTCACGCCCCAGCTTAGATGGGCAGATGGCACAAGGCAACATTGCACAAGGAGGCGGCTATGGCGGCTCTATTCAATCCCCGGGTGGCTGGTGGACAGCGTTTGGCACTGGCGGATTTGAGGGTGAACCTCCGCTGCTTGAAGGTACGTTTCTATGTCATACTCAGACAACATATTGAGCTCATTACTGTTCCTTGTTCCAGAACTCGGAATCAATTTCTCACACATACGTGCCAAATCCATGACAGTTCTAAATCCGCTCCAGCGTGTTGATGAACGTATAATGGACGACGCGGATCTGGCTGGCCCAATCATTTTCTTCTTCTGTTTTGGTATTTTCCTGCTTTTTGTAAGTACCTGCTGAATGACGCCCAGGTCATTGGCTGATATGTCATGACAGTCTGGAAAACCTAATTTCGGTTACATCTATGGTGTTGGTCTCTTTGGATCCGCCTCCATGTACACTCTCTTGAATTTGATGTCAGACCATGGTATCGACGCGTATCGTGTAGCTTCCGTGCTTGGATATTGCTTGCTCCCTATGGTTGGTGTTGGTGCCATTAGCATTATGATTCATCTCGAGTGCGTTCATGGTATTCACAGCTTGTTTCCGTTTCGCTAACCATTCCATCTTAGTGGCACATTTGGATACTTAATATCACTAATATCTATTCTCTGGTGCACGTATGCTGCGTCGGGAATTTTTGTTGCTGTGCTACGCATGTCCGAGCAACGGTTGCTCGTCGCATACCCATGTGGCCTGCTCTATGGGTGTTTCGCTCTCCTCAGTGTGTTCAGTGGAACAAAGTGATTCCGGACTATTTTATTATTCCTACTCATTTGCCTAATATACATCATGGCCGTGTCATATTGTACAGTGCGGCATTGGTTCAGATGATAAGATATGAGGCACAAAATATCCATGTAATAGATTAAGAGTCATTGTCAAATAAAAATCCATCTGAATCCTCAACGAAACTGAAATATCTTTACTTGTCTGTTTTTAGCTGCTGGCTGTATAGCTTCAACAGAACTTCCATGATCTCCTCGAGAGGTGTGGTTGCATACTCGTTGACATATTGCGGTAGTGAATCTTCCAGATTGAAACCTGCTTTCTTCATGAAGAAGGGATGCATGACATCAGGCGTTGCTTCTCCCAACTGCCTCATCGTCAACCGCTCGATGGAACGTTTGCGCGGCTCGTATTTGATATCCTTGCGTTTAGCCGTGCGGTCCGTGTTGGCTGGAGAGGAATCTGGCCCAGGGAAAGGTATTGCGGTCGTTGGTTCGAAGACCTTTGGGGGCGACTCAACAGTTCCTTGTGGGACAGTTGGGGGAACGGCTGTTGTTGCAGAGCGAGTCTGAGTGGCCGGGGAGACGGAAGGCGGGCTAGCTCCAGCAGCGGGAAGAGTGGCTGACTTTGTCAGCGGATCCGCGAGAGATACATGTTCTGGGGATTTTTTGCGCTTCTCTACGGTCTTAGGCGACCCAATCCCTGAGGTCAATGACGTACGCCACTCCGTGGTGGCTCGCACCTGGTCCATTTCCCTGCTCATATTCTTCCTAAGCAACGTGAGCCACGAGTAGAGTGCAACGTTCAGAGTGATGTAGATATCGTCAACCTCCTTCATGCCCTGTCGGATAAAGTTGCTGTGGAAATCGTAGATCAGGCTCCTAGTGGTGTCCCCAACCAACTCCTCACTGAACATATGCATCCTCATCGACGGCAACCCAACTATTGTAGCCTCAGTGGCACCCTTGACAAAAGATTCGAGCCATGAACGACACTCTTCCACTCCAGGTAGGGTCACGTTCTGGGGCTGGTGTTGCGTATACTTCGAGATGATCATTGAGGAGAATGAAAGGTGTAGATCCCTTTGTGCAGGCGTCGATTCGGTTGCCACAAGTCTGTTCAGCTTTGCTCGAACATCTCTGGCTACGAACTGGGCCATCTCTGGGTCTTCCATGCTGCGCGGGAAGACAACTAATCGTAAATGATTCAACCGCAAACTTATAAATTGCCGGATAATGTAGGACAAGTCGCTGTCGGCTTCTTTGAATTTTGTTTTCGCGGTTTGAAGCATAGCTTCAGCAACAGCTGAAAGTGGGTTGTCTGGCTTCAAGGAACGCCTCCCTCGGAATGCTGCTGATTCCCTACTTGCACCTTCTCGTTGTGCCTCGAGGTTAGCCTCGAACTTGTTGGCATAGGACATGAGCTTTGGAATGGTTCCGATTGTGACGGCTGCGACGATTTCCGGGCTGGTAACAATGAAGGAGAGGCATAATGGTCTTTCTTGACCCCCTGTCAGGGAGCTGGACGACCAATCGTCGTGGATTTCAACTTCGAGGGGTTCGGCGCTAACAAACCATTAGTCGTTATGTTCCTTCCCAAACTCAAGAAACCTACTGGTAGTGGAGTAACCTCTGCCTGTCTGACTCCAAGGTGGCAATCAGCGGTCCACTAGTCAATCTGAGTTCTAGCATTCGCCCATCTACTTGCTTGAGAGATAGGATGTCTGTCCTCCTAATAGTCTCGAAGAGACAGTCGCGAACGCGAGCATGACCGGATAAATTTCCATCGGCTATAATAAGAAGCTCTTCTACGAATATTGCCACTTCATTGGACCTTTCAGTGAGTTTAGTTCTCATGACTGCTTGACTGAGATTCAAAGTGACTTTGCTGATGGATTGACCAAGGTCTGCTTCAAGGTTGATTCGGCGTACACGGAGGAGTACCATTGTGGTGAACGTCTGCTTGATTGGTGACGGCGCGACAAGCGGAGTGTTAGGGGTGTACTTTAGTGGGGTCCTAGCTTCCAAAGTTGGCGGATTGTTGAAGAGGGGGAATAGATCGAGCCAGACGGCTTTGAAACATAGAATATCCTGTAGTCTTGAGAATTTGACCTTGCCGTGGAACTCGGTGTCAAGAATGATGGATATCGAATTCCTGATGAGTTTTGGGGCGGACTCCGTCTTCGAGAAAGAGACTGAAAAGGCGAGATTTCTTGCGTCAAGTTGGAGGCAGTCATCACTGAGGAATCCATGTTTCAGTCCAATTGCCAAACCGCCTACTGTTCCCGTGAACGTCACCTGACGGGCACCAGGTGATACATTGACAATAAAGCCACCGCTCTCCCAGTGAAGACCAGCGACGACGTTAACGTCCGGTTGACAAGTGAACTCCAGCTTTGAGCGGTCAATGCGTAAGCTGAAACTAACCCGCATACTCGATACAGCCTTGAGAGCTTCTTCTTTATCAGTGGATGCCGCGCTACTGGACTGCGACAAGGCGGGAGATAGGACCATCCGGGAGCTGACCTTGCGCATGCGAGTTTCGAAGTGATTGACCAATTCTGTCAGGAATGGGAGGAGAGTGGGACGGAGGACGTTGCGACTGGAGTGGACTGTGCTCTTGAACATGAGAGTTGAAGGCTCTTGATCATGACTACCACCGAATTTCTGCAGGGCAGGCGTAGCACGGTATTCAGCCCAGACGGAGACAACTGGAAGGTTGAAGATTTCAGCTCCAACTTCAAGTATTTGCTCGTCAGTAAGCTCAGCGGCGCCTGTGGATAAAGTCCTACTCCGGTAGAGTCTGGTGGCAGAATTGCTGTACATGCGCACTTTTCCACTCAGGAACGTCAGCGAAGTGAAGACATTTGAAGTAGCGATGGCATGATAATGTTTCTCCAAAGCGCGCTTCTCAAGTTCTTCCGGAGGGGAAGGTGAACGTGCGGCATTGCTAGATAACTGCTCGAGTCGTTCTTTCCCTTGTCGGTAAACATCGATCAATGAGAAAACAAAATCCGCAATGGTAGAGTCCAAGTCCAGGATGAATCCGCTAACGTTGGCGTTGACCCACAGCTGGCGCGAGTCTGCGCGAAGGACGGAGCGCAGTTGCGCCTTCATTTCGGGGTAGACGAGACGATTCCTCGTAAGGTGTTTCGCGCCATTGAAATCGCCCGGCTCTGACTGCCGGAAGCTGGCACTTTATGAGTAACCACTGGGGGACAACTGATAACGGGCTTACTCAGAAACAAACTGGAAAGACAGCTTCTTCATGAGAGCTTCCCCAGTTTCGCCGTGCTTGATGCCAAACGCTATTGATGACACTGAAAATAGGAAAGCCCTGGTAGACGCATCCTTGACTCGATGTCGATGCAGTTGAATATCCTGCTCCAAGGTGATAGGGAAGGCTATTCCAACATCTTTGATTGAGACGTTGATGATATACCTGGCGAGCCCTGATGTCTGTTCAGCCTGGACATCACGAACTTTGATCTCGAAAGTTTTCATGATGCTTTGTGTCTTCTGTTTGAAAGTCGCTAATTCTTGGGCGCGCTGTTCCTTTCTCTCCAAGATTTCAGCCTAGCAGCAATGTTAGAAATATGGACAATGTTGCAAAACACAGCACACACCTGCAAATGATCAATGAAATCACCAATCTCCCCAATAGAACTGGGTTGCATGACTGCGTGTATCTTGGTGATCGCTAGTTCGAGTGTTTTACCGTAAGGAAAACACTTCTGCTTTCCAGCCACAAGCTTCACATCGATGATAACAAAGACAGAACGGCGACTACGGCTGAAAGACTCTGTCACGGATCCTGTCGACCGTGGCGCCAAGGAGAGCGCCAAATCCGTCAACCCAACATCCCAACTGTCACCACTGTCACTTCGCAAGCCGCCTCCTATGTGCAGACACTCCAGAAACATCGTCGAAGAAAATCCTTCGAAGCCAACCCGGAAGCCCCGCATTTTGAAGAACCCGCCGAACCTGAGCTGGGGCTGCGATCGTGAGGGCTGCTGAAGTTTCGAGGATGATTTCCAGCGAGTCTCTTGTATCAAAGTAACGAGGTCATTGAAGTCTTGACCAAACTTTTGCTGAACAACGAGCAATGTATCCCAGTGAGAGGGCTTGACTTTGAGATTTAAGTAGTCAATTATAACAAAGGTTTGCACCAAACGGCCGTTGTAGTTGCCGCCGAGGGACAAAGAAGGGAAGGCAAGCTTTACTCGGCTACTTGGTGCCGCGTCTTGCACATTCTTTCTCGTTGAAATTTCGAGGACTGTGGATGCGATCTGCAGGCCGAAGGCGAGGCTGGAGGGGTTAAATGGCTGCAGATATGTGATCACGTGGTTCGCTTGCCAAGAAAGCCACGTTCCATGCATGACTTGCAAGGAGATTCCCATCTGGATAACCTGTCCATTCACCTGTAACTGAGGTCGTCCGGTGGGAGAGCGGATCGGAGGAGTAGGGGATCGAGGTTCATCTGAGGGGATACGAAGTTCTGAGAGTGCAGCTTTGAATGTTGCCTCAATCCCGGGGGGAAAATCGGCTCGCCATTCCTCTACAAAGCGGTACAACTTCAAAGCACTTCGAGGAACGCTGAGATGCAAGCCTCTGAATGAGAAAACCACTTTCGCACTCCGCCTGAGATTCTGCTCTTGGCGCATGACTGCACTGGCCTTCCCTTTGGTAAAATCAAATGCAGCAAGGATATCTTGGTCTGTTTCTGGTTTCGCCTTGTCGAGTGGTGAGCGAGCTTGTAGGTATATCTTGTCAAAGAGAATGCTGTTGTTGAGGGCTTCGTTCCCTTGACCGGATGTTAAGGAGAATGAGGAAACAAATTGCACAACTTTCGCCCCAACCTCAAATATGACATTAGCGCCGGCGGCTCGGAGTTTGATGGAGTTCAAAAGGATGGTCGCGTCAATATATAGTGATCCCGTAGCTTTATTAGACAAGGATGGCTTGTCATCAAGGGATTTGGGTTTGGCGGGAGTCGACGCCATTTGAGATAGGTATATGCGGCGGACTCGTAGGACATGTTGGACGAAATTCATGAGGTGAGAATAGATAGTAAAGGAGATGGTGTCAATAGCAACCTGGACAGATATTCTTTTGACAGAATGCGGCCGTTTATTGCGAAGGGATATTTGTGACATGCTCGCCGGACTGCTGAACGTGTGTCGTATAAGATCCAGGGGATGTGTTTGTGCGTAGATGTGTACGGCGGCGACGAAAAATTCATTAAGGGAAGTACCTGTGGGCGCGGGAATTCGCAAGCGGGTTTTCTGGAGCTCAACAGAGATATTTGATATTATGCGGGGACTGAAAGTAACCAGATGGTCCTTTGGTTGCCTGATCTTGAGTAGCGTTTCCAGTAGAGTGGGATCCTGCGTGGTATCCAAATCTTGGTCTAAACTCATAAACCGCGAATGCAATGCTGACTCGAAATCATCAGCATCAAGGTCAGGAATCATTTGGGAAGACAAAACTTGGTTCCGTTTCTCGGGCGGTAGGTTGCGCAAACAATTACGAAGGTGAAAGAGGAAGCGGAAGGTGGAGTCGGTGCGCAGCCTATGGGGAATACCCTCTTGTACGAGATAAGACGACTGGATGGTCGACAGGGGGTCTATGACAGTCAGGTTTTCTGACAGTCGCAGGATTTCGTGTATCACGTTTTGCATAACTACCCGGTTGTGTTTTTCAATAATCTGGAGCATCCCAAGGCTCTGGGAAATATCCTGTTTCAACGTGATAGCAGCCGCGGTAAGCAGCTCTGGACCACGGTGGCCAACGGTTGTTGTGAGATCCGCCCAATGTAGGTGGATTTTACTTGGCTGCGAATCAACCTCTAGACCGGTCACACGGCAATCGAAGATTGTTGGTTCGGTTGAAGGGTTCGGGACATTTTGTCCGGAGAGGGTATCTAATTGCAGGGACAACATTTGAATGAAGGATTTCGTCCTGGTTTCGGAATTCGAGAAAACGCCGTTGAAGCTAATTTTCTTTACGTATAAACCAACCTCCGTGGTGATGTCCAGTTTGGAAGAAACGTGACTTTCTTTCAGCTGTGGTGCAATTTTGGGATGTCCCCCTTCGGAAGTGGAGAGGTTTTGGAGCACATAAACGGTGACAGCAGGGCACGACGCTTCTAGGATGCTCCGAGTCTCTCCCTTCATCTCTTCCTTCACAGAGGCAGATATAAAGGAGGAGCACTTCACAATCAGGGCGTCGATTTCCAGTTCAGGACCAAGATGCTAACAATTCAGGTAA
This sequence comes from Podaxis carcinomalis, assembly GCA_018524395.1. NCBI lineage: Eukaryota > Fungi > Basidiomycota > Agaricomycetes > Agaricales > Agaricaceae > Podaxis > Podaxis carcinomalis. The sequence continues at coordinate 83,174 of JAEUWJ010000063.1, read as the reverse complement.
GTATTGGCTATAAAGGCAATTGACTTTCTTACAGCTGAGCACACTGCTTGTTGGATGTGTGCGGAAACAGGAACTAGTAGGGGCGTCAATCTGATATCGGCGGAACGCTTGAAATACAGTCGTGTAGTGGTAGTGCCCTGCTCCGAGTTAGGAGTAACGATAACTGGATTTTGCAACACTCGTTGGGCGTCTGCAATGCAATCCTTAGATAGCCTCGAAGCCGAACAGTGACCACGGTCCTGGATTTACACATGAGGGATCAATTTACCGGCAGAGGAAGAATGCTCTCACTTTCGTCAGGATGAAAGACGGACCCTCCCAAAATCCAGGATCGTTCTTATGAGCAGCAGCATAATGTCGTGTCAGATGAGCATAATACATCAAAAGGGACCCATCGCGACTTGGAATGCGACCTGCGCTTGTCAACATCATTATCAACACGGTGCCCTTCAAAGGTACGCACCTTCAAGATCAGTCCAATCACTGTCTGTAGAATCTCCATCGGTTAGATCCGCGTTGTCCGATTCATCACCGCTTGACATGGATCCCTCTTCATCTCGAATGTAGATCGGTGTCGATGTGCGAGTTCTCCTAATCATTTAGCGTAAGTTTTTTTTCGGTCGTGATCATGGGCGTGGTTGACGTACGCAAGCCTTGCATCTCTGTCAGCTTCGGATATGACCTCCTCTCCTTCAGATTCAGAGACATTGATAGTAACTGAAGAACGATGCAGATGTACAGCAGGAGTTGGTTTCCGTGGTGGAGGTTGCGTTATCTGGACCTTGTGTTTACGAGGGTCGGGAAGTTGCGGTTGGGGAATATAAACGCCATTTTTGTGCATACTTCGACCTGAGTTGTTCATTAGCGAGACAGAGTTTGTAAGTAAAACCATGCCAACCTCCTTCCATTCGGCTGAGCATCCTTGCCGCACGGCCTGTCAGCTTGTCCTGCTCGCTGACGAATGCACGCTGTTTCTCTATGTGCTCTCTGAAACCCCTTGGAGCCGCGTAGATATCAACATAGAGATCTGTGGTAATATCTGCTGCTTCCAACCATGCGTTGCGTTCGGCGGATGCATTCAACAAAATCTTGACACCAATGTGAGGTATGCGCAACCCAGTGGATTTGCTATAATTTTTGCCCCCAACATCGTTGCTGTCAATCTTCACCCCGGATTTGCAGATGATTTGAAGTGCAGCACCATTAGCCCGTAAGGTCATTTCCGCTGATTTGACATTGACTTTATAGAAGGTTACTACCGGAAAGGATGAGTGACAATAATCTCTTGAGTACCGCCAATACTTACTATCTGGATCGATGGCAGGCATATATTCGGCGGCAGGGGCATTGGCTAAGTCTGTAAAACCTAGGCCAAAAGATCTCCCAGCGTGGGCCAAGATTTGAATATCCGAAAGGGACATGTCCAGTTTTAAATGGCCAAAACTCATTTCCCAGATGCACAGATATGTCGAAGTTCGCGGCATTGGGCCAAATAGTCGGTTCGCGACGATGTCCATGCCTGAGGTTACACTCTTAGCCCTAGAGGTGTGCAACGTAATTGTTGAACTCACCATCAATCATTAAAATCTTAGGACCATTCTTTGCATGGTCATAAGATAGCCTATTGGGGAAGTGATGGTCTATGTGACCATATATGGAGGGCGCATTAAAAGTCATTTCTACGGATGCGTTGGCTTCTTGTGTACTTGACATAGGACATCATCTGCTCACCAAGGAAGAAGTCATGCAATCTCAAGTGCAGCTGGAGTTCGGAGCTGGTCAGGACAACACAAGGTCCATCACCAGATGTTCTATTAATGGTTGGGGGTTGAGACACTTCGGTCCCGAGAACGCCTGCAGGAAACGCGAAAGTGCCCTCGTTAACAAAGACGGACATAGTGCATTGAAACATGTTATTCTATGCGCGGATGAGTGCTCTCCCCTGAACAAGTCACCATCAAACACTCACTTTTCCTTCGCGGTATTTCAGGCTGATAGGATCCCCCACGGGAATTTTCCTCTTCCTCTTGTCGATATACTCGTAGAGCGTAGAGAAGTTCGTGAATGAACCCAGATAATTGTCACGCAGGACCATCCAATATCGTATGGACCAACCCAATGTCTGGTAGACAAGTTCCGAGAGCTAGAAGGAGGGATGTTATCTGAAGAGTTCTCTCAGGATATCATTAGAGGGGCTCACCTCAAAATTCAACGTGAGATGGTCAACAAAGTCGTCCCGAGTGTCGGAATAGTAATGATAGGACGCTTTGAGAACGAAAGAACCGACTTTAGCCAAGTTGCATCCTTCTGTGGGAACGTATGCAGCTCGAGTATTCCATCGAGGCAAGGAAAAGTCAACGGACAGATTCGGTGCTTTTGCAGCGATGTGTATGGTGGTTGACTCTGGTCTAAACTTGTTGGAAGGGATTATGACATTCGACTCGATTTTTTCTCCATGTAGGATCACCAAGGCTGCCAAGGTGTTCAGAATGCATCTAGAAAAGCGCAGACATATGACCGCACCATTGTCTTCGCAAACGAGTGGTTTGTCAATGATGTTTTGATCATTGGCGTAGAGATTGATCTCATAACGATAGAGGTTGAAATTCACGGTATAGACTGTTGGGAACCATCGTTGCCAATCACTCGGAGGTCCGGAAGCCCAATCCTTCCCAAGGTCGGTGAACATGTTGATATGGTCCCGCAATAGGTAAAGAACAGGCTGGCGAAATGTAACATCTATAGCCCAGGTTCTTTCATCATTCCACTTCAAGGGCGACGGAAGGTCACCATGGATCTGTGGAAAAGGTGAGACAAATTCATACCAAACCATAGGTGACGAATTCTCACACGACATGAATCCGCGGCCACCAAGCGGATGTCATTCAAACTCGAAGTCACAGAGATATCATCAAGATGGACTTCAAAAACTGCCTCGTATCCAGAAGGACCCGCTGCCATAGGCACCAGGTAATTGATCGATGAACGATCCCCAACCACCACACTGATAGATGCTGGATCCCTCCGCCGAGATCTCTTCGGTACCTCAACCAAACCATCCCATTGCCAATCCTGTGTCAACATTGAGAAAATGCGTCGGAGGTATGAAAAGGCACGCACCTTTGAGGCTTCTCTAAATGGAATATGTAACGTTGTCTCGTTTCTCAACTCTACAAATATCTGCAGAGCAGTCCAAATCCGCTTGTCGCCCGGTTCAACGGGGCGTGTTTGTTCTGCTGGCTGATATGTGGGAGGAAAAAAGGCTTTCTGTAGCTCCGCTCTGTGGAAAATGGCAACACGTTGAGATAAATCACCCCTGAAAACATCAGGCCCATTCCTTACCTCTGACGGTCAGCCCAAGGCCCATATCTCACAAAACCACCGTGTACAGCCATTTCCAATACCCAATCTGGCGAGGTATCACCATTGCCAAACTCATATACCTCTGGATGCGTTTGCTCTTCGACAGGCGGTACATCACCAACAACATCCACAAGATAAGCCATCTCCAACATTGGTGTTTCCAGGATCTTCCGCTCAACTGCATACTCCAATGTAGAGAAGTCTGCCCCAATGGGAGTTTCTTCCTCTACCCCTTTGCCTCGCTTGGAGTGTGGTTGTCTAGTGGTAGAAGCTCTAAAGTTTCGTTGTCGTTGACGGTTGAGACCGTATCTGAGAGTGAGAGGATAGAGACTCAGTTGTCGCCACAGGCGTCGGAAGGAGCGATACGAGAGATAAGAGGATGCACTGCTGAGCGTAGGATATCTTTGCAACAGTGTCAGTCCTCCACATGTACACAAAACATGGGCAATACTCACTGGTCAACACGATCGCTGATCAACTCTCCAAGGGTCGACATGGGATCAACGTAGTGTTCATTTTCTGCCAGCTGGATCACGGCATTCCGGAACTTGAGTGCAAGGACTTGCTTGTACAAGTCATGCTTAGATCTTGCCTGTACACCCCGTCACTCAGCATGCCTCACACCCGAATTCATTGCAAACCAACCTGGGTTATACCGAACGTACCCTGGCATGAGTTAAACTCTGCCACGAGAAGGCTAGGCGTCGAGGTATTCCCGCATATAATAGCACCTTTCGAGACTTGAATGCCCAAAGGCAGGAGCTCCTTGGGATCGAGTACAGGTAGTTGTTCTTTGAGCCATGTGAAAGCTTGTTGAATGGTTGCAGGGACTCGCAGTGTCCGTTTAGGAAGCGGAGGTCCTCTGGATGGCGTTGAGTCTGAAACCCGAAACGAATGAACAAAGCACATGTCCAAGGGCGAGTCCAACTCACCCCAACGGTTCAGCTTCTGTGAAGATCTATTCCGGTCTGTAGAACGAGAGGGGTTCCTGTTTAAGCCCTCCTCCATTTGAGATAGAATGTTGTCGTAGGCTGCAGTGCGGTTATATAAAAACCATTCGAAACCTTGCAAGGTTATCTGGATGCGACACAATGAGACCTGGAAATCATGCTGGTCTATGCTCGCGGCGTAAGTGATGTTGCCCCCATAAAATCGAGGGGGACATCTACGTACGGTCTTCCCCTTTAACATATAGTTTATCCTCCGTCATAGGTCTCCGAATCCAATACTGCCATTGAATTTGGCCTTTAACAATCTTTATTGTCTGATTGCTGGAGTGGTAATGGACATCCTTCAGCAATATTCGTCCAGTCAGTATGGAGAAGTGTATAGAGCCTGTTCAAGCTCCACCCGTCAGAATAAGGGAGCAATCACAACGAATAAGAGTCTAACCAATTTCAACCCAACAACTTGAGCCCTCCTGGTTCCAGTACAAAACCCGGAACACCAAGCCCAGGGCGAGTCCAAGGAAACGGTTCCAGTAGAAAAAGTAGAGAACAAGGGCGACAGCGATACATATGCATGATATCAGAAGAAGTCGATCGAGCATGGTGTTTTCTGGCGATTAGGCTATGCAAATGAGCACGCGTAGGTAGCCAGGTCGCGTCGGAACAAAAGCACTAGATAGAAGTACGAGTTCCTTGAGTTAGAAGAGGCGGTACGGAAGAATGAGAGTTCAACGTTCAACGTTCGACGTTAGGTTGACATTGGGAGGAAGGCAAGCGTTGCAAACAAGCTCAGTCAGACACCGAGCCCAAGATGAATTGAATTCACGCGCTGACTGAATTCAACAGCCCTGATTATATCATCGGCCACAACTTGACCCACACCACCATGAATGCTGCCAAAATCGTCAGGGATTCCCAAACTCCTCTCAAGAAATTTGCCTACGCCGCAACCGTCACATGCTCTGCCCAGGCCACGACCTATGGCAAATGCATCACAGCAAATTACATGGACGTAAGGAAGGACATGTGCAAGGACGAGTTCGCAAGATTTGCTGAATGCCTACGCACTACTGTGAGTTCCTACCGAGACCACATAGAGAGACAGACTCCTTAGAAACTCCATGCCTCGCAGTTGAAACGCAAGTGGTGAATATTAATTCCCGCCAACTAGCCTATCCGGCATTCACGAGGAATGTATCCCAACTATCCCAACGATAAAATAGCAGCACTTATACTATAACAACCTATCCCAAACCTCCAGGAATACGTCCACCACTGTCATTCCCTCCGCTCCCAACTCTTTGAGTATTGCCACCATCACCACCAGCACCCCGATCTCTTCTAGCTCGCGCATTAGCGCGCATAATCATACGCAACCCGGCAGGGATTGGTAGAGAAGTTGTATTTGGCAAGGGGAGTAGGGAATCTGAGCGTGCAGTCACAGGAGGAGCTGGATTCCGTAACCGGCTCATGATGGGTGAAAGTTGTAAATCGACAATACATGGCGTTGGGTTCCTCTTTGAATCTTTTGTAACGTTAGTTTGTGGGGTATCGGGATCTGGTGGCGACAAAAGTCGAGAGGTAGTTGCGAGCGGCGGGTGCTCGTTGGATGGGGTAGACAATGGTGACGTTTCAGGCAGCAGCGCATCAGGCATTTCTGTCTCCGTACTCGTGTAGTAGAGCTGCGTTTCATATGAGATGGTCGTAACCAGTAGTTGTAGAACAAGTATGCACAGGTCCAGCGAGACGAGTTGTAGTCTCGAAGGCACATAAGCTAGATATGACATGGTCAGAGGAACATTACAAGCTATGGTCGACGAACGGCTCACACATCCCAACGAAGTCAATGACGAGTGTCCGGCCTTCCGATGCACCCCGCAGAGCATGTATCCAGAGTATGACGGCATTGAAGACCAAGATAATGACAAAAAAGACTCGGAGGGAATACGTCTGGTCGAAGTCTCTAGGTCTTCCGCATTGAATTTGTATAAGCATCCGTGCAAGATAGATGAAGATGGAGGGAGACATGAGGAAGGATAATGTGAAGAGTTGCTGCAAAAGCGCATCGAGCTGCGACACGAAATTGTATGTTTCAGTCTTGCTGGACTCTGGTACTCTGCGCTAGACTCACTGAACGGACGAGGTGCTGGCGCTGAGCATAGTAGCGAGTGTGCATGACATGTAACTGATCAGACTAAATGCAGCCCGACGAGAGCTGCGACGACGAGAGGGCTTGCCGAGTGCAAGCAACGGGGGGCTCAGCAAAAGGGCTAGAAGGGACTGTACATCCAGAGGTGAAGCGTGCACGAGATGACATTTCCTTGCTTGTTCTTGTGTACCCCCCCTTTTTTGGTCACACAAGTCATCATTGCAAATGTAATAACTACAAACCATGAACGTCCAAGGATATCCACAATGTCCCAAACGAATACGAAAATTCATCACATTTCAGACTCAGGTCTCCCTCCAGCTGGATATGTATACGTGTAGCGGGGGAGATCCTCGACCTCAGCTACATCCGAGGTGTTTGGACCCCCCACGGCTTTGATTTCTGGCCGTCGTCTGGCTACCTCTGTCTCGTCAATTGGAGACATCCGAGAATCAGTTCCCAACTCCTGTTCTTCCCTCTTTAGCCTAGCCTTTTCCTCTTCCCTAATTTCCTCGTGCGTCCAGGTGCCACCACCGTAACCAACCTCGATTGGTGGAGAGGGTCTTCCTCCATCAACAAACGTTTGAAAGCTGCAAGGCCCTCGAACTGGTGCTGCGAGTGGTGGAATCGAGGCTTCTCGGTATGGATCGTATTCCATCTCGATGTTATCGTCGTATATTCCGGTAGGCCCTAGTGGTGCTAGTTCATGCGAACTTGCGAGGGTGGAGTATCGAGCTCTTGCAGCTTCAAGCCTGAATGCTTCTTCTATCCCTTTCCTTGTTTGACGTTTGTACATTTTCTCCCGGCTAAGTTGATTCACGTAGCGGGTCAGAATTATTGCACCATCTGTTTTCGATTAGATGATAACGTAGGAATTAGACCAACGATCATGCTTACACATCTCAATCAAGAGAACCAGGCTTGCGACGACAAAATACGCCGTTTTCCCGAAAGACAGTAGCTTCATGCATTGCGACTCTGCACCCCCGGACCCATTACACAGCGCTGTATTGGCATTATCAACAGTTCGAGAAACCACAACAAGGAACCAAATCGCGACGCCGACGTTGAGGACGAAGTGTATGTAAGTGATGGTCGTATAAATCCGTATGAAGCTCAGCTTGCGCACAACCGACCCAACAAGGCTGTTCAGTGTTGACAACGATCCGGCGTACTCGAGCCGGAAGCACTTACCCAAATATTGACGCAGCAAAAAGAAAGGTTTCTACCAGGCCACCTATCACAAACGCAGCCTTAATCCCGCTGGTCATGTTGTGGTTAACTGCCGATTGTTTCATGAGTCTGCGCCATGGTAGGAAGGGCATCGGGTGCTCACCTGATACTTCGTACCACAGCGCAATTGAAAGCACACCCGAGAATACAATCCCCAAAACGGCCATGATAATAACACCTATACGAACAGGGATGCAACAGCAGAATTTGGTTCTGCCAAGGAAAAGCTCTCGGTAGCTGAAGGGCATGGAGTTTCAGAGATACAGAGATGAGAAGGACGAGAAGGGCGGCGGGTTATATAGGGGAGCAGCGGGCGGTAGACGCTAACCATGCTGTGGAAGCAGTGTCAACCGTTTCAACGCATCAGATCACACCAACAATAGGGATCCCGGTTCTTGGTCCGCATACAGAAACAGGGCTCCCCGCCCTTAATATCGTTGCCCTGCGAGCGCATATTGTTTCTTGTGGAGGTTGGGTGCAAAACACGCTCCGATAAACAGTGTGAACTTGGTTCTCCACGACATGTCCGCTAACCCACATGGTAGCACCCTGGTGATATCCCTGAGAAAAACCGGAGATATGGAGCCACGCTTCTGAGGACCGTCACTGTGCGGTGATGGACACCGAACGGCGTAACTAAACTGAAACTAAAAATAACTGATAGTCTTAACGCCGGGACTCTCAGTCTTGTTGCTGATAGGTTTTGCCTTGATTGTGAAAATAGGTTGTCCGATGAGCTGATGACGTTTCGGATTGTTTTACGCTTCGCTGCAACCGAGTACGATGTGGCACAGTGGCAGTGTTGTGAACTGACACGCCAACGTCCAACCGTTAATGCCCAGGACCTACTAGTACAGGACACTAAAAGGATACACTGCCGCTGCTTGCTAGCTATGTCCACCTCATTCCTTATTCGATGTCAACGCTGAGCTCACACTTTCCTCACCATGGGTGTGTTGATCTCTTCCACGACTTGAGCTTTAGCGCATCTACTATTCGTGAGTTCCCTTTCTCTCATACCTGACAGGTACTGAGCTTATATGTCCCAGCTTTTTTCTATCACTGTTCTCCTGTGTTGCCTAGTCCCTTGGGCATCCAACTCATTCTCTTTTTATAGAGATACCACATTGTCACCAATAAGGCATAATGCAGCAAACAGTCCTAGGAACACTATCAGAAGATCATCAATCCTCCTGATCCAAGAGACTTAACCTTGTATATTCCTTTTCTCTTTCTCTATCCACTATGACGTGGATAAGCCACAGACCATGCTTACAAGTACTCAAGTAGGGTAGTAGGGTATATGGGTTGAAGTCCGAGCTTGATTTTCACGCGTGTGCGCACGAAGTCCAGCGCTTCTCGATGCCACATCCAAGCTAATCCTACAGACAACTTCCCTGAAATCTGAACAAATGTCTCCAGACTTTTGAAAGCTAAAAACCTTCTTGAACTGGGTCAACGAGAGATGCAGGGATATATATATTGTCAGAAAGCGTGAGAATATTTTCTGTTCCAGAATTTCGGGATACAATAACATTTGTAGGGATAATCTGGGGTCTTGTCTTCTCTCTCCTCACAGAAAAGACTTGAGAACGCGCCAAATTGCCAAGTTACTTGACGCGATCGCGTTTGGCGCTTTAACTCGGTTATTTGATCTAGAGGTTGTCTCCAAACAGGGAGGGAATTGATCGCTTTGCCTTTTATATCTCTTCCTCATCCATACTTCTTCTATACCTTCCGTCTCTTTGCTCTTTGTCAGGTTTACTCGACGGTCTAGACACCCCGACGCTCCTGGGCTATGGACTCGCAATCTAAGAAATATGCAGATGCCATGGAAGTCGATGACGATGGTACGGTGTCTTCCGGGAACGCGACTGTCCGCCCGCGTGCCATGTCGGTGCCCTACAATCTTACCTTACCCAATTATACTGTTGGTTATGTCTATTCGTCGGAAATGACCACTCACCTGAAGCTTGGCAACGACCCCCACCCGGAACAACCGCAACGCATAGTCCGGATATGGAAAACGCTTGCTGAGCACCAATATACCAGGAAGATGCTTTGGCTGCCAATTAGACCGGTCAACCGGGAAGAAGCTCTACTGGTTCATACTGAAGACCACTGGGATAAAGTGCAAGCCATACAATGTAAGCCTATCTTGGTTTTCGAGGCGTGCATCGAATATAATTACCGAAACTTATTTTTGTTCAGATATGCAGGATCAACAAATTATTGATTCTGAAGCATACTATGAACAGCTGTCTCTGTATGTCATGGCTGGAACCACTAGAGCAGCTCTGCTAAGCTGCGGTGGTGTTATCGAGGCGGCCCTAGCTGTTGCACAGGGCAGACTTAAGAAGTCCTTCGCCATCGTCAGGCCTCCCGGACATCACGCGGAGCCTGACGAACACATGGGATTCTGTTTCTTCAACAATGTTGCCGTTGCTGCTCGCGTTGTTCAGCAGTTGACGCCAATCAAGAAGATCCTAATTCTGGACTGGTATGCCGTGTGTCAACTTAATCGAAATCGGCAAAGCTGAGATGAAGTCTTAGGGACGTGCACCACGGTACGACCAATAAGTCGGTACGATATAGCCAGCTCAGACTATGTCCACAGGTAATGGTACACAGCGAGCCTTCAACGATGATCCTTCAGTTCTATATATTTCCTTGCATCGTTATGAGCAAGGGAATTTCTACCCTACTGGTCCCTTTGGTAGTATGCAATCATGTGGGGAAGAAGCTGGATTGGGCTAGTGAGTGGCCTAATGTGTGTGTGAACATTGTTTGACACGTGCAATCTAGTTCCGTGAATATTCCATGGCCATGTGCTGGGATGGGTGATGCCGACTATATCCACGCTTTTCAGAAAGTTGTCATGCCCATTGGAATAGAATTTGCTCCAGATCTGGTCATAAGTACGCCTCTTCAACCTACCTTTATATATATATCGGGAGCGATAACTATACTGGTCACTAGTCTCTGCGGGATTTGACGCTGCCGCTGGTGATGAACTCGGCGAATGTCTGGTTTCCCCTGCCGGATACGCTCATATGACCCATATGTTAGCCGGGCTGGCCAATGGTCGAATGGTAGTTGCTCTCGAGGTTAGACTCACCACTGAAGCATCTGACTCCCAGTTTGATCATCTTTCTCCCCAAGGGTGGATACAATCTCGACTCAATTTCGGTGTCTGCATTGGCTGTGACCAAGGTATTATTGGGTGAAGCCCCTGATCAATTACCGCCCATGACGGCCAGCGAGGAAGCTACAGAAACGGTCTGGCTAGTGGCAAAAGAACAGAGCAAATACTGGAAGAGCGTGGATCCCCGTGCCTGCGAACCTCAAGAAGGTAGTTCCTCGCCTCCTTTCTGCGCTCGATAATATTTAAATTGCGTGAACAGACATAGAAGATATCACCTTTTCGATACCCGGTTAGCCCATCCTTGGGGATTTGATGGTCTTATGTTAACACTATTACAGAAATTCTCAAAGCACATCGTCAACATTACCTTTATACGGAGCATGGAATGATGCGGATCCCCCTACTTAGACAGGAAATGGAACAGCGATTATCAGCACAGATTATGTGCAGGTGAGTCAGTAGGCGGTCTTCTCATTTTTTCAAAACTCAACCCGACCAGCTCGGATTTATTTACCAACAAGACGCTGGTTGTCTTTATTCACGAATTGTACGTTTTTCTATTATTTTCTGTCATTTTCCGTTACTAACCTCTTGTTAGTGGTAACCTCCGCATGGAACTTGAATCCTCAGCCACGTGCGATGTTGAGATAGAGAGATCTTATCTAGTATGTTGGAATTTGACCTCTATCAAGCGCCCACTCATTGTCCTAATCTTCAGATTGATTTCTCCAAAAGTCTCATCGAATGGGTGAAGGTCGATGGATATGCCCTACTTGATGCCAACCTATTCCCTAGACCCGCTACGATCATATCTTCCGTGAGTTACAACGCTCATTCTAGATTCAAAAGGGCCGTTTATTGAAGCCTCATCCCATAGCGGTCAAAATCGGCAGAGGATATAGGTCAAGACACCCTCGTTTACATCTGGGACAATTATATCCAGTTCGTCCACCTGAAGTGTCTATCTAAACTGGTTTAACTCATCTCTCAGGCTTTCTGGCGCGAGTAACATCGTGCTCATTGGGCACGGGCCAGGATGCCAGGCACTTGTTAACTTGATGGACCGGCGGTGTGAGTCGGTTACTCCCTTTCCTACCCGTCTGCATTATAACATCTCAACAGCGTCGGGCATCATAAAAAGTGTCAAAGCTGTTATCCAGGTGGTTGGACCACAGAAAATGCCCACAGTTCCCATGTCGTCCGATGGTATTCGAGATTGGTGTCGGAAGGTTTGTGGGCAGCCCACCTTGTATTTCTCATGGTTGATCGCGGCCCTAGCATTCCTTCCTGATTGTCCCGTCGACACATCCCGCCCTCAGCCCTCACGCAAAAGCCACGGTTCTGCGTAGACACAATGCTGTAATATCCATTGGTATGACAACCCCGACGTCCCTTGATGTTTACTGATTCAATTTGCAAAGACGAAACCCGCCAGATCAAGCTGATTACGACTGGTCTACCTGCCATCAAAGATATTGTCCATCAAGCAATTAGTGGAAAACGTGTCAACAACACTACCACTACCAATCCACCTACAGTCAAAGCTAATGCATGAGTAGACTGGGTCTTTTTCAGTTCGTTGTCCTATTGCTATCTGTTCCACGCTGTGTATTTCATTTCAGGGTATGTACGATAATATTTACAGTAGATCAACCGTAGTTCTACCTTCAGATATAATGGCAGTTGGTTTGCCTTCAAAACTCAAAAAGTCGCCATGTGCGACAGCAACTAGGTCAGAATTTCCTTTCTTAAGACCCAAGAGTTTTTCGAGATTGGTGGAGGCCAAAGCAAGGGCCTGTGCATAGGAGATGCGGTCTTCTCCCGCTTCGAGTCCAACCTATACCACTTCAGTCGACGAAGAGTATCCGAAAGGGGAAGAGTATTCTTACCCAACCGGCGTCAAAACGAACATTCCGTGCACTCCATGATTCCTCAATGCCAATCCCGACTGTGACGTTATGACGGATCAAAGTAGCAACGGCATTCTCCTCAGTAAGCGGAGGTCCCGCAAGGATTCTCCTAGATTTCCATGTGTAGGGGAAAGGTCGGACAGGACGCAGAATAACGCCAATCCCAGCTCCTCCGATTTCTTGTGCAAGGAGATGAGCTTCCGCCGCACCGGCAAAGGTGATCTGAAGATGGGTCTTCGTCTCAGACTCAACTTCTCGTTTGAGGGTGATCAAAGTTGCCATGATATCTGCGCTTTCGACAGCGACTACCAGGGGTATTTCACCCTATTAGAGAAACCTTGAGTGACCAGAAGTCATTGTGCAAAATGCGAAAACTGACCTTGACGACCTTCTCGAAAGCTTTTCCCAAGTCGCCTTTGCCCTCGCCACTTAGAAGTCGACGAAGAAGGGCAATCTGGGTGCTAACGCTTGGATTCGTGGAAGCGCCAATAGCAACGTGAAGTGCAGTTTCATCTTGGAGTACAGCACCATTCGAGAGCTTATGGAACGCTCCGGTCGTGAAGGCGGTTCCTAGCCCTGACAAGAAACCAGAGGATATAGGGGAAGAAATTCCGGCAGTCACTCCAGAATGATATGCGAGCCTGAAGAAAATTAGTCAGAACGGAGGAACAAAAACGCTTAGAATATGGCGTTGAGGGCCACGCGTCTTACAATGCGTCGCGGGAGTAGTACTGCAGTCCGTCCACAGCGCGGATAAGGCTACCGTCGCCTCCAAGAATGTTTGGAACGTCGGACTTAAGGGGATCAATGACCTTTCCGTCTTTGGTTGAAGATTCGCCTTGTATATCCCCAAGACCTAAAGGGCTACCAAAGCTGGTCAAGGCAGGCCTTCACGAAGCGTGTGAGTGGGGATGAATCGCAATCGGGACCACAGAATTCTAACTTACGCGACGCTTCCTCCTTGTAAGTCAATTACCTTAGTTTGACTCTTGAAAGCCCTGGTCTCCTTCCCGCAAATGCTTTCCAATCCCACGCAAACAACCTTACCCTTTTTGGTGAAGACGACGCCCAGCTTGCCAGCTTCACTCACAGAATAAACTTGCGAGATCTCGCAATTATGACCCCGCATGTGGACTCTGCCGACGTTAGTGAAAAGAACGTAATCCGCTTGTTCTGCGTGGGGTGCAAGAGGCGGTAATCCATCATACTTCACCGCCAACTGGGCTTCCCTGTCAAAGTTGGGCGTCTTTGGTACCTTCTGCGCGAGAGAGGGCTTGGGTGTGACGTGCGGATCCCGAAGCTGGGCAATACCGTCGATGAAAACTTGTTGTGGTGCGGCACCAAGCGCAAGCGGGTGGCTATCCCAAATCACGACATCTATAAAGAACGACTCAATAAAAAGCGCGTGTAATGGGGTGATACTCTTCACCTGCATCATAGCCTGCGTTATGCCTCTTGATCAGACCATACCTCATTAAAATAGCTCATAACTCACCTGTCTGGACGAACCCAATTCTGTGGTCCAGTCCCAGGATCGTGGCTGGTGTTGAGGTCACAGAAGCTAAGGCAAGGTTGGAAGCTAGGCCATAGTAATGGGCTTGCTGGGCCTCATTGATTAGATATCTTGAGTTCAGAACAGAGTGGTCACTCTAAGAGCATGGCGTTCAGCGGTACGTATCATATGGACTGTAGGACCGACCTTCATAACAACCTGTAGGCCATTGTCGGCCAGAATGCGTGGTGCAAATTCAGAACCTCTGTAAGCTTCACGTTTGTACCTGGCATTAGTGGCGAAAAGGGCAACACCAGGAGGGTGGCCTTTATAAGCTCCTTTAGTCTGCATGTTAGGCGCGTCATCATCATATGACGAACCGTATGCTTTTTTCAGTAGATCTGGGACCAGATATGTCTCGTGCGCATGGTGGAAGGCAGCTATAGAGAATTTGAATTCATTGGTGATCTGTCCATCCATTAGATAACAAGCGTATCATGCAAATATGAGCTACACACCCGGACCATGCCATCCAAATCAACCGCTTCGTAGCAGTGGTTGTGAACCTAGTCATCACATCAGGTTTTTTTATTCAACTTTGAAGGGTAAGGTCCTACTTTGACTCGTCCTCGCAATACATCCACCAGTGCCTCCCATTGAAGGTTTTCGGGGAAGGGCCCAAGATTATTCCATTGTCCAGTAAGGGCTTTCTCGCAGTAAGTATCTTGTTCCTCTTTAATCTTCCGAGCGGTATCGTATCTGAAACGGAATTGAGCCCCTACGTAACATGAGTAAAACTGTGATTACCCTTGTCTGAAGGCCCAGATCGTGTCCATACGAGTTCCTGAGTAAACCCGACCTGGCGGAATTCAGCATGAGAGAACGTAGCAGAACAGTAAGAAAACTTACTTGGGTTTTCACCTAAGCAAAGAGTTGGTCAACTGATCCGTACCATCATTCGTTCTACGCACCACAGGCATGCCTTACCGTGGGTTAATAACAAGTGAGATACAAGCAGGGTAGCAACTCACTTCATTTGGCGCCATCGCGGTGGCGAAGACGGGTCAACGTAGGTTCCATTTATGGTATACGGAGGTTCAAGCAGCATTGAACTTGTCGAACGTTCAGACGTAGGTCTTAATTTGATTGTGAATGCCTGGCCGCCTAAAGACGCATCTTTCAGCCCAAACCAAACCACAAGTCTGGAATACGGAGATTTACCAATTGCATCAGCAGACCCTGGTAGTATATTAGCTGTTGTGAGCCCTCCAGAAATGGAAAGCTGGTATGAATCATCATGGGTATTTAGACCGTCCAAACTACGAAGCCATGGAAGAACAAGCCCTTTTAACGAGTTGGTGTCATCAGCACCTTTGAGCCCTGGGGCACTCCCCACGCCGAGGTGTGAATGCATGTCCACAATCCTATCGCTTCAAAGTTAATCATGAATGGTGCGAGAGCGAGTTTGACTGCTCACCCAGGAGTTACCCAAGCTCCCCTGGCATCCACCGTAACAAGCTCAGAAAGTACACCCAGATCCGATGGTTCGATATCTCCAATAGCTTGAATGATTCCTTTGTCTATCAGGATGTCGCCTTTGATTACTTCATAGCCCGAGACGCGTCCAGTCCAGATAGTCGCGTTCTTGATAAGAGTAGGAGGCGTTCCGGACTCGAAACGATCGGACGTAGTGCGTTCGTAGAAGTTGTTCGGGGGACCTGCCGGAAGTTTTAACTGATGACACTTGCCCAAAATTTCGTTGGCATTAATTGGAACCGCTTGAAAGCGTGAGCCCGAATAGATATTATTGGCTTGAAGACCAAAGAGTGCCGCCAGTCCCAGAGAAAGGGTGACAGGAACAAGCAGACGCTTCTTGAGGTGCCTGTTCGACCTTGGGGATGCGGCAGTGTTCGGTTGGGGAATCTTATCCATTGCGTCGGCCGACGCGATGGTGGTGAGCAGCAAAAACGAAAATGGGCAAAAGAAAATCACACAACTTCCCCGCAAATGATGTGCTCGGCCCGCCCCCGTTCACCCCTGATTACTCTATTTATAACTCTCATGCTGCCTACTCGCGCGCCTCCAGTCGTCTTTCCAAATTCTGGCAATAATATCATCGTAAATCCATGTCAGGTGCGCTTATAACTCAAAACAGGATCACTGAACCACTTACATCCGTGTAAGAGGGGAAATCCAGTTCTGGAACGCATACGAAATGTCGGCAAAGAGTTTGGAGACATCGCCGCAGACTATCAGGTCGGTAGGACAACAGGCGTTTTGTTCCTCAGGTGAGGATGGCGTTTTCCATATGTCGTAGCTTCTTATGATCAACAAGTCTTCGCTATCACCGCCTTCACCCAGAATACATCCACACCCGCATCGAAAAACTGGGACACTCATATGATCGTCGCTTTCTCTTAATCCTCTGCGATATTGTAGGCTTCTTGTCTTGAGTTTGATAAACTATCGCCACTCAACACCGGTTCTTAGACAGATCACCGTGACCCCATACGAGAACTCACCAAGGTCAAACGGTCATTCTATATACTGTTCCCGTCTGATCCACCCGTAGTCATGCCTCATCAACAACATCACGATCATTGTCGCTTTTTCGTGGGTTTCCCCCGAGAGCCCAAAATTAAAGTATTTCTCACTTCTGTTCACCTACAGGAATGACGAGGCTGCCCACTACCTCTCCATGTACAAGCAATATGAATCCAAACCACCGGACATGATCAAGGAACGCGTCGACAAAGACTACAGCGCAATCCTACGTAGCGCTTTGACCAGTATTCCCAAAGTCAACAAAACAGACGTAGAAACGCTCCGCTCGACATTTGGCGTACGTCGCATGACCTTCCGACCAATTTCCATGAGTCATCCACTGACCCGATCGCAGAGCTTCGCGAATATCTCAATAGCAACCTCAGATCAGCTTCGCAATCTTCCCGGTTTCGGACAAGTCAAAGTTAAGAATATCGAAAGCGCGTTCAAGAAGCCATTTCGTAACGATGCTACTACCAAACTCACCGATCTTCGACTCCCCAACACAACACAAACCACGCAAATACGTGAAATACCAGGTGACAAAGAGAAGACTAAGCAACCTCAGGTGCCGCCACCTCGGCAGCCACCGCGAGCATCGAGCCCTCCTTGGGATATTGAGCGGGATCTGAGTCCTGACGAGATTTCGCGGGCACTCAACGCTGGCCCATCGCTGAAACAGGCTCAACCCGATAAACCGCGGCCTTTTGACATTGACCTCGATCCCTGACACGGTGATTCCTCGGCGCATGTGGTACGGTAGGGTCTGCAGCTACCCATGGCGCATGTAATATTATACGTATAACTTAAAACTTTTACAAAAACGAAAAGGTAAAGCAGGAGCCAATCAACCAAATACTATAAGTTGAAATGATTAAAGAATAAAGTATTGAGCTGAACCTGGAATGTAGAGTACATCAAAAGGCAAACGACGTGAACGAAAGAGGTCAACGCAATCACTGCCGACGGAAATAGTTCTGTATATTCTGGTTGTTCTTTCTCCGATTTTGCGCGACAGCCTGATACTGATACAGAATTCGAAAGGCTGTTTGGAATATGATAGCCTTTGTTCGCGACCGATCCAAATGCGCTGCACGGGTATCCTCTGCAAATACCGGGGTTATCAGTACGTAGTACATGTTTAATCGGGAAGGAGAACACACGGATCCGGCCATGGATTTTGTAGAGTTTTTCATGCAGAGCATGCACGAGCGACTGATCCTTCTCCTTAGTGGGACTCTTTGAGGGAGACAACATGCTTTTGCTGGACTCCTCTTGTTCTAGATACTGCGGGATGTCGGTGACGGCGACAGCCAACACGCATGTCCAGCATGCCATATCAACATAATCAGTCCCTTCATGTATCTCGAATTTGCCTGCAGGATGAGGAGAGTCTTGAGTCGAAGACCCAAGCATGGTCATAATCTCAGAGAGTGGCGGTAGTGGGGAATACTGTGACTAGCGTTGAAGGGTCAATGAAAGCTAAATGACAAAGAAAGGCAGGCATAATACCGGGAGTAGTGCAGACTTATTGGATAGCATGGCATGCGCCACTGAGCGAGCAATACGAGCCGTACGGCCAGCGCCGGTCGCGAGAAAGTTGAGTGCATATGACTTGTTTTGAAGCGTATGGGGCTGAGTTAGATGCAGCACCTTGTTACAGATAGCGCTCTCCTAGATCATGCCAAATTTGAGAGTATACATTCTCGAGTAATAATGTTCACATACCACATCAACATCAACATCATTTTCCTGGCCGACAGACTGGCATACTTCGTGGATTGCCTGAGAAACCTGCAACTTCATCTCATAAGGCGATGAGGAATCCATGCCGATAAGTAGAAGAGCAGCAACTATGTCAGGTGTTTCTCTCCGATTCAGACGGCATGCCCTGATGTTATTTGAGCAAATTGCTGGAAGCGCACCACAAACGGGATCAAGCACTCACTTGGCAGCATCTATGACACAGAACATTAGGCGCTCAACTACGACAAAACGCTCATCATCTGAGATCCCACTGCGCGGCTCGTTGCTAACCACCCAACTCAGCCTCTCCAGGATGGAAAGTTTTGCACCGAGGGCACGAAGTGTGAACAACATATGTTCGAATAGAGGCACAGGCGTCATGATTGTGGAGTTGCTTAGGACATTGGACAACACTCGGGAAGCCGAGAAGTCTAAGTTGTCGTCTCTCCGAGACAGAGCTAACATTGCCCACTGTGAGGAAGGGGTCTCCCTGCAACGATTAAAGCACTCACCCAAGCCTATCAACCAATTAACTACATTGATGCCCCCATCAGCATAGTTGGCCAACTCCAAGGCGCCGGTTTGCAACATCAAATGAATTAATTCCCGATTACCATGAGCAATTGTTTGAGCGAATGCTCGCAGAGTTGGATCTGAGCCCAGGTACTCAAGCGGCAGGAGTGCAACGTCGCATGAATCCATGAGATATGACTTCGAGATATCCCACAGTGTCACTCCAACCTTCTCCTGTTGCCGTAGGTGTTCCTCCTCGTCCTCAATCATTCTATCACCCTTGAGTATCTCCATGACCTGCTGCTTCTGCTCGTCGTCGATGAAAGGATTTCCAACGTCCCCCTTGAGAATAGGAATGCTGGTCTTCAACCTATTAAGACTGTCGACATCATCGTCCGATTCGTCGTTGAGGTTCATGCTCGCCAAGTCACGGAGTTGTGCTTCTCGATCCGCGGACCTCGCTCCATTCTTGCCGTCAATCACCCGTTTTTCTTTGAGGAGCGCATCCAAAGGATTTACAACAGGTTTCGGTCTCGCTGGCGGCGAGGGTGAAATATCACGGTGTAAATTGAATGTCGAGTTTGGCTTGCCCGACCCCATCTTCGCCGAGGGTTTCCGCAGATTATATCTTGTAGGCTTGGCAGGACTCTTCGCTTTCAGCGGACTGAATCATCGTTCAGCATCAGTTACTGTAACCATTACATAGCCACTCAAACGTACCTCTTCAACTTGGTGCAATTGCCGAGACCTAGCCCATCTAAACCATCAAAGTTGTCATCTTCGTCGTCGGTGCTGTCCAAACTCGCAATCTCCGAAATAGGAGATGAAGGTTCTTGTGCACGAGATTGTGCATAAGCACGAGCCTTTATGTCCCTTATATGTTGTTCTGTCTTAGCCTTTGCATCCAAGGGTTTGACAGGCGATATCAGATGCATGTCATCGGGTCCGTCCGTCGAAGGGGGTGTGGGAATGGAGGCGGTAGTTGCACTGAAGTTGGGTCGTGAAGGTGTAGAGTTGTCCACTGAGTCAACAGCCATACTCCAATCGGTATCAAAAGGTGTGGAAGACTGCGATATAGGTCGCGACTCCACACTGGGTTCAGTAGGGCTATTCGCGCTCGTTGACGGAGATGGTGGTAGTGCTTGCTGCCTCCAATGATCAACAGCTTCTTTGACAGCCCAAACGTCTTTCTGCTCTGGACGATTCTGCTCCAGTTCCTTTTCCTCCGATAGACTACTTGGCACAAAAGATATGATCTCCAACTGATGGTCGGGAGGAGTAGAAAACCGAGATTTCTTCACCCGGGTTGTATCCGAAGGGAGAACTTGTAGAAACGAAGAATTGGGCACAGGAGCGGGTTCGGATCGAACATATACAACTGCACTTTCTTCGACATCCATCTTCCCCTCTTCGAACTTGGATTCACATAGAATATGCTTTGACCGCTTGCTTTGCTTGCTAGGTTGAGGTGATGCTATGCTTTGGGAGCGGAAGCGCTTGGTGGATGGTTGCATAGGGGAAGTGATATGAATGGTTTTGGTTGGGATAGGGGAACTAGCCCTGGCACGCTGGGAGTCAGAGGAAGCAGTGATACTCGTTGAAGATTCGCTCCCCTGTTTCGTTCTAGAGTGCGAGTTGCAGGTAAGTGGTGTTGTGTTCTCTTTGGTGGATGACTGCCTCGCGTTCCGCTGACTGGCAACAGTAGGGCGAGATGCGCCCTGACTAGCGCCCTGTGACAAGACCTGCTTCCTGGGGAAAAAATCTGTTATTTGCTTGACCTTCGCGTCGGGCGCATTTTGGGAGGATTTTTGAGCCTTTGGCATGCCTCGCCACAAGGGGGTGGATGAAGAGAGCAGCGGTTCGACGCGTCAAAAACAGCGTCACTAATCAACTGGCAATGCATTAAATCAATATAAGAACACGTGACCATACAATCCACCCCTATTGACCCCACCACAGTTAATGAATCAGACGAATGGCAACTCACCGACAAGGCTATCCATACACCATTCATCGTGATTATTCGTTGCTTTAAAACGACCATGGCATTCCCTACTACTCACTTCACTTCACATGTCTGACCCAACCCGGAGCTTATGGCACTGGGTGATTAAGCGCTCATAGTAGGACAATCAGCCCAAGTACACGCAAACCAAAAAAGACTTTTAACCGCGAACCTGACTTCGATTCCAGGGAGCGAGCCATAATACAAAGCCTGTCCGTATCGAAACCCAAAAAAAATCAAAAATAGGTGACAAGCTCAATGGCCTCGAATGAGGTTAACCAATCCCTGCTCCAGCGAAATAACAGCTACAACCTCAGCACCAAAATCGAGCAAATCTCCTCCCTTCGTCGCCACCAAGTCCATCCTCGCTGAGTCGCGGTCTACGCCGAGCAGTCTCTCAATGTTTATGCTGCCAATGCTGAAAGCTTCTTCCTTGGTAATTTGACCGCCGGATTCGATAGCAGCCTAGATGTAATCAGTACTAGCTCTGGGTGAGACCTTGCGCACGTACCCAGGCGATATCAAAAGGTAAATTGCGTGTGGCCCAAACCTGCTCGGAACCAATGCCAACTGTAACCCCATGCTTAAGTAAAATAGATAAGGTTGTTTCTTTTGTGATCGGCGGCCCGGGTAGTCTGTGAGAGAGACACAGGTTAACAACTGGGAAACATAGGGTCTGCAAGAGGCACGTACATCCTCCTCTTTTCCCAACTTATCGGTAAAGGTTTTGCCGGTGTCAGGATAACACCAACTCCCGCGTCGGCCAGCTCCTTGGCGAGGAAATGAGCTTCCGTAGCCCCCGTAATGGTTAATCTGAGACTCCCTCTTGTCCTCATCTCGAATTCTGACTTGAGAATAAGAAGTGTCGCGATGATGTCTGCGTTGTGAGCCTCAACGACCAAGGGAAGTGAGCCCTAAGGGTAAATCAGTGATAGTTTGGTTTCAAACGAACAATTATAACTCTGACACTTTTGACTTTATCGAAGTAAGCCCCCACAGCACCAGTTGCCGGCCCGAGAAGGAGGCGCCTAAGAGTGGCAACCTGAGAGCTCACGCTCGGGCGCGTGAAGTGTCCAATTGAAACATGAAGGCCAGTGATCTCCTGGATCATGGCGTTCTTCTCTAGCCTGTTCAAGGCACCCAATGAGAAAGAGACCCCCAAACCTGCCGCAAAAGCTTTATGAGCTGGTGCTGTCACGGCAGATGTTACCTGCAAGAAGCTCAGAATCACAACATCCATACAATCCAGCCACGTACCCCTGATCGGTATGCAAGCCTGGAAATCAAGGTGAGCAAGGCTAATATTCCAAAAATCAAGATCTTACAGAGCGCCGCGTGTTCCGAATTGCAAGCCATCTGCGGCATGGACTAGGAGAAAATCCCCTCCCAGAATCATCGGCACTGGCTGTACGAGAGCATCAGGGACAAAACCGTCGCTCGTCGAAGGCTCAAGAAGAATCTCTTCCAACCCCAAAGGTGCTCCGTACGACACGAATCCAGGAGAGACAGAACCTCCATCAAGATCAACCATCGCAACGTCAGGGTCAGCCATGAGGGAACTGACAAGACATGTGTCCCGCAAACCAGAGCAAGCTATGGTACCATTTTGAACGACGGCAACACCGAGCTCTGCGTCGCTCTGTGCCATGAACTGTTGCTGGACGCCGTACTTCCCAGGTCGATAGACGCTCTTAACATTTGTGAAGACAACGGTGCCACGAACTTTTCTCGTAGGCTCCAGGGGAGGAAGGCCATCATGTTCGACTGCTTCTGCAGCTTCCTTGTCAAACTTGGGGACTTTAGGTAGCCTTTGGAAATTAGCTGGTTTCTCGACCTTCGTTGCAGCCCGGAGTTGGGGAATGCCGTCCACAAAAACCTGGGTTGGTGTGGCACCCAGTGCGAGTGGATGGCTGTCCCAGATGACAATATCTTAAACATGTCAACCAGCGTCTTTTATCCTCATGTATCTTCCTTACCTGCATCCCAACCTAGATAGAACGTTTTGA
This sequence comes from Podaxis carcinomalis, assembly GCA_018524395.1. Classification (NCBI taxonomy): domain Eukaryota; kingdom Fungi; phylum Basidiomycota; class Agaricomycetes; order Agaricales; family Agaricaceae; genus Podaxis; species Podaxis carcinomalis. The sequence goes on along the minus strand of JAEUWJ010000063.1, from coordinate 60,121 downwards.
GTGACATTGTAAACCAACGATGATAGCACTCTTACCTTCTTCCACGTAACCCAGTCGATGCCCCAATCCAAGCGTTTCAGCAGCATTACTTGTGACCGAGGCAATCGCCAGGTTATAAGGAAGACCATAGAAGAATGCTTGTTGTGCCTCATAAATAAGGTGGCGCGAGTCAAGGGCGCCTGGGTGATCGCTCTGAGACAATGATATGAGCCTATCCAGCTATTATGATGAACTGCTTGTCAACCTTCATGAGGATGGTTATTCCTTTCTGAGCGAGGATCCTCGGTGCAAACTCCGAAGAACGATAAGCCTCCCTTTTGTACCGGGCAACAGTCGCGAAAAGAGCAATTGCAGGGGTTTTTCCTGTATATAGTCAGCATTCCGGCTATCAAGATACATGACATGAATCACCATATGCGCGTTTGATAACATCTGGAACCAGATAGGCTTCGCTGGCGTGATGGAATGCAGCCACGGGGAATTCAAATTCGTTGGTAAGCTTCACCAAGGTCAGGCACGATTAATGACAATGATGCAGTTGACCACTTACGCGAACAAAGTCATCGAGATCAAGTGCTTCGTAGCAATGTGTATTGACCTGGGATTGAATCAATTCCGGGAAAACAGGACATCGCGGTGCGACCGACCTTAACGCGGCCCCTGAGAACGTCGACAAGAGCTTCCCATTGCAGTTCCTCGGGAAAATGAAGATCACTGGTCTCCCAATTGCCACTGAGCAACCTGCCGCAAAATTGATCTTGTTCTTGTTTGATCTTGCGAGCCTTCGCATATCTGGCTCACACGTTCGAGATTTGCATAGATAGAGTCGACGACCTACTTACGCCTCGCGGAAGGCCCAAATCGTATCCATGCGCGTACCCTGGTAGCTACCACCTTCAAAACCATTTCATCAGTTGGATACTAGGGTTTGGAAAGACCGTTTACGTACTTGGATTTTCGCCTACATACAACCAAACAATCATTAAAGGGCATTGGACACCATCAGATATACATACCGCATGCATGTCTTCTGTATTAAGTAAAAAGTAGAGCGACAAATCTTACAGGACTCACTTCATATAACGCCAGCGGAAAGGAAGATTAGGGTCAGGAAAGGTCTGGTTGATATGGTAAGGAGGTTCCACCAGCATGGAGGAAGGCGACTTTTCTGACGTCTCTCGTAGCTTGATCACAAACGCCTGACCACCTACGCAAGCAACCGGTAAAGACACCCTTGCGCGAAACAAATCCGTATACTTACCTATGGCATCGGCGGAACCAGGCAAAACAAGAGAAGTCGTTACACCACCTGCTAGTGACAGTGGGTATGTCTCATCGTGAGTATTGAGCCCATCCAAGCTTCTAAGCCAAGGCTGGACTATGCCATGCATTGAATCTACGTCATTCGAGCCCTTGAGTGCCGGCAGGGGAAAGTCTCCGATATGCGAATGGACATCGACTAGACCAGGTGTGATCCACGCGCCCTTGGCATCTACAACCTGCAAGTCGCTTCCATACGTCGTCAAGTCCAGCCAGCCCAGCTTCCCGACACTTTTGATAATCCCCTTATCCATGAGAATGTCTCCATAGATAACCTGTGTTCCGTTATTTCTTCCTGTCCATATTCTTCCTCCTTTGATGAGAACTGGCCTTGTGCCAGGCTCATATCGATCCGAACGGGAACGCTTCCAAAAGTCGGGAGGTGGTCCAGGTTCCTGCTGTAGCGAAAGACACTTGGCTACAGTGGCTTGAATGTGTGGGGGTGCCTGAGAGAAATCTTTGTTGAATATTGGTTCTTGCCAAAGCTGACGGCAGATGGGGTAAGCACAGGCCAGAAGCGCTAGGCCCAATAAAAAACGTTTGGAGAACATGGAGGTTAGATACAGAGAGTGGTGTGCATTGTTCAATGCCTTCATGAGGGATTAGATGAAAGCAACACCACCGCAACGTTGCGCACACCTCACGGACTTGGACACTTCTCATTTGATGACCGCGTCGCGTCACGGGCATACTTCGGACCAATCAAGAGTGTTGATGCATATTTGACATTCAAACATCTTTGACTTCGACTCTACAGTCCCCCCTCGCTGGTCTTTGTGCTCGGCTGTCGAGAGTATCGAAACAATGCCTCCGAGAGGAGAAGGAAACCTGACGATTGCTCCACCTGACTCGGACTCAGATATCTCACTTCCAGATGATGATTATGATGATACCCGGGACAAAGGCAAGGGCAAGGGCAAGAGTAGAATAGACAGGAAGAAATCCGACAAAGGGAAAGGGAAAGCCAAGGACACTGTGAGAGATCTATCGTCCAATATCTCTAGCAATGGCTCAGACTTGTCCAGCAAGCATACACTTGGGAAGCGTCATACACACGCTCATGGGAGACCGTGCAAGAGGATGAAGCTGGCAGCCTCCAGACTTCCGTGGAGGAATTAATGGCAAGGGGACGTCGGAAAAGGTTCTACCACTTGTCGCCCGTCACTGACACCGCTGATGCACCTTACCATACAGGCTTCTTGCACCAGCCTCAGCCATTCGCCGAACTATCATCCGTCATGTAATCCTCCTCTTGGACCTGTCCTCCGCCATGATGGACCGCGATATGCGACCGACGCGCTTTGACCTGACTTTGCAATACGCCCGTGAATTTATTCTAGAATGGTTTGACCAAAATCCGCTTGGACAAATTGGCATTGTAGGAATGCGGGCGGGACTAGGTGAACGAATTGGAGATCTTTCAGGTGAACATAAACCCTGGACTACGCCTCGAGCACCGCTCACTTTATACTACATCAAGGTAATCCGCAAGAAGTCCTGGGTTACATTAAAGAACGACATAAGCTCGAGCCTACTGGGGAACCAAGTTTACAAAATGCTATCGAGATGGCGAAAACAAGTATGAGGTAAAGAGTTTGGCTTGGACAAAGGCAAAATAATACTAATCTCGTTTTCAGTCACCTGCCGACCCATTCTTCGCGCGAGATAATCATAATATTCGGGTCCTTGACTACATGCGATCCTGGGAATATCCACGAAACCCTCGAGACCTGTGTCAAAAATAAGATCCGTATCTCGGTAGTTGCTCTCGCGGCCGAGATGAAAATATGCCGAGAGTTATGTGATAAAACGGGCGGTATGGATGTTAAACCCTTGCACTGTCATTCTCAACTCAATGCTACATCCCAAGAGTAGGCCAATTTGGCGTAGCAATGAATGAAGGGCACTTCAAGGACCTTCTTTTTGAACTTGTACCTCCACCTGCCCAGAAAGCGCTAACGCGCACGACGGGCGCAGCCGCTACAAATCCCTCAGCGGATCTGATGATGATGGGTTTTCCGACACGATTGCCTGACGCATCCCCACCGACCTTATGCGTCTGCCACGCCGAATTGAAAAGCCAAGGCTTCCTGTGTCCCCGTTGCCTCGCAAAAGTCTGTGACGTACCAACAGACTGCGACGTGTGTGGACTTATGATTGTAAGCTCACCTCATTTGGCAAGAAGCTACCACCACCTCTTTCCTGTGAAACCCTACGATGCTGTGTATGTTCGGGCATGTTCTTCTCGTGACCTATTGACAAGCCTTGAGTTTGCAGACCGAACCTAGAGAATATACCTCATCCCTCAGACACATGCCACGGCTGCGCGAAACCTTTTCCGACAACAGTCTCGACTACTGCTGGGGAAGGGATGAGTCCAGTCGGTCGATATAGGTGCCCCGACTGTCATTATGATTTCTGCTCAGACTGCGATGTGTTCGTGCACGAAGTGATACACTGCTGTGCTGGATGTGGGAAGTAGCGCTCCTATGTCATCGGGTAAAATGCTGTTCCAGTGCGCATAATTTTACTCTACTATGCTCGTGAGCGGCAGCTGACGCACTAAATTCCGAAAGCCCAAGCGTTCACTTGCTAGCTGAGAGGAATCATTGGTTACCACGCGGCCTGTATCTTTGGTGATAGATTAGATGGGACTTAACAGGCTGAACGCCAATGCTATTATTATACTGCCTGTCACCCGTGTTCCCCAAGACGTAATGGTCCTAGTTAAGCTAATAGCATGGTGTATTCCGGTGCCCTTGCTGTGAAGGTTGGTCCCAAGGCTTGTCCCTCGTGCCGCAAGTGACCAGTTAAACAGGCCAGCCCGCTATAAACCAACTAATGTATGTAGGGAACAAGGTCATTTCCCCACTCCCTTGCAGAAACCCTCATGGCGCAAGGTTTCCTCTACTTGAATAATGACTGGTGGTTCACAACCTCGGACCTATCTGAGGGACCAAATGCGGAGACAATTGTGGAGCGGTCAGTGGAACAAACCACCACTCAATGACCCAATTGACGTTCTCGAAACACAGACCTCCAATAAAAAGCCTCCCTAACTTCGATTTTTGGAGTATTCCATTGGCATTCTTCATCATTGCTTGTGGGTTAATTAGACAGGATAAGCCAACGTTGCGAAGCTTACTGACTACGAACCAGACATAGTCCTGTGCATAACAGGGTTATCACTAGAAGTCCAACGGCGCAACGAGTTGGAGCAATCGCTCAATCACGGAGACATAGCTGATCTCATACGTTTGCTCCAAAGGCAATGGAGTATTAGGAATGGGCCCAGCCAGGAAGAGAGGCTCTCACAGGTCTTAATTCAGGCTGCGAGGACTCCTCATGCTGAAGTAGAAAAGTGGCAGCCTGATCTTTCTTGAGGTGTTTCTGTATCATTGTCCCCGCCCATCGTAGCGAGTACTGCCAGCCGCGGCCCGCATTCAACGGCCCATAGACGGGATGCATATAACAGTTGGCCATCGTTGTTCATAGTTCGGGCAGTGTCACGGTCTTCCTGATTCCAAGGCGATTACATGGTGCTAGTGAACCTCCTTTCAGTTGCGGTACATGACTCCGCCACTGGTAACCATTGCTGTGGCTCTTACAATATCCCAGCTGCGCAACAACAAGCAGAACGAGGCCGCGGGTTTAACCGCCGATAAACTGCAACAAGGAGGGAGCAAATAACTAGCACATCGGAGCACCGCGGCCGCGGGCGCACGCATCGGTCTCTCACGAGTTTCCTATGTCATATATTGTTAGAGTATGGGTCCGGAAGAGTGCAGTAAGAATGAATTTCTGTGATCGAATTTGGAGACGAGGGAGTACCCTCCGAACTGAAGACTTGGGTCCACTGATTTTGATGATACTGTTGGGGGAGTAAAAATCAACGGGATAGGTTTGAGTGAAAGCCGCCTTGCACCCTGAAGTTTGCGAAAAGGCATAGGTTATCTGGACAGGGACATTAGCCTTATGTATGAGGACATTTCATTTGTGCTTGATTGGCCAGACTTGATTGGGGTCGATGACATAATGAAACGACTGCAACACCATCACAATAATTCACTCACAAACACTCGCTGCGGGTCTGCTCTCTCGCTCTACGATTTCTCCAGTGACAACCACACCCAGCTGTCTCTTCATCCTTTTGCATGGACAACTCAACTACAATCCTAGATCCACTCCCAGATGAAATCCCTCCTACGACACGTACTGTTAACCCGGTCGTCGCCTTCATCATTGGACTCGCTATTATCTTGTTAGCATCCATTTTGAATGCTGCAGGACTCAACTTGACAAAACTCGACCACGTCTGTGTGTTTGCCACACTCTGCTGCTATTGGTGCTGACCGTCGTCCCAGGTACGGACAAATGCAGTACCCAAAGCCGCGCGCCGCAAAGACTGGTTACGACCTCTATGGCTGTTGGGAATGCTGTTATACATGTAAGATCGACGTATTCCCTTTCCCGAACCTTCGACTCACCTTACGAATCAGACTTTCTCAGTTGATTGGCAGTACGCTCGCGTTGGAGTACATGCGTGCAGGTGTGTTCCAACCGTGTACCGCTGCACCACAGTAATGAACCTGGGACCATAACAGAATACGTTGCGCCTCTAGGCTCTAGCTCACTCATCTTTAACTTTCTCTTCGCCCGTTTCCTCGTTGGGACACCTGTTACCAGTAATGACATCTATGTGAGTTCGCCACTTATTCTCCATGTCCCCTCATTCAACAGTCGCTCGTTCAGGGGACCGTCGTTGTCATCCTAGGTGTTGTTGGCATCGTTGCCTTCGGATCCATCAACAGTGGCTTAGCTTCAGAGACCGATGTCACCCATCTAACCTACTTGTGGCGACGAGGCGGCTGGCTTGGCTACTTCTTTGTGATGACTTTCGCTCTGGTCCTCCTCCTCATTTTCACGAGCTGTCTCGACGCAATCCTCGCCGCTCGCTCCGAAATACAAGCATTACCGTTCTCTGGAATCAACTCACGCCAAAAGAACCCGCAGAAGGGCACACTGCTGAGGAGTCTAGGTAAAGCGGGCCAGGTCATTCTATGGTTACAAGAGACATCGGACGGCATGATTGGAAGGATCACCGAATTGCTCGAAACGTGGAGTGCTCCAAAGGACGACAAACAAGTCGCATGGACTTTGGGCATCGGGTGGGCATGTTGTGGTGGAGGACTGGCAGGAGGATGTCTGGTCTTCGCAAAAGCTATGTGCGTCTTTTTTGCATTCTGTCCTGTCTCCTTTGACCCTCTGACCGTAATCCAGAGTGAAACTACTCTCTGGGTCACTCTCTCATCAGAACCCCGGCAATCAATTTGGACATGCTGCTCCGGTTTTCACGATCATCCTACTCTCAGTGACCGCAGTCCTGCAGATTATTTGCTTGAACCGGGGTCTTAAAGTGTACGATTCGACGTTGGTTGTGCCCGTGTTCTACGGCGTGTACACAGCGACGGGGTACGATTTCTCAAACATTTGAATTACCTACTGCTCACTTGGTTCTGTCTTGGTAGATTTTTGAACTCTTTGGTGAGTACCTGCGTGTATATCGTGAGAGAACTTTTGCCAATTACCTTTCGCGTAGATCTTTAACGACGAAGTTGACGCATACCAATCATGGACTCTCTTCCTCATCTTTGTCTCGATCCTTGTTCTCATCTCCGGGGTAGTATTGCTCACACACAAGAAACCCGAACCTGTCGCTGGAAAGATTAAATCAACAACATTACCCAAGCGCCGAACCACGGCCAACTCGAGCAAGACAAAACTCGCTGCAGAAGGCGACGAGGAAGAACGAGAGGGGGAAGAGGAGGTGCTTTGGGCCGTAGGAACAGTGAGCGACAACGAAGGGGAAGATGAGGATGAGGATGTGGACCACCATCAACATCCACTTTATCAGCAGGATGAGTCACGCCATCATGCTAAAGATACAGAACGAGACAAAAGAAGGACGAGTTCTAATAGGAGAAGTGGGGAAAGGGAAGAACTAATAGGTCCTGCACGGCGGTCGATGGATCCGTTTAGAGATGACAACGAGGTAGAAATGGAACGATTGCGATAGCGGCATTACAAACATTCGCAAATGTTATCTGACTACCCGCGCATTTCCGACACCATTCATGCACATGCTATTTATCAAGACTGTACACATCTTTCACGATGGTTATGTCCTTCATCTTTGAATCTTCACTTGTCTTATTTTACATTCGGCTTCGCAGACTTTAATCGTTTAATCGTGGTTTTCGTTGCGCATATTATTCGATAGAGTTCTTAATTTCCAGTGTTAAACTACATACATAGTCATGTATGCCGTTTATGAAAAACCAGAGAAACATTCTCTGGCCTACCGTCATTTCTCAGTCAAATCAGATTACCACGTAATGCAAAGTTCACTTACACTCCTGTCACCAAGAGGTTGAGTCTTAATACCCGAGCTCTTCTTTGCTCAGGTGTCTCTCCGACAATATTGGTATTATCCTTGAGCCTGATGTGATACTGAGAAACCAGCAACGTCACAATTGCGATCATTTCGGTCTCGGCAAACCTTGGATTGGAGATTTATTGAGTGCCCTACCGGCTCTTGGAGGTGAGGCCAACTCTGGCCAACTCACCTGCGTCCTAGGCATGCACGGGGCCCTATGCTGAATGGCAAGAAGGCATCCCTGGGCCAGTCCTTCATGAATCGTTGGGGCCAAAAGGCGTATGGGTCCTCCCAATACGATGCTTCGTGACCCCAAATTAATACGCAGTTGGAGGTAGACATGTGTGGGGAACTTACGGTTATAGTGAAGAGCGAGGAAGTCCATAATAACGCCTGTTCCTCCCAAGACTGGAAGTGGAACTATTTCACCGTCGGGTCCCTGTACTGGGAGTGTTGTGTCTTTTTGACAGTCTCTGGGCAGACCTGGTATCTGTGTAAAATCAGACATCGTTAACAACGCTGGCTTGGGAAGTTAGAATACTAACGATCGCGTAGAGACGCAACGACTCGTAGATAACCCTGTCGGCATGTCAATGTTATTATTGCTCCATAAATGCCAATTTTAGACTTAAACTCACGCGAGAGTATAAGTCAGCGACGGCATATCTTCGTAAGCCTACGGAGGTTCGGTCTACAGTGTCGTTGCTAACAGATAGCTTATGCTTACTGGGACACGACCATCCGAAATCACGCTCTTAATGTGGAGGTAAAGCCTTTCCTGCTCTTCGGGATACATCGCCAACAGCGCAAGAATGCAAGTCAACGTATGTCCTGTGGTCTATGACAGAAACATGAGTATAAGGCTCAATGCGATCATTTCAGCTCACATCCTGTCCCGCAACGAGGAGGAAGAACATATTCCCTGCAGATACAGTCGGTTAACACTGAATATGCGAAATCCCCTTGCGACTAGCCTAGTATTTCCTCATCCGATAACCGCTCGTTCAAGTCACCAAGGTGTTCTGCGCGCAGCAAGTTGCTGAGAAGATCATGGCTATCTTCAAGATCAAGGTGTCGTCGTTCTTGAATCATCTCGGCCATGTATCTCTGGCGGTGAGTTGAATTGATACTTCAGGTGACTGTAGGTGTTATGAGTCGTCGAAATAGATACATACCTGGACATCATTCGACGCGACTTTGACCTGTCTCAGTTTACTTGTCAGATTTAAAGCCCAGCTGGGAAGAACGGCTTTGAAGATCATCCCGGACACGAATACACCAAGGGCCCGTTGGAAACTCATCCTATAGCCTGCAGGAACCTCCGAATTTGACCAGGTTGACTGGACCCCAAAACCTGAAAGTCGAGGCTGAGAACTCAAATCTCTTTAGCAGTTTGTGACATTGTCACCTGCAGACATGAGAACCATCAGAGCTAACTGCAAGAGAATATCTCAGCGAAAAAGCAGGAATGACAACCTTTGTGATCAAACCCACCGAAGAGGTTATTTCCCTGCTATCGCCAACCGTCACAGTCGACGCTTTTTCCCACTTTCCCTCTATCAGCTCTCGTCCTAAGCGCACTGTTTCGTTCCAGACCAACCGATTGTTACGCTAAAAAATGTCCTGTCGATGAACGCCCAGTAATCCGGGGGGGGGGGGGTGATGTACACTAACCTCATTGAAAGAGGGTCCCAATATTTTTCGGTATTTCTTCCACAGTGTGCCTTCTGATACGAGGAGATTGGGGCCGAAAAACAAGAAGTGTCTATAAAATTGGATGGGCTTCGTGAAAATTCCATTCCGTGCAGCAAGTGCTAGTTCCTGCGTGGAGAAAAGAGTCAGCACATGATCTGAGAGAGGAAAACGGCTATACCTACTCTTATGGCATGCGCATCACCAAGGAACATGGTGATGTCGATCTTTGGTATCAGAGAAATCTGGACCGAGACCCACGATTACAATGGGATTGATTTCAATGGCAGTTGCACCCACATAAGAGATCGCGTCTATCCCCCTTCCATAGCCTGTGAGTTATCAGCAGTGAGTCGCCCCGACAAAGCCGGACACGCCATTTAAACCCACGGCTGTACCCATCCTCGAACAGACTGTTCCTGCCCAGACTTATAAATGGAATCCTCCAAGGGAGGAGGACAACAAAAACACTCTTCACGCCCAAAAGCACGAAGGATGCGGAATAAGATCTGGATTAACCGTAGGATGGCCATGGAACAGTGCTGGCTGGCTGTTGAGAACACACCTTGTTGAGGAAATGATCCTACGCAACCTTTCCAATTTAGAGCATAGGTAAACCAAGAGAATGCTTGACACGGCGGGTACTATCCAAGGCATTCTGAACGGAGGGACGTAGGGTGTGTGCGTCAAACCGCTGGATAGTTATCTGCGACAAGACCCCTTCTAGCCCTGAGACCAGCGCCCATGTTCCTAGAGCTTGAATATCGAATTCCCCCGGTATCCCCGCCTACGACGCCCAGTCATTCAGGCGCGTTGGAAGAAACAATCATGAATGTATTCTTTTGTAGGGATGGATCGACCAACTCTTTCAACAAAGTCAATGGGCAACGGGAAACAAGGTTGGCGCCTATCATTTCTTCGTTACTTGTTTCGAGTCCTTGACTTACATGCTCATTGTATCGTCGCCCGAAGGGAATGTATTCCCAACCCCGACTGTAAGATTGCATGATTCAGTAAAGTGGTTCCCTCATGTTCACTGTGTCACAGAGCAGCGCTGTTTGTTTTTACGTTCGTGGTTGGCAATGGCCACATTAGGGCTAAGGGATTCAGTGATGTGCCAGTTGTTATGCTCACTGGTTACACAACTCGGTTATACAACCGTTAGCAACTGCTGAGAACTGTTGCGACTCAGCAACTTTCACACACTCCTCCATTCCGCTGCCGCGAGTCTTCGATAGTGACCGAAAAACTGACTGAGACTGATTTGGTGACGCTTGTGAATCGCGTCCAGACCTTCAAGCACGAACAACGTAGCGAATGCCATACTTTGTGCACTTGGAATGTATACGATTCTTGAAGAGACAGGCAGCAACGGATGACAAAGATCCTGAACCATTTGGGATATGAGATAAATGGATACCAATGCCAATCTCAACCTCAAGTCCTCATGTTAGGACCACTGTGTCGATGAGCTTGCATTACAAACTAGCAGATATAGAGTTGAGGGGAAGGATGAAGTCGACAATGCCAGGCTTGGTGATTCCATGGGTGCTATTCTCATTTCCTGAGACTATATCGTTGAGTCACCTCCAGAGTGATGAAATTGTGTCATTGTTCCAATCTTTCTTATGACAGCACGGTCGAACGTCGTACTACTACAATGACGATCCAACCTTTTCGTACAGAGAAAATTTCAGCGGAGCATTGTTTATTGGCTGCAGTTGCCATCAAAAATCAATGGTTAGTAACTTTTATAACAGTTGTGAAACACAAGGCCTCACATAAGTTCGTCTCCCTCGATCATCATCTAGTGGAAAGTACAGCCTGAACCTTATAAAATCCTTCCTCAGTAGTACATCTACGATTACCGACGTAAAGGCAATGGTAGCCAATAGCGAGGAGTTACATCTCAGGAAATATTGCATATCAGGAATCCGGCTCACCCGGAAGATGGTGCGGGAAAGCGGCAACTCTACGCCAGTGCTGGAGAGCAACGTTATATCTTATTCAGATCCCAGCACACATCTCTTTCCCGCGTTCTCTCGACACAACAATAAGAACTTGATGAACCAAGGACAATACCAACGCCCTATCCTTGTCCAACATGGTCCGAACACCGTTCTTCCAATAGAGCTGGTTCAAGCGGCGAATCAGGCATATTTCCTGCACCTCCTCGCTACAAATCCTGACAAAGTCTTACCTCCTGGAAAATCACTAGTTTCCTTAGTCGCGCAAGAAAAGCTCGGGCATGATGGACAGGATAACGGAGGCAAGAGGATGAAGGCGCAACAACATGTCGTCGAAGCGATGCACGCCGCTTTTTGGGATGCTGTACGCCAATTGCCTTTGCTTTGTTTCCCGCTGACCTTCGTTGTCATGATCAGACTGCGGAGAAACTTTCTTCTCCTGAACCTTCAGAGCAGAACGTACATATCAAGCGACTTCTTAACGATATACGCGAAGCCATTTCTCCCCTCCTCCCGCCCGAGCACCCGCTTCTTCACCTCCTTTCTCTCCCTCCTGCACCGTCTATTTCTCCGCTACACAGTTTTATCGGCACCTTAAAAGAAGTCTTAACGACGCTTCGCGAGCGTTGCGCCCCTATCAGGGATGGCGAAGTCGATGCCGAATTACTGAAACTCGACAACCCCCCGCCGAAGGAGCCATCAGTGTTTCAATCATACATAGGCGACCGTCGGCCGGAGGGTAGAGGGACAGTCAATGTATCGCCAATTGCTAGGTTTACGGTGCAGTCCCTCAGAGCTATCCTAAACATCGCTGACCGTATGAAATCCGACCTTCATGACTTCCTGCTAGGTTCCATGACCGAGGAACAACTACAGGCGTTGGTGATGCGGGAAGCAAAGTTGAGGGAGAGAGATCTTGTCATTCGGCTATGGTCACTCCATGGCCAAGATATCGATAAGCGAGGAGAGGAAATTATTCGTGACCAATGGCGTCGTTGGTGTAAAGAAACAGAGGACACAGACGCTTTATCGCAAGAAGATAGGTGGAAGGCGAGGCTACTCAGGTCTCTCGCGATGCCAACAACGGTCTCTTGCGTTCCTCCTCAGAATCTCATCGCCCGCGATATCGATACCATTTCGACAAATGAGAATGGACTTCCGCCTCAGTTCTTTCTCTCAGTGCCTTCGCTGTATCAGTTACAGGACTATCTACAAGCCACCGTCATCGCCGCAGCATTACGTTCGCTCACCCGGTTACCTCCGCCTTCTTCTCTTCCACCAGCCACTTCTGTCCAGGCTTCGGTACAAGGCTTCATGCAACGAATATGGACTTTGCTGCAAGCAGAACTTGATGTGTCTGTAGACACCAAACCTGTCACCGACAACTCGTTAAAGCTAGTCAATCTGGCAGATGAGGTCGTTCGGGCTCGCCGGTTTGTGGTGGAGTCACTGGACCCAAGTGAAGAACAGCATTTACGTGAGGCTGTCAATCGGACTTTGCAACCAAGCAATCCTGTGTTCTTACTGCTACAGAAGAGGTTGATGAATGCTCTACTTGAAGGGATTGTTGCGAAAGAGTCCCCAAATGGAGGGGTGCAGGTACCCCGCAACATGAAGGCGGGGAGAGGCCTTCCTGACAGGCATGCCGAGAAACGCATGAAGTTGATCATAGATGACGAGGATCTTGCTAACGGACGGACAATGTCACCTCCGAAGTTCACGGGCCTGAGACATCCTATCAAAGGCTTCGACGACCCTGTGCTTTCTAAGGCTGTTGACGAAGCTTTTGGGAAGTTGACGAGGATTGTAGAATGGATTGAGAATGTTTGGAGCGACCTCGTTTAGGAGCGTTGAAGTCTCTGGTCAAAACTGAGAATACCTGATCGGGGATTGGTGGGATCTGGTGTGTATTGGGCTAGGCTAATAATTGAGCCCTCGACTGACTTTGTTCTACGGGCAGTTCTTATCGTCGCTCGAAACTCGCTTGCCATATCTCCAACTGTGGCTCACCTTCAGCACGTCACTACGGCGGAGGATGGGTTGGGTCACCAACGAAGGTGATAAGATCGGCGCTTCGCCTAGAATGACAGCCCGAGTCCAGAGCGATTTTTTCTGTGCCACGTTTGTACGTAGTCCCATTAGAGTTCTCCTTTTATACTATGGAGGCGACATCTTTATCAAACGTGATGTTCTGTCACAGCATTAACGTGGTTTTCATAGAACACTAGCCCTTGGCCTTGCCAACTGAAAGGTCCGAACTTCGGTGAACTCATTTGTCAAAAGTTAAGATTTGGGGTTACGCTCGAATGATGCTGGGAATTGAAGCAAAGTGGTGCAAATTATAGGGCTTTTTGACGCTCGGATGGATCTTGGAAGGTCCATCCGATGTCGAACCACAATGGTGATAATCTGCTTGTAGCCGTGGGGAACAGAAGCGCATGATAAGTTTCGACGTAACTAGGTATCATCGGGGGTGCATGTGAGTGGATGGCGCGCGGAAATTAGGGATTTAGCGGTTAGGTCTGGGGGTTGTTTCCCAAATTATTACCGTCACGTCGAGGAATATTCGCGTGCGTCGTAGTCCCCGCCTCTCACTGACGCGCTATCTAGTATAAATGAACACCAGGAGGGAAGGGCCGTGGAGAGGCTTTCTGCCACGGCTATCTCATTATCTCTTCAGTGTCATTCTTACCTGCACATTCCAATGTCAGAGCTTCAACGTCGCTTAAGATGTCTTGCAAAGGGTGGGCCACTTCCACATTTGGAAGTTACAAAACGGAAGCAAGTGACATATGTCATAGACCTTTACCAGGCAAAATGATAGAATATCCGGACGTCCATCACCTTGTCGACTAGACTTATCATCCACGCTTCCATCTTGCAAATAACAGTAGCCTTACTCCTTACGGAATGGGGGGTCCGCATTATCATGTCATGCCCTTCAGTCTCCACCCCTGATCAAAGGACTTTTACGGACGCGGATCTCATCCGTGTTCGTGTTTATAAGTGGATAACGTTGGCCCAAGATTGCGAGATCAGTTTGCATCTTTCTACTCAAAGAGCTCTTGTGCTAGTCTTTGTGACTGTTTAAAACAATGACTTTGAACCACAGCGACAGACAGCTCAACGGGTCTGTGCAGCCCAACGAAGGGGTCACCTTCGTAAAACCTCTGAAGGCTAAACAGAGCCTCAATGGGAACACTCACTCGAGCCCCACTCTGCTATCGGAATTCTTGAAAGCCCACCGAGAGCTACAGAGCTACAGGTATGGTCCTCCATATGTTTCCTCTCGAATCGGGATGATTGAATGTCAAATTCTAGACATGGCGTTCCTGTGCGTGTTGATGGACAGACCCTCAGCTTAGCAGGCGTCGTGGGTGTCGCTCGTCATGGTGTTTCCGTTACGTTGGACGACTCCCCGACCGTCAAGAACGCCGTCGCCAAGAGCCGAAATGTCATCGACACCAAGGTGAACAACGGCATGAGTATATATGGCTTGTCGACGGGCTTCGGCGGTAGTGGTATGTCGTTTGAGCCGAGGTTATACTAACAATACTGATCTTCACCCGCAGCCGATACCAGAACCGATCAACCTATACTGTTGGGACATGCTTTGCTGCAACACCAGCATATTGGAGTGTTACCAACGTCGGAGGAGCCTCCTGAGACGCTACCACTCCTTGACGCAAGCACGGCGACCACCATGCCAGAATCTTGGGTTAGGTGGGTCCAACCCGTCGGTTGGGGTTATCGTGCGCTGACATTTCCTTCCGTAGGGGTGCTATCCTCATTCGGATGAATTCACTTATTCGTGGTCATTCCGGAGTCCGGTCAGTCGTAAATTCTGGCTTAAGATTCTCCCTGTTACTAACGGGTCGTTTCCAGGTGGGATATCATTGAAAAAATGAATGAAGTTCTGAAGGCGGACCTTGTACCACGGGTGCCTCTTCGGGGAAGCATATCAGCTTCTGGAGGTATAGGTTCCACTATTTTGCCTGACGAGGGCAGTTTTTAATTGACGCCACGTTCTTAACGTTAGATCTGTCTCCATTATCGTACGTGGCCGGCGCTATTGGTACGCTCCTGCGCGTGGTCATTGCCCAACATAACCTTATTGACATTGCCTAGCTGGAAATCCTGCTATCCGCGTCTTCCACGGATCACGCAAATTTGGCGTGCGTCAGACCTCGCGTGCCCCGGATGCCCTTGCCAAGCATGGTATTGAGCCCATTGCACTCGCGTCCAAGGAACATCTTGGCATTTTGAACGGAACTGCTTTCTCCGCTTCAGTCGGGGCCCTTGCTGTCCATGAAGCGATCCATCTATCACTTCTTTCTCAAGTCTGCACGGCCATGGGCACCGAAGCTCTCCTGGGAGCTCGGGGCTCCTTCGATACCTTCATTCATGCTACTGCCCGCCCACACCCTGGCCAGGTCGGCGACACTCCATTGCTATTCAATAATACATACTGACAAATAATATCAGGTTGAATGTGCTCAGAATATCTGGGACCTTCTTGAGGGCAGCAAGTTCGCTCATGCTCACGAAAAGGAGGTCACTCTTAAAGATGACCAGTACACCCTCCGTCAGGACCGATACCCGTTGCGTACAGCTCCTCAATTCCTTGGTCCCCAGATTGAAGATCTTTTTGCTGCACTTAAATCAATTACTCAAGAATGTAACTCGAGTGGGTTCCAGTCTTGTTTGCTATCACCAGTACGGTTGCTCATGGCATCGCTCTAGCCACTGACAACCCACTCATTGATGGTGAAACGGGTCAGATCCATCATGGAGGAAACTTCCAGGCTATGGCGGTAACCAATGCCATGGAGAAAGTTCGCCTCGCACTTCACCATATTGGCAAAATCATGTTCGCCCAGAGCACCGAGCTTATCAATCCTATGATGAATAACGGCCTCCCTCCCTCCCTCGCCGCTACAGACCCCTCATTGAACTACCACGTAAAGGGAGTTGACATTGCCACCGCAGCTTACACGGCCGAGCTCGGCTATTTGGCAAGCCCAGTATCTACGCATATCCAGTCTGCCGAGATGCATAATCAAGCCGTCAAGTGAGCAACTCCTGTCGACCCGATAAATGCACAACATTGACATTTTGCAGTTCCATGGCTCTTGTATCTGCACGTGCCACAATAACCGCGATCGATGTCTTATCTATGCTTATGGCCACTTACCTATATAACCTATGCCAAGGTAACGGATCAACAAGGTGACCGACCATATGCATATTTGCTAACATACATCTCCGTAGCACTCGATCTCCGTGCCTTACAAGCTGAATTTATGTCTCGCCTCCCGGATCTTGTCCGTGATGCGCTTCAGATACACTTCGGATCTAGCATCGCTGCTTCGGAAAAAGACAACCTGGTCAACTCGCTCGTTCGCGTCATGCAGGAGAGCCTTGACAAGAGCACCACTATGGATAACACGGATCGCATGCAGGTTGCGGCCAGCTCTACGACTGCTACCCTCGTCAAGTTCTTCGTCGGGTCCTCGAACGGAGGTGATTTGAAGAGTATCAGCGAGTTCTGCAGTCGTGTTACTAGTCATACTGCTGCACTTCATGATGAGCTCAGGAAGGACTATTTGACTGGCGTCAAAGGTTCTGCACCCGCCTCGCCGTACCTCAGTAAGACGAGGAGCGTGTATGAATATATCCGGGAGACGCTTGGTGTCGGGATGCACGGTTTCGAGAACTATAGCAACTTTGCGAACGGGTTGGGTGTAGATGATGTCTCGATCGGCGAGAATATCTCGATTATTTATGAGGTTCGTTCTCTACTATTCAAGACACTACCCGCTCATCCTGACGACTTTCATGTCCAGGCTATTCGTGATGGGAAGATGCAGAACGTTGTCGTTTCGCTGTTTGACTGAATAGGTTAAGAGTTGTACTTCGACTTCGGAACGTCCATTTTGTGTATTACTACTGGACTTTTGTATCATGCACCACAAATATAGATTTGAATCCCCTGAAATAAATGCCACAAGGCTATGAGGAATCAACCCAAGACCCCGAATGTCATAGCCTGTCATGACATCGACCCATACCGATCAGGTTCATTGCGTAGATTCTGATCAATGATGTAGATTTTATCGTTCCCCTTAGCCTCGGCGCTTTTCTCTTTCAGGTACATCGCCAATGCAACACCGACTATGAGGCTCAGTGCCAACAACAAGATATTGGCCGGTCTTGGGTCTCCACCGTACCAACGGAAAGTCACTGTATCCAAAAACGCCTGAAAGAAGTTGAAGAAGCCCGAGAGACATATTACGGCTCCATATATCTTCCCAAAGGTTTCCACGCCAAAAACCTTCGCACAGTAATCCGATACAACGGTATAATAGAACGGTCGGTAGAAGGCGAAGATCAGAACATTGAGGTAGGCCGCGGAGTACGAGTTTTGCACCAGTCCGAGAAAGCCGATCGAAGTTGTGCATACAACGAGGGTGGAAATGATTGTCCGGATCGAGAATGTGTCGAGGTAGGTGCCAATGAAGGGGATTGCAACGACGCCGCCGAGGGGCAGAGCGATATCAAAGAAGCTGTTGATTTTTACGCTGGCTTCATATGAGTGAAGAAGAAATTCGTATTGCGGCCGAATGGTGGCGACAAAGTAATTAATTCTTAACTGCGGTAGATTTCATATATCAGATGATATACAGATGGTTGTCGGTGTAGAAAGGAAGAAGTACGCATACCATTTGGACGACGGTAAAGCCTGTTATGCCCCAGAACCAGAAGCTGCTGAGCTGCTGCTTGATATCCTTTCCGTCCATCGCTCCGTAAATGCCTTTATTCCGACCTTCGGCTTCGTTGTGGTGGTCGTATTTTCCGAGTAGAGTATCAGTTTCACTGACCGGACTCGCATCCCTTCTTCCTCTAGCCGTCTGACCTTCTCCCTGGATGGCTGCGTATTCTGGTTCCGACTGATGCCCGCTAGTAGCCTTGTAACTTTGAGTTGGCATAAGGAGTATTTGCACAAGAAATATGAAGAGGGGCACAACGAGATATGTCATGAACCAGTTGGGCAAGGATATAGGCCCGAGGGTGGATTGATAGAGGAGACGATACACCAGGAAGACCGCAGGACTCGAGTCGAATGCTCCCGTTAATAGTGAAAGAATCAATCCGGAACGACGAGGGAATGCGTTTGCAAGATTCATGCTTGGGATGAAGATGAAGGGGCCAGCAAGGGCCATGAAGAGGTATGAAACGGGATACACTAAAAAGAACTCAACATCTGAATTGAACTTCAGTAAAAGAATGAAAACTCACGATCGAAACCCTTCACACTCTTACTCACTGCAAATCCAGCACACCCAAGAGCGAACAATACACTCCCTATTAACTCAGCAACCCTCGGTCCATAGTGGTCCAAAATGGTGCCGACGACCAACGCGCACATATTCGTCGCAACAGCTGCAACAGTGAACATCATGTTCAACTTCATCTCTTGCTGGTAGCATACTCGTACCCCCTCCTCGATCTCAGCAGGGGTACATCTATCCCTATAAACGCCTTCTGCGATCAAGACCGGTTTGAGAGCGGCATAACCAAAGACGACGCCTGCTGCCAAGAGGCAGTAAATGACAGCAGAGAGGATTTGAAGAATGCGTTTGGAAGAGGGGACTTGGGATGTGCCGATTTGGTTCAAGCCCTTGTTGATATCTCTCGGGGCTGTATCAGTTTGCACCAGCATTGATCCCATGTTTCACTTGAACTCGAAGGAGTGTAGTAGTTTGGCCGTGTAAAGTTGACGCTATTTGAGGACCCACTAGAGCCGAGGAGTAATTAACTCGTGTAGGGTAATGTGACTTGAGACCGAGAAAAAGGCCATTATGGACGGACAGCCCAGAAGCTTCTCGAATGTGCGTTTTATGAAGTTTGAGGTAGATGTTCCCTCGGATCTTGGGAGCGAGGGAGAGACGAAGAACTCGGAGCCAGATCCAGCTGCAGCATTTGAATATTCACCACATACAAGACAGTTGTTAGAGGTCAGGTGGTGCTTGTTGAGGTGAACCATCTACCCATATGTAGGTGTTCCAGCACTAGGATCCTTGATTATTATTTGTGCGGCTGTCAAGTAGTTCTCCATCTGGTAAGGCCAGGAAGGTGCTTCACAGAAGCCTCGTTGTGCGGGAAACCAGCACCGAATGTTTACCAAGCCAAATGCAAACGCAGACCGGCCAGGAACAATAAATTACAGATACAGCCAAGAAGACGAATCATAGATAATCTACACAAACCCCTTATGAATCCTCAACTCTGAGGACGGCCACGACTGAGCATCATGACGATGCAGGCTCGAATCTCACCTTCACCTCGGCCACCTCTTTCCTTGCTTCCTGCATCGTCCTTGTGATTTTACGCTCCAGCTGCGTGGTCTGAACCACGGACAGATTTGCGTCAACCTTGGCTGTCAAATCAACGAACAGCATAGATCCCGCTCTCCGTGCCCGCAATTTCTCAACTCCCAGTAGCACCCGCGTGTCATCATGGATGCCAGTCTTCAACAGCGGCGTCAGTGTCCGCTGTAACGATTCTCGCTTCCGCCGAGATACACCGGCATCCGTCAAGTCTCCCCATGCGCCTTTAAGTAAGCTATATCCTTGTTTAAGGATAACCAGAGACACCAGAAGACCTAACGTCAGGTTGAATAGGATGATCTCCTGCTAAGCGATCAGCTTGCTCACCTCCAATTGGGTCTAACGGCAGCGCTGGGAAATACCAAGTCCCTAAAATTGCAACCAAAGCCACTGCACTCGAATACGCATCACTCCGGTGGTGAATAGCGTTCGCGAGTAATACAGGACTATTCTCCTGCTCCGCCACCCGTTTCGTTATCCAATACAGCCACTCCTTCACTAGAACACCGACTGCCGCAAACCATGCCGCATTGACGTCCACTGAATGTATATGCGAGTGTTCATGAACAGGCAGTTCGGGAGCGATGACTGTGGCCTGTTGCAGGATATCATGTAATGCGCCGGGAGGAATGTTCGGTAATGTCTCGGACAGAGTCGCTAAGAGTAGATGGTATGAATGAACGCCGATTCCAAGTGCGCCGCCAATCAGAAGGAGCGAAATAGTTGTTGTTCCCAGAGTCTCGAACTTGGCGAACCCGTAGGGGTATCGCTCTGAAGGTGGTTTTCGTGAAAGGTTCCAACAAAAGAGAACGACAAAGTCGCCGAGGAGGTCTATGTGGCCCAAGTAATGAGGTGGTACTCGCTGTTGCGGGAAAGTAGGGACTCACCACTCAGCGAGTGACCAGCATCCGCAAGGAGGGATGCAGAATGAAGGAACCAGCCAGCTGCACCCTTTGTTGCTGTCAAAGCTACATTCGAGGCCAAACCAACCAATGTGATATAGCTTCCTCGGTCACCTACATGAGTAGGAACTGAGAAACTGAGCTGTTGAGAGAGTCGAGTTGGTGACTCACGTTTATCCCCCCGAAGAGCAGCTACGATCTGCTCTGCATCATGCGAATGTGCATGTCCATCCTCTCCATTGTGGGAATGCGAGTGCCCGAATATCGAATGCGAGTGTGAGTGCGAGTGGGCGTGGTGATCATGGTCATGGTCATGGTCCTGGGTGTGATACTGAGCGATCCCATTCCCGTTCAGTCTCCGCTCCCCTGCATGTGTGCTTTGTGTTCGTCTTTGTGCCATTGCGGTTCCTATATGGCAAAGTAGTGGCTGCCTGGACGCAGCGAGGGCGAGGGAAGAGGAATGACGATGGGTAGCACAAGCCGAGGAGGCGCGGGTTAAGTGGAGTATATATCTGGAAGACCCGCTAAGTGACACGTCTGCTATTCTCAGGGACGTGGATGAGAATCTAGCCGCTCGTAGTTCTGAGGCGCAGAAACGCACAGCACTGAGCTTGGTGCGGGAAGAGCAGAAAGAGGGGACATGGCCACGCTTGGGAATTCTGGACAGGGGACGACGGTTCATATGATGTTTTCTCCTCAGCAAGCCGCGTGTCGACGGTGCAGTATATGTAGCATGTGTACCCCTCCCTCGCCAGTTCTGGCTGAGCCTCGCTCGCTCACAATGACGTATCCCTCCCGTAAAATCACCCAATCTTGCTCATCGGCGCTCCTCCCGGGCCTGCTGATTAAGACGAACCCTTATACACAATACTAGTACATATCCTCCAGCAGCTTCACTACCTTCCCATAGTCTGCATGATCCGCCCCTCCAAGTGCCTTTGCTGCAATGTCAGGAATGTCACCCCGTGGGACTTTGTACTCTGACAACGAGGAGTGTAATCCCAAGTCCCAAATCAGTCTAATGTAATCACCATCAGTTGGGTGATCCCTATGCTCTGCGGAGCCGGAGCTTTTCACTTACTGGTCGATGCGTGATGAAAACTTGAGGATATCACCATCGACAGTGCCTGTTGAGGGTTCTCCTATGTATTTCAGTGCCGTCGCGACAAATTCCTTGTTTTCCGGTGTTCCGACTTGAGCTTGGAGGGCGACGGAGGGAGCCAGAGTCAAGCACTGGCGCTATAATTAGCAACGACTCAAATCGTCCTTATTGCAGGATCACGAACAGAAGTGATGCCATGGGGAATGCCATATTTTGAGCCTATCTTGTGGCCAAGACTATGGGAAATTCCAAGAGCACTGTAGGGAATTAGTTACGAGAGCCTTACACAAGAGCAATCCGCTTACACATATTTCTTCAGTTTCATTGGCCAAAGACTCATCCATGATGCGAGCTGTAGCTTCTGCCTGATTTCGACTGAATCTGGGCTCGCTTTTGACAATGGGAGGTACTTGAAGAGCTCTGATATGGCATGATATCCAAGCACTTTGACGGGGGGAGTAACGTGGTTGCGATAGAGGTTCTCTGCATTCAATATAAAAGTCAGTTTTGCTCATGCTTCTGAATACAACAACGTACCCACTGCATGATCCATAGCCTTGATTCCAGATGACAGCCTTCTCGAATTCGATCAATAATGAACGGTGGGTAGAAATCAGTTATGCTTACCACAGGCGCTCAGGTGTACCGACTGTCAACTCTGCATCAAGAATGATACCTGCAGGCACGAGTTCAGGGGAACTAACAGCGACTTTGTGACCTTCTTCATTTGTATAGCCAGCACCCATCTGGAATGAATGAATGTTAATGATACAGTATATGTCAATGATCAGATGTGCTCACCTGATACTCGGCAGCGCTAAGCGTTGTTGGGACGGCAATCTGGTATAAAGTGCGACCACCTTTATCTTGTTGATGGAAATACAACAACGTCTTCGCGGCATCGACGCAGGAACCTCCGCCAACGGATACAATACCATCGCACCCGTTCTCTTCAAAGATCTTGATGGCACCGCGAATGCCAGAGATAGGGGAATGTTGTTCGATCTGATGGAACGTTGTCCCATAGGCATTGCGCTCACGCAGGATATCCTCGACTCTCTTGGCCGCTTCAGTCTATAATCGCAGAGAATAGCGATGAGTATCCTGGACATGTGCAAAACGTCTTGAGAGTCACACCTTGAAGAGCACACTCTTACTAGTCAAGACCATGGCCCTCTTTATTCCCAGCGTATCCAACAGCTCTGGCAAAGCCGTCTTGATGCATCCCGGGCCGTAAAACAAGCCCTGAAGATTGAGTTGCCAGCTGTATTGACCTTGGTAGGTCGTGGAAGTGTGGCTGTCGCGGTCGATGATAGACATTTTGGGACTTTCCAAATGGGTGTTGGCTGTCTACTTATACAGGCTGAGAAGAGATAACGTAGGGAGCCCGGTAATGATAAAACGTGACTTGGTGGAATTTTCGTGAAAATTGTTCTACTGTTGGGAGCACCTTAGCAGGAACCTGCGAAAGAAGATCCACAGATGGGTCGTCATATGTGAGCAAGCGGTGGGAGTGTTGACAAAGCGGGAGGGAAGCCACTGAGCATGGTGAGAAGACTCTCAGGGTCGTTTCATCTAACCAACCCAAACGTCATGCTGTCACCTTTGCAGATTGGACACAACCTCTTTTGCCCTGGTTGCGCATTATGAATGCCTTTGCCGCTGAAACGCGTGGTCTTGGTGTCCTTTTGTCTTCATTCGCGGCTTCCCCTCTAGTGCGGAGCCGTAGAACGGACGCATCCGAATTCAGGCGCTGGTTTGGAACGTGGCCTAGGGTCGGAAAGGTGCTACAGAGACACTCGGAAAGCGTCCGGAGGGCACATAATCAGGCATCATCCAAATTGCCTCCATTTGATCATGCGAAACGCTTTAGATTCACGCAGCCACCTTGCCCAGAATGGGCGTATGGGGATGGAATGAAGCTTTCCGTGGAACAGGAAGAAGCGAATCTATGGGGCACCACGAAGGAGGCACGGAGGACAAAGGTGTTCGACTTGGAAAGTACACCATCAAGGTACGTTCGTCTGCTGGGCTGGGTGCTGGAGTTGTATGATTGAGCCTTAACTCAGAGAGACCTACCAATTACTGGCATCGGCGATCATACCAAGGCCAATTGCCTTTGTGTCGAGTTTGTCAAGCGATGGGGTGCCGAACCTGGCACCATTCAGTTATTTTTCGATGGTGAGCCTTCTTTGCTACAACTCGACAACTGTCTAACAAAGTGTATTCCATAGATATCCCATAACCCCCCAATGTTGTCTGTGTCGTTTGCACTTTCCCAACGCCGGCCCAAGGATAGCCGAGAGAATATTTTGCTGACGAAGGAATTCACGGTCAACATCATCAGCGAGCCGTTTATTGAGGCCGCGAATTCGACTTCGGTAGAATCGCCAGCCGATATGAACGAATGGCTTCTATCTGGATTGACACCAGCCGAAAGCGTCAGTATTCCCCTGCTTTTTCCCTTGCTGTGTCCCAAGTTTGGGGGGGGGGATTCGAGGTCCAAGACTGCTTATCTCCGGGTGTTTGTAGGTCCTCGTGAAACCGCCGATCGTGGAAGAAAGTGCGGTAAGCATGGAGTGTGAGGTATGTATGTTCCTAATAAAACTAGCGTCGACTGAGGACGCCGTTCTATAGTTGTATTCGCATCAGGATATTCCGCTTGCGGCCGCTATGCCACCTACGACCACTCTCGTGTTGGGCCTGATCAAACGAGTCCACGTTCGTGAATGCTTTCTCAGAGAAGACGGGTTAACGTTGGACCCCGCGAAGCTCAGACCAGTTGCGAGGCTGGGAGGGGTGACCTTTGCTCGAGTGGTAGAAGGGTTTGATCTGCCGAGAGTATCCTGGAAAGCCACGAAGGGGGTTTACGAGGAGATGGATAGAACGAGAAAGTCTCGATATACAGTTTGATTCGGTTTGACTCATAGAAACAAGATGGATTTCATTTCATGATGCGGAAAAGAGAGAAGCTTGGAGAGTGGATGGAGTTTGACATGACGGTGCAGGATACGTGCGGTGGGCGTTGATTGACATCTCATTCATTCGTTCGCCTGGAGGATTCCCCAAAGTGAGAGAATGCGTCAGCCGCATGTCGATGGGAGGGAATAGTGCAGGTCTTGTGGGTGTAAGGGAGTCTGTTTCAACTTGACCATCCGTCACCGGAAAGGAAGGCACACAGCCACCGTGTTTGGTTCTCAAGCCGACCCGCTTTCCAAACTTTCATTCACTCGCCTTTGTTCTGCTACCCTCTCTTCTCTCCATTCCTTCAACTTTTCTTGTATCGTATGTATTCATCCTTGTCCTTCATATAATGACTCACTGATTCGCTTTTCTTTCTAGCTCCTACCTTCCATCATATATCACCAATCATGGCCGAGCAAGACTCTCAGCCTTCCAAGGCTGAGCAACGCCAGCTTGCCGTCGAAAAACTCAGACGCGCCGCCTCACTGCCGCGGATGAAGGATGGACGGCGACCACCCATGCATGTAGAGGCCGTTAGTGAGGGCGAGAAGCCTTCCCCAGACGTTCCAGATGAAAACAAGTCTCCTTCCCAATCACCCCCTCCCGAAGATATCTCGCCCCCTCAAGAGCCCACCAATGAACCAGAGCAAGAGCAAGAGCAAGAGCAAGAGCAAGAGCAAGAGCAAGAACCTGCTGATCTTGAACCAGAACAGGACTTTGAAGAGCGAACTGTCTCCCCAAGTCCTGCTGGTCGATCAAAACGCCGCTCACGATCTCGTTCTCGCTCTAGAGGCTCCAGGGACTTCAAAAACAAGGCACGCAATGCCCAGTCCCCTGTACCACCAGCCGGTGACTCCTCACAAGACGACGAAGAACCCCCCATCCCAATTCCACCATCCATTGCACTGCCCGTCCTCCCTGCACTACTTTCCCCAATACCCAACCATCTCGCCCCATTCCACAATCCCCACTTCCTCCGTTCCCCTACACCCGACCCGTCCATGTTCTACCCAGGCTTCTCTTCCCCAACCCCAATACCCCTCCCAACACTCGAGGCCCTACAAAAGGGCTTGTTCCGCTCCAACAGTGCGAGTAGTGCGGCTGCAGGCCGGAGACAGGCACTTGCCAAACTAACTGGTGGTGCTGATAACTATGATCCCTCCCCCTCAACGTCACCAACCCCCCCGCCATTTAATAACAAGCTCTCGCGGAACAACACTGTGTCAGGAGGCGAGCGGATCGCAGCTCGGCAAATGCTACTAACACGGCTGAATGGGCGTATTGCAAAGGAAACAGAACCTGAAGCGAGCGGAAGTGAAGAGAGAGGAGGGCCATCACCGACTCCCAAGCGACGGAAACGACGATCTCGGAGAGGCTCAGTCGGCGCTCCTGCTGCAAACGCCGGAATTTCAGATTCTGATACCGGCACTGCACCCCAGGATACGCCTGTGCCACCTTATCCCTTCTGCCCTCATCCACTTGATACCTTCGCTGATCTACGTGCACAGTCAGCAACACCCATAAAAGCCTCAAGCCGGAATCAGAGTAATGAGCGTGTGGCAGAAGCATCCCCCGAGATAATGGATGCCGCGGATGGTGTCAATGGGAGACCGTATGAGCTTGCGAGACGACGAAGTGTTTTGGTAGAGGATGAGGAAGAGGATGAAGGGGAAGAGGACAGTGCTGAAGAGGAGCAACAAGAAGAAGAGCGGCACCAGCAACACTCATCACACCTTAGATACCCAGGACTACCTACGACACCCCCTCGTATACCCCCGCATATAGCCATTGCGCGCGCGCCCCACTCCTCAGACCCTCCTTCCCAGATCTCCACTGATTCAGGGACAACGCCTGATGCCATTGGTGTCCCGTTCTTCATTAGCCAGCGAGCGCCTTCCCGGACCGATTTATTTCCTACGAGCCCGTTTACAACCCCCTTAAAGGAGAAGCCTTCAGAAGAGGAGGAGGAGCAAGTTTTATACCATCACAACACCTATCGCGCCAGAACCCCCTTCGCTGATATTCATACCGATGGACTTGGCAGAGAGATTAGTTGGGTCGGGGAACCTGGTATGTATCGTATCTGGGTGCTCCCATCGTTTGTGTTAACGGGAAATTTTCCAGTACCCATCATGATTGAGAGCGATGTTGATGAGGATGGTGACGAGGCTGAGAACGACGACGATGACATGCCACCTCCTGAGACCGAGGAACCTGAAGAAGAGGATGGTGCCTTTGTAGAACCCCCTCTTTCACCAACGTCGTCCGAAGCGCGTCAGAAGGACGCATCGATCTCCCCTCAAGTATCATCCCAAAGCGTCGTTATTGAGTCAGAACGTTCGCCAGAGATTTCTGCCCAAACGTCTTCCTCACCATCTTCGAGTGCTCCTATTTCCGCCTCACAATCTCGCGATGAATCAAGGACATCACCACAGCCTTTCCCTGCACGACTGTCAGTCGCCTCCAGAATTCAGGGGAGTGACAAGTCTCCTGTGACGGGAGATGAATGGGAAGAGCAATCGTCATCAACCAAGCGTAATGGCGACCATTCATCCCCAAGTACATGGGAAAAGGTTAAAGGCGCCTTCTCGAGGGCTGGATCTTCAGGGCGTCGGTCACGCTCAAACAGCCTGGCCGCAAGGGAGCGGCTAGACAACGTTGACTCAAGCATCAGCAGGGAGAGTGGTGCAAGTTTGACGAGTGCAAAGAATGGTGAAGGATCTGGACAACAGCAACCACTACAGGCGCCTCAGTTAATGCAAACACCATCGGCTTCTGCCTCAATACTTTCACTCTCGCCTCATGCCCATGCTCCTCCACGCGGCGGGGCCTCGCCAATACCACCTGCGACCAGCGCTGATTTGGCAAGGTACCAGAATGCGAAGCTGTTCCCTTTCCCTGGTATCCAGAAATTGGAGGAGCAGCGGAATAATAGGGTTAGAGCTGCTGGCCCGGGAGTGGCGTCGCAGTCATCACCTGATGTCTCGACTGGTGTCGTAGATGAAGACCAATCACCTCTCTCAGCGATCTCGTACAATAGTACCCCGGCACATACCCCGGAGATCTCAAGGGAGCGGAAACTCTCGCACCAGGCGTCAGATTCGAGGTTGCCGAGGGTCAATGCAACTGGTAATGGTGTTCCTATCAGCCCTTCCCTGACAATGACACCCTCGACATCAACGTCGCAGGGTGAATACATTGATGTGGCGCCTTTGCCATCATCGTCGCATAATGGGAAGATCTCGAAGCTACCGATGACATTGCCAGGAGTGAAGCAGTGGTTGAGCAAGAACAATAAGAAGCTGTTTTCCTCGTCCTCACCTGCACAAACTTCGAGTTTCTTGGGGGCGGCTTCCAATGTGAACGTTGGAGTTGAGTCGATGGGCAATGAAAAGAGTAAGAATGGGAACAAGATGCCTTCGTTGTCAGATTTGTTGAGGAAGAGAGGAAGTGATGTCGGTACGGATTGGGAAGAGATTGGGACGACGCCCATCAGTGTGAATGGTGATTACTCGTTTATGTCTTCGTCTTCGCAGCCGAACACCCCCGCGACTATGACAGCCACCGCGGCCAAGTTGACGCCCTCGTCATCGTCATCAGATACCAATGAGAAGGTGCCGCTGAATGAAAGCAGGAACAAGTCGGGCTCGCATGTAGATACTGAGAAGACGCCTAAAGCGAAGAAACTTACCCCTCTGGATCTCCTTAAGTCGACGTACCCCCATATAGACGAATCGCCCTCCCCATCCTCGAACCTTCCTTCGCGTTCCGACCCCCTTCTTTCGTCAACACCCGATCCTTCGTCATCACTTAGCGATTACCCCCTCCGCTCGACGTCGCAATCATCCTCCAACTCGTCACAATATTCCGTTACACTCCAGGGCCCGCAGGTCATTGACCGAATAGAGGAGAACCTTGTCCGAGGCTCGAAGAATCCCCCCTTCTTGGCTTCGCTCATTGATGATCCTCCCCGGAAGTCCGTGTTTACATGGCCAGTGTATCAAGTCGTCAACCAGAAGACTGTGAAGGATCGGTTTCTGTTCTTGTTTAATGATTTATTGGTCATTGCGAAGCCGGTACTCTCACCCCACGAGAACCTCGTCGAGTTTAAGGCCAGTTCTCCCGACCGGCTGTTCATCGTGAAGAACGTGGTGCTGTTGAAAGATATACGTTTCATCCACGGGCGCACTGATCCTACTCCAAGGAGTCCTTCGCAGAAAGAACAACAGCCCTCAAGAAGCGCGGTAATTAGGGGATTCGTGACGCAGTTTGCGGCTGACCCAGAGGGCGCGGTGAAGATGCTGGTGACGAAGCACAAGATGTTGGAAGACCCTAGGAAGCTTGGCCAGTTCATTTTCCAGACGAGCGACTTGGACAGGGCGCGGGTTGGAGAGTATTTGGCGAAAAAGATGCACAAGCAAGAATTGGATGCATACCTGAACAGCTTCGGTTTCGTGGGAGTTAGGATCGACAAGGCACTGCGGGCGTTCCTGTTTTCAGTGAATGTGCCTGTGCAAAACTCTTCGGCTTTGGACCATCTGCTGGATGCGTTTGCTGGGCGGTGGTACGATGCTAACGCGAGGTTCGTCGCATACGACAAGAACATGGCAGGTCGACTAGTGCGTAACCTGGTCAGGCTGAACATGATGCTGCATGGCCATTTCGCGGAGACGCCTGGACCAACGGGATACCCGGTAGCAGATTTCCCTGTCAGAGACTGGGTGGAACGTTTGAGACAGGCAGACCCAAGACAGCTTTTGCCGTCCAACCTTCTGGAGGAGCTTTATGACTCTATCCGGCAAGAGAAATTATGTCTTGCACGTTGCCCCAACGCTGGCGGCCCGCCGACACAACTAATTACCATCCGTAAACCCGTCCCTTCTCGGTTGACGTACAAGTCCCAATCTGACCCCATTATCCTCCGAATCCCTGCACCCGATCCACACTTCACGATTCACCTCGAGGGCCAAGACCTTCAGTTCGATCCACCAGTCCTTAGTTTCGCCAAATCCTCAGAGGCCTCATTCCGCATCATCGGCAATGAACTCGGCTTGAAGACCATGATCATGTGTCGCTCCGGGGCGAATGCACTCAAGTATGCCGGTCTCCCTCTCAGTAATACACTGGTTGTGGAACGTGCGTTTATGCGCAACACGTTCCAGATCGCATTCACCGATCACCGTGAGATGAAGAGGAGGTATATGTTCAGTGTCGCTGACCCCGTATGGGCTTTGAACGTGCGGACTTCGATCGAGCAAGCTTCATCCGCATTCCCTTCCACTACTTCATCATCCACCGTGGCCACCAAGTTCTTGAGGGTTGCCGAACAAATCGCCTTCAAGGTTCTGCAACGCACACTGATTGAGGGTCCCGAGTCTGTTCGTATGAATGGACTGTCTGCGCAGAATGACCCCAGTTCACCCTTGAAGCCTCCTACAAATGGCAACCCAAATGGCTTCCGTCCTTCTAAACATGTGCGGTCGAAATCCCGAAGCCAGCTCTATCGTCATGATGCCGGTCAAAATGAGTTAGACCTCAGTTACGATTCGTCGAGCTATAATGAAATCCAGGACAGTGATCTCAGTGATGCCAATGACGAAGAGGCTGAGCAGCATTTCGGACCAGTGTGGTCGGGCGAAGAACTCGTGACACGGTGCTTGCAAAACAGCACGATACCCCTTGTGTTGTCTCTCCTACAAGTTGGGGTTCTCGGCAAGGATGCCACCAATTCCTCATAACCTTGGGCTTTTGTTATCTGTATGTCGATCCTCTGTGCGCGCTGCATGCTCTTATTGACAAGTCTTTTATCCCAGCAATCGCATTTCATGTTTCCTGGGTCTCTCATTAGTTTATTTGCAAGCAAACGTCTCGTCTTGTTATTCCAATTGTTATCCATGTGCTATCTAGGATTTGTTTCTTTTCTATTTTATCCTCAGCTGCCTCGCCTCTTTATTCCATCCATTCCTTAATGCATAATGCGTGGTCTCCTCTCAGTCGTTTCTGTTATCCTTTGCCTTTCATTTGCTCAACCCATCTCTCTTTTATGAATTTATCTAGCTCATGTCAATATATGCCTTGCATGCCCTTAAATCATCCTCATGTATGCTGTTCCCTGTTAAGTACTTGATTTGTACAATAGATGGACCGACATCAAATTAGATATAGATGACTTGTCAAGAGCGTCGGGAGTAAGAAGTGTGTGAGGATGCGAATCTTTACTCGCTTGTTGGTGCGCAGGAACGGAAATGACACGACTCCAAAGGGATGGTGGGTTTAGGGTTTCTGGCCAGGCGCGGAACGAGCGTATCAAGTCCAGTAACGCCCTCTGTTTGTTCGGGAAAATATGAGGTTAGTAGTACGATTTTGAGCGGCCAGCTCGTGGGGAGGCTGTCGTTGTACTCAAACTTCGGCGAATCTGGGACTACTTGGACCTGCCGTAGTTTTCCCTCGAGGTCTTCGCGAGTATGTACACCCAACAATCACCCACCACCAGGGAAGTCCTGGAACCAGTGGCTTGGTGATAAGATGAGAAACCGTGTGACACAAGGCTGAAACTTTTGAGGCTTGGAGGTCGAGAAGCGGAGGCGTTAGATAAGAAATAAAGCTTCCCTTCAATCAAGACTCTTCACAATGTGTTCTGATGTGCGATATGGTGGCCCAGATCGCGGGACATTGACATCGTGGGGTACAGTCTGATAACGAAAAGTCAGCCAGTAATCTAAAAGTGATTGTCGCCCATGAGCAAGAAACGATTTGTTAATTAAGTCCGTCATGTTGGATACTCCTACACGAAGTGCGCCACGTATGAAGAAAGAAGAAGCAAAGAGTTTCGCAAGCGGCTCGTGAGTTCAAGTCAAGGTTAAATCTCCCATCGTCGTGGTGGCCACGATGATCAATCAGTCGTTTTTGGACGGGCTAAAAAGGATAGATACATCATAGTTGGGGTGTTTAATGCAGCTCAAATACGTATTTAACTCGGCGTTACGGGAAGGACCCAAGGAGCATTAGGCCCTGAGGCCAAGCCAGAAAGTCGATACAATTGATGCCCATATCGAGGGTCGCCCAAGTGGACGTGTGATGTGCATGTCAGAAACACGTTGACGCAATGCGGTTGGCGACTTCGTGACACAACACCTGGTGTTGGTGGAGGTGAATACATATATTCTGGCCACTCAGCGCTTGGGGCTATAATCTTCAAAACACTCCTGGCGAGCACTTCGAAAACGCATATTTCCCCAATCATTCACCGACATCCTTGCTGAGCTTGGTCTTCGTTGCCCACTCTCTCCCACAAATCTGGGATTAGTTCTTCGACGATTGGCGCAGTCATGGCCACTTATACTTCATACAAACCAAATGCGCCCGCGGGCCGCTACTATCACAAGTCCTATCATCAGACGTCGCCTGATCATCGCTATGAACAGCAGACCCAGCGATCGCCATTCCCTCGCGATGCGACGCCCACCCCGACTATCCGAGGAAAGCCTGGAGTTTCCTCGCATGGCCATTACCAGCGAAACTATTTCATGGATTCCTCGCGCCGGTACCAACAGGTGTCGCAAACTTATGCGTGGGTCCTCGAGCAAGAGTATATGCGGAGAGAACGGGAGAAACAAAGCAAGAAGACGCAACAGTGGGTCTTTGAACAGCGGACCTTCCCCGGAGAGACCTTGAGGAACAAGGATGATTTCCCACCGGCCTGGGAAGAGAAGACGCGGGACCAGTTGTGGGAGGAACTGGTCTATTCGTACGAACTGGAGGCAGATCGGTGGATGAAGCAGGAGGAAGAATTTAGGCGCCTCGCAGCTGAGAGGGAGAGAATAAAGGCGCGTTACGTGCAAGAAGAGCTCAAACGACTTGAGGCGCGGATGCGGGTCAAACGAGAGGGTGAGAGGCAGAGGGTACTGGAGGAAAAGCTTCGAGCACAGATGGATGCTCGTGAGCGTGATAGGAAGGAACGCGCGAGCACACCAAAGGCGATCGTTGAAGCATGGAGCAGATATGAGAGTGGTTGGGAAGCAGTGAACGGTTCCACTACCGCTCTGGCGTTCAACGATATTCCTTGGCCGATGAGGTCAATGCCTGCTAAACCCTCCGATATCACTCCCACTGCAGTTGTCAACTTCCTTCTTTCTCCCTTCCACTCTCCCAAACAAACGCGTAAGGAGCGAATCCGCAGTGCGCAGCTCAGGTGGCACCCGGACAGATTCCGCCGGGTGATGAACAGAGTTAAGGAGGAGGACAGAGAGGCAATTGAGGAGGGTGTTGGAATTATCGCTCGTTGTTTGAACGACTTGATGTCGAGAGAAAAAACAGGTGGACGTTCAGTGAGTACATGGATTCTTCCTGTGAACGGGATAGTCGCTGATTTGCGCAGTCATAAAAATGGGGTACCATCTCTGTGTTACGACTCGCGATGACATTTATGTAGGAAGATTAGCAGGACCTTTGTTCGTCCATTTTACGACCTATTTCGTCACCTTGGCTTTTTAGACACAATGCGTCATGTTGGAAGTCTGGCCAAGAACACTTACTGAGTTGTAATACTACGTTGTATATAGTGTACTGTATCATTGTATGTAACAAGAGTACAAAGGAAGCTAGAGCAATATTTGTCTCTGTTATATATAGAAGCCAATAACCCTAGAATTTTCTCGGTAGGCCAGGCATATTAGTTAGCCATTCGGCAATCCCGCACTCCAGGTACCTCGCCGGTTTCTTCGCCCTCAAAGAAAACCATGTTCGTCCGTTTCACGCGTCTTCCTCTGCGCAGGTGCATCCACACTCAGGCTGCGCGTTCACAACCCACTAGATCTGCGCGAGCAACTCTCGGAGCGTCAGTTGTCACTGCTACATACCTCGCCTGGCGCTCCCTTTCAGACCCCATTGCATTGGACAGTTCCGTATCCACACAGTGTGCGTTCTAACATTCACATTAATGTGCGCCAGTCCAGTCTAAGGTTCTTTAGCCCTACAAAAGTCAACTGTGTCCTCTAAACCACCCTCCAAGGCTTCTGTGTCGTTACCATCGTCAGGCTCTACACCAGAGACATCTTCCATCCCTAACTCTGAGCCTTCACCAGAACGCCCAACATCTCCCCATCCCACGGAAGGCGACTCTCAAGCACCAGGTAGCGAACCACAGAGTAATGAACAACAGAGAGAAGGAGGTGAAAGCTCTTCGGGCGGAGCATTCAATCCCGAAACTGGTGAAATTAACTGGGACTGTCCATGTCTTGGTGGAATGGCCCATGGTCCGTGTGGCCCGGAATTCCGGGAGGCTTTCTCATGCTTCGTCTTCTCTGAGCAGGAACCTAAGGGTATTGACTGTGTAGAGAAGTTCAAAGCCATGCAGGATTGCTTCAGGAGACACCCAGAGGTGTATAGTGACGGTACGTAGCATTAATTCTTATTGTATGCCTCTTAACTTATCACCGTTTACAGAAATAATGGATGACGATGAAGAGGCTGCCGCTGGCACTCCCGAAACTGCACCTGTAGCCAAATCAGAAGAAGGCTCTTCCTCTGACGCAGGTCCCACTTCAGTATCCCAATAAGCCTCAACACACCTTGCTACAGCTTCATTCGCTGGGTTTAGACCCTTCCTTTTATAAAAGGGCATTCAGAGGGTTACCATACATTGTAATAGACCCCAGTGTCCTCGTATCCTTATTATCACCACTCATTGCATTATCAACGTCCAATAATCCTATTAACAACGGATAAAATTACATGCAATATTCCCGGCTAGAGACAGAGATAACACAAAGCAAGGTGGATAAACATATTCAGGACAAAAGACTAGGCGGTATCAGGAATAACCATGAAGCGCTTTTCGATGGAGTTGTCTTTAACTTTGTATCCATTGTTAGCAAAGACTTTGGAACGCAAGAACGGTCCAATATCGTAAATATCGTGCTCTTTTGCCTTTAGAGACGTCAGCAAATGGACTTAGATGTAAAGGAAGGTACGTACTCGATCTTCTAACTCTGAGAGTTTCACAGTGACGAACTCTGGTTGTTCTTGCTTCGTGAGCTGGTGGTACCGTGCCTTGTCCTTGATTAGACCACCTAGCAAGAATGCAAGCAACTCGTCGTGGTCCTTGGATTGCGTGAGGTATTTGCGGAAACCCTGCATACATCATCATCAATAACCCAAAACGACCTGGACGGGAAATCGCATACCCTTTGTAGAGTCTTCTTGATGCTCATCTTTTGGGCACTTACGAAGCTTCCGACAGCAACTTCAATGGCAAGATCAATGTCATCCGACCGAACGTATTCACGCAGCGCCATCTTTGCACTAGCTTCTGACATGCGAATCATACTTTCGAGGTGCCGAACGGTGATAGGGTAAGAACCAGTGACCATTGATTCGCGACGGAGGTCAGCAAAAAGTCTGGAGAGTTTCTCTTGATCCATATCATAGAGTTTCGGCTTAACTTTTTCTCGCGCATACATGATGTACTTCCGCAACAGGTCCTGAGGGATAGCCTAAAGTAGAAATAGTTAACGTCCAGTGCTTTGGAGGCGTAGAACGTCGCTTACATCCGCATCTAGAGTGGTTCCTACATCTAACTCTTCCGTTTCCGCGTCGAACTTCGGGTGGCTCCTTAAATGACTTCCTACGACGAATCGCGCGAGTAACTCATCCATCACAGGGTCCACCGTATCCTTTACAACACAAAGAACATCGAACCGTGACAAGATAGGCTCGGTTAATTCGACATTTTGTTGGAATGGAATGGTTGGATTATATCGCCCGCGGATCGGGTTGGCAGCAGCGATAATGGCGCAACGAGCTTGCAAAGTTGTAATGATACCCGCCTTAGAGATCGATATGGATTGCTGCTCCATAGCCTCGTGGATGGACGTCCGGTCTGCGTCGTTCATCTTGTCAAACTCGTCGATCAAGCATGTACCCTTGTCCGCCAATACCAAAGCACCGCCTTCCAAGGTCCATTCCCGTGTCACTGGGTCTTTGCGGACGCTAGCCGTCAAACCAACAGCAGATGCACCCTGACCGGTAGCGAAAACAGACCGGTGTGCGGTTTTCTCCACGTATTTCAGGAATTGGGATTTCGCAGTGCCTGGATCTCCCAGCAGGAGAACATTGATATCTCCACGGATGCGATGCTTGTGGTTGATATCTTTTGGTACACCACCGAATAACGACAACGCGATAGCAGTCTTAATATCTTCGTGTCCGTAGATTGAAGGTGCAATCGATTTGATAATGCGTTTCCGGATCCGTTCATCACGGGCGAGATTCCGAATCTCGCGCTCATCCTCCTCCGTCAGTTTGAATGCAGCAAAGAGGTCTTCCTTCTTATTGATGTGGTTGGCTTCAATAATGGTCGAGAAAACAGGGAAACCATTCTTCGCGTTGAGGGCTGCGTCGAAGTTGTTACGGTAAATACCTGTCACCTCCTACCACAGTCTTAGAGAATAACACGCGAGACTTTGAAACGCACTCACAATTTCCTCTCCTGGTTTTGCACTATCAATGAGATCCCATAGGAGGATGACTTCTCGGTGACGTGGTAAACGACCAGCAGGCACGGAACCAGGTGATTCTTGCAGAGTCATCTTTTGATAGTTGCGGTATACCGTCTAGAACAATTATCAGCCTCCAAGTATTCTTCGTGTGAGATGCAGCCTCACCTGCTCAGAATTGACTGGGAAGGGCCCTTTGCTCTCGCAGTTCGGACAATAACTGATCTTAAGCTCCCTAGTCGCGTCCTGGTAGAACGGCCCAAGTGTAGCATTACATTTTACACAGTCAAACTTGACGTATTTCAGTTGCGGGAATACGCCACTCCGACGCGTTACGACCCCGGAAACGCGGACTAGATTATTAAGGTGAGAGCGACGGAGATCACGGAGGGTAGATGTCAAGGGAAGGTCGGAAATGCGGACGTGAACTTCGGAGTGAATACGAGTATAACCAGGGAAGTACACGAGGATAGCACTCAGAGCAACCTCGTCAAAAATCTCAAGCATAGCGGCAGGAGAATTAGTCAAGAAATACGCCAAGATCGGTTTAGATGAAGCGAGATGGGCGTATGATATTTCGAGGGATTCGGAGTTCGCTGTAAAACTCGGTCGTGAACACTCGAATCATGAGAGTCAACCAAGAAGGCGCACATACTTTCTCCTAGATTTCGTATACGTTGACCATAGACCGATGACCCATTATCATCGATATATGTCATTAGAAACTGGCGGAAATGCCTCACGATGGACCGACGGACTCGGTCAACGGCAATCCACTCGACAATGGATTTGGCTTTGATGTCACTCAGCTGCTCCAATGGGAGTTCCTGCCCAGAGCATTTACGTCATTGCAAGGAAAATCACGAAATGAAAAAAACCTACATCCTCAATGCCGTCCACATCATCGATATCTCGCCTTTCGTCGTACTGCCGCCTTGTCCGTCTCTTCATTCGGGCGAGTTCAACGTCATCCAAATCCTCATCAACGATATCATCACTATCCAAGAAAGCGGGTGCACGACTACGACGAGCAGCACGACGCCCTCGGCCGCCTGCACGTTCCTGACGGTCCCGGCGAGCCATTTGCGCCTCGGCGGCTCGCCGAGCAGCAATCGAAAGTCCTCCCACATTCTCGTCGTCATCAATGCCTTCGTCTGAATAGCGATCCAAAAGTTCATTCTCTGCATAATCACTTTGGAAGATCGTGAGCTGTTTTCGAATGAGCACAAAGGTGGATCTGCTCACCGTTCCATGTTGTCGTCGAATAGATCCTCTCCTTCTCCATCTTCATCACCATCCTCAAGGTCTCTCACAGCATCACGGTCGTCGAGCGAGTCATCCGTGTCGGAGAAGAATTGTGGTGGTGATGAGGGCGGAAGAACACCATCCGAATCGCGTCTGGGATGGGAGAGCCTTTGGGTCGGTGAGGATGGTGGCGCGGGCGAGCCTGGTCTTTGGCGTTTTGGAGGCTGTTGATCGCGTTAATGTCGTCGTTACTCCCGATGAATGATGCTCACCATGAGAACAAATGCAGCCGTGCAGAGGTTAGATAAAGACGCGAGTCGCGACGCGTCGCAGGCTCATTAGGACGGAGTTTGAAATACGCGTTTTAGACTCCGACGGTTGACCTTGCTTTATTTTTGAATTTATTTTAGACTTGTTCTACCACGAAGCATCCTCTGAGATCTAGATTTTGAACATCGAGTTAACATGAGCATTTGGGACGTATGTAAACTATCTAATCTAGACTTGTACCAGGAAATACCACGTCAACGAGTGCGAGAAACTCGAACACCGGGACCAGGTTCAAGGACATGGTGTGAAAATAGGGGCGGTTGTCTAAGAAAGCAGATTATGCAGGCGAAAGACCAGGTCAACTTGATTATGGACGATGTTATAATAAGTAACAGGTTATTTAGTGAGTTCACCAGGTAGATAATGCCATGAGTCGTGGCACTGAGGCCGAAAATTGATTCTGTTGAAACGTAGGACACTGCCACAGGTATGGTGAGGCGTAAAACCATACGAGCTTGCTTCTCTATGCGAATCTATGCCTAAGCAGATTCCTGGGCACCGTGTAAATTAGTCGCTGGTTCTGGTCTTCATCATCTCATCCGTGATAGGCCGAGGAAAAGATTCCAGCGGCTCCCTAAGTTCTCGAGTCTTAGAGAAGTCGCATTCATGCGCACGAGCAGGACCACCTACTCCCTGATGTCCCAAACGTCTTCACTACTTTTATCGAGCCTGCGGTGCGCCCACCATTCTGCTCGTCGTCGGATCCACGCTTCACGTCGTTCCTCCGGGTGGAGAGATTTCAAAGTCATACAAAATTTGAAATCCTCAAATTTAGGAGAACACTCTGGCCTTTTGCCATATCTGTACACGGACTTGATCTGGGAGCGAATGACTGGGAGTTTGCGTCAGTCGCATAAGACTTGACCGAGATTCACGAGCATATGGACATACCAGTACAAGAGAGATAATCGTCAAAAAGGCTGAGGCAGCCAGGTATATCGTCAGGCGTCGGGTGAAAACGACGAAGACGCTCTTCTTCTTGTTTTACTATAGTCTTGAAGTCCAGCTTGGACATTTGAGATGGGAGTATGGTGGCAGAACACGTAGCCAAAATGGGCGATGCACGTGACTCGTCGTGAAGTAATCATAAAGAGGCACAGTAGGTATCACTCGAGATTCTCGACTAGGAGGGTAATGAAGAAAGGGTTGAAGGAAGAATACGGTAACCTAATTGTGCCCAAGTGTGTTATCCTACCGGCGTACAAACATGCGATTGTTGCGGGTGTGTAAGGTCTGGCGGAGAGGACTCGGAATGAAACCTCGAAGGGGGAGGCATGTGACTGCATGAACAAGGGACTGGGGCGGAAGGAAAGAGCTCCCACAAGACCTGAGCGAAAGGCAATTCGAATAGGTCCCAAGTACCTATGCCAAACGCTGCGTACATTGTAGGAGGGACTGGAAAAAAAAAACGAAAAACGAAAACTCTTGAGAACGAACGAGGATCGGCGAGAGAAAACGAAGAAAACATCCAAACCAGGAAAAGGCCAGAACGGGCATCTAGCTTATACACAAGTGACTTGCGCCAAGACCCATGTGATTCTTGACTGCAATCGAAGTACTCAAGTATTTCCGCCTTTCCTTCCCTCCACCATCCTTCCTCAACCTTCATGGCGTACCCGTATCGCAAACAACCCTTGAAATCTCTGTACTTGACGTATCAAGCCCTGTCCACTCTTTTCGTTCGGATTCCCCTCTGGATCCTTCTTGGCATTCCAAGGTCAGATTTCCTGTTCATTGGTCGCGTTGTCATGGCCTCATTTCTCCTCTATCCAGGTCTCTCCGGCCAAGGGAGTCCTGGGACCTGAAACGCACAGTAATGGTAAAAGTTGTGCGTCAACTTTTCACGGTGCAGGGAAAGTGAGCCCGTACCTATTATCTACGAATTCATATTAAACACCACCACCACCACCACCACCACCACCACCAGTGCAGGAGCGCTACGCGTCACTCCCGATCACAGGGCCATAACACCCGGCGTAGATGTCAATGGTGTTTGGGTTTCCCCAGCACCCAAGAGCCTCATCGTTGGAAAGCTCAACCAATGGGCGGAACACGCTGAAGTGACGCCCGTCCGTATTCCAGGATACTGGATGCACAAGAAAGGCGTCGACATTGACGTTGCCGCTTCCCCTAAGCCTGGAGAGAAAGTCATCCTTGCACTCCATGGCGGCGGCTACATTCGCCTCTCTGCACATCCAAGTGACCCAACCGCCGAGATAGCACGCGGTCTACTGAAATACGTAGATAGTGTCCACCGCGTTTTCTCGGTCGAATATCGCCTTTCCTCCGGAAAGCCATTCCATGTTGCTCACCCCTTCCCTGCTGCCTTGCTCGATGCGCTAGCAGGCTATATCTATCTCGTTGACGAGCTCGGCTTCTCTCCAACCGATATCATCATTGAAGGCGACTCTGCCGGCGGCAATCTCGCACACGCCCTTACTCGTTATCTCACCGAATACAAAGGCACCCCCGGGCTACCAGCACCACCTGGTGCTTTACTCCTTCTGTCTCCTTGGGTCGACCTTGGCGAGAGTCACAACAGGACTCCAAATGGATCGGCTATTACTTGCGCGACATCCGATTATCTCCAGAGTCCCGCTTACCCGGGCTTCAAATACCCAATACATGCCTTCGTTGGGCCACACGGAATCGAGGCTGCCGAAATCAACCCATATATCTCCCCCGCCTCCTTACACCCTTCCCTGGTTGTGAATTTTAAAGACTTCCCGAGAACTTTTATCGTTGCCGGTGGCGCAGAGATCCTTCTTGATCAAATTCGCACCCTTCGCGACAGATTCTTCAGGGATTTAGGCGAAGGGAATGGTATCAGAGAGGGAGAAGGCAAGGTTCGCTATTATGAGGCCCCAGATGGCATTCACGACTATCTCATTTTTCCTTGGCATGATCCGGAACGGAAGGAAACCTTTGAAGCTATTGCGGAATGGATTGCCGCTGCATGATTACCGGCATAACCTGGATTTTCTTTTCCTGTCTATCGCTTTGATTTCTCAGATCTCACTGTTGACGTTGACAACCCGACCCATAGAAAACTATGGGTCCCTCGCAGGTGGAGTCGACATTTATTGTAGCGCCCCTTGTTGCCACTCGAACTGTTATTGTTGTTTTTGTTGTTGTTGTTGAAGTCGTGTCCACGAATGAAATACAAGGTGAATGAAGGAACAAAGACGACTGTACCCAACTTTAAGTACTATTCTTTGTTCCCGCTGAGCTAGCCTCACTAGAATATTCCCCACGCTCCGCGCTCCTATAACCACCGGCTCCGTAGTCACTGAGATACATGTAGGTCGCAGGTAATGCGACGAACAAGGCACCGACAATGTTTCCAAACAATGCAGCGAAAAGAGACCTGGACGCCCGTCCATCAGGAAGTTTACATCAACATTACGGGATTATCAAGCTCACTTGCGGATGTATTCAACAGGGGTGATCTTGAAAAGATAAACGTCAGAATTGAACTCGAGTCCAAAGACTTGATCTCTCACATCAGCCCCGAACATAATTCCAAGGGGGACCGAGAACATGTTGGCAATGACTACATTTAGAGTTAGCTGCTTCGGTAACAATCTAGTTCTTAAAGTGCGCCTACCGTGATCATAGCTGCATGCAACGAAGACCTGAAATATCATCTTTAGAATAATGATATATCAAAAACTAAAGACCAGGACGCACGAAAATGGGAATCCAGACAGCGATAATCTAAGTACGTTGCCACAATGAGACTATTGATGCTTCCCGAGCTAGAACCCGTAAAACACACCTTAGAAATGGTCTCCTTGGCTCCTGCAGCTTGCTAAAAATTGCCGCTTGAGCCTCCGTTGAGACGTTGCTAGAAAGACGTTGCTCACCCATACAGCCACGGAAACAAGCCAATTACAGGCAATTCCTCGGAGGAAAATCTGGTGCCACTGCGGGTCCTTCGCCTTATGACTAAGAAGGGATAAGGTTCAGTGCGCTCTGATAGCATCAGCGGCTAGGACTTACATGGCGAATGAGCGGATATAATCGAGGTAGGGCGGAGTGGAAACGATGCCAGTATCTAGTAGGACAGTGAGGAGGAGGAGAGAAGAAAGGGGAAGAACGGCCAGCACCCACAGCGAACAAGAATTGCAGCAAAGAACAAACTTCCAACTAGATTGCCAAAAAAGACTGAGGCTCTCTCAACATGCATTCCCAGATGAAGGGGGAAATACAACTACGAACCAATGATCCAATTCACACAGAGGCTCCAAATCGGCACTGCTCGCTTACACACCGCCATCGGGAAGTACTAGCCAGATGATAAGGAGACGAAACATTAGCGATGATATCTGATGGTTTTTATGCGATTTTCACGTACCAGCATATTGCTCGTGAGAAGTTCCTGGCCTTGGAGTACAATCCTGTTGCAAAGTTAATATCTACTACTCGTTGAGAATGTGTTGGATTGCCCACATAATCAAACCGACGGGGAAGACCGCCCCTCCGAGGATCCTCACAATGCCGGGATTGGATTGGTTCAAGCTCACAGCACCACCTGAGATGATCTGAGACAACAACCCTCCAAAGGACAGCATAACACCTGCTGCAAACTAACCACCACTCGTCAACCATGCTCAAGAACTGGGTGTGGGAACCACTCACCGCTTTAAAGAAAATTGACTCGTACCTATCACGGTGCTTTGCAACGGCATAGTCGACCATAAGCTGTGCGACCTGGGCAGGCTTCATTGTGCTTGGAGTTTCCATCTTGGCTTGATAGTGTGGTCAGTATGGCGGCTGGGAAGGGCTTCGAGCTGTTACAGGGACCCTAGGCGCTGACGAACAGGAGGCAACCAGCAGCACCATACTGCCGAAGATGGCTGAAATACCCTCGGAGAGCTCAGTACCCGAATGGAAGGAGCAAGGTATCAGGGCCACTCTGACCATAAGGAGTCAATGATTTTGGGAGTAAAGTCCCAAATGTGGACCATCGGCTCTTGCGACAATCTTCTGTAATCGCAT
The DNA here is from genome assembly GCA_018524395.1 of Podaxis carcinomalis. Taxonomy (NCBI): domain Eukaryota; kingdom Fungi; phylum Basidiomycota; class Agaricomycetes; order Agaricales; family Agaricaceae; genus Podaxis; species Podaxis carcinomalis. The sequence continues at coordinate 17,277 of JAEUWJ010000063.1, read as the reverse complement.
GTGGGAGCCTGTAAGCACGACTTCGTAGGCGTGATAGCCAATAGATTCACTGCTATCTTTTTCCTCCTGCATGAGTGGAAGCAGAGTTAAAAATATGCGACAACGTCTGTCCGATGGGGCCCATTTACATACGGAGAAAAGCGTCAGATAGTCTGGAACTTGGCGAAGGTCCATTCCTTTATCGCGCTCAAGACGACACATTTCGGCCATCATGGGGAAGGAGCCTGCTCACGTTCCGTTCGGTGCCGAGGTGCAAACCATGGGGAGGGTTACCTATGTGAGGTATCAGCTATTGCCTCAAGGATGAAACCAGACCTGCTGGAGCATACGACGATGGGAACCGACCTCACAAGGATGAGCGGGGCCAAGGTTTCGTGTCATACTGTAAGTTTATGAATAGATTGTTCTCACATAACTCAGCACCCTATCACCAGACCGCCCTGGCTGGCTAAAAATAGACATAGCTCAACGTTACAACTGATTATGGGGGTCCCACATACGTGCTTGCTCCACCCACCTCCCCTTGGACGAAGCCAGGATGTGACAAGATTAGTCTGTTATGCCGACTTCTCCTTAGTGGTCCTCGGCTTCATGTGCGCATGTTGCATGGTCCGCTTCATAGCAAGCAAGCGTGTTAACTTATTTCTGGAACACCTGCAGCGCGGTGCCCATGGCAGGCTGAAGAGAAGCTCGGGGAGATCTAGGGAAGGTGCTGCAGATATTTTGGACCCAACTTTCGAGATCAGTATCAAGCTAACCGGAAAAATCCCTCTTTCGCGGAGAGTATGAAATTCCATTATCAGTATCGTTTCCCATGAGGGTGGCCTACTGTGATGCGGCGCCCCAGGATATTATAGACTGGTGTTGGCCAAAACATAAACTCAGTGCTTCACATCTTCCCACTCAAGTTATTCTTGATGCATTGATGCGGAACCTTCATTTCATGGGGTAGTTGGACTTGACATGAGGGATTTATGCATTTAAAGGGCAAGCTACGTCGAGGGTAATTATATACATGTCTTTAGAAATGAAAGCAAGTGCAAGCTCGATGGGAAATCTACATATTAAAATGGCATATACGGTGTGAAAATGAGTGAGGGAAGGTGACATAAAGCTGAGCATGAAAACCCACAGCCACTCGCCAACATTAAAAATGCAAGGCTATGCGAGTCTTTAGAAAGCAAATCAATGCGAACGTTCATAGGGAACTTGGTCCCGGGTCCTTCCACCCCCCACAATTTTATCCATATGTCTGTTTCGATGTTCGAGGTACTTCGAACCGGTTGCAGAATGATATTCCTGTCGACGCAACGGACTATTATTCAAGTATCCGCTCCCGCTCGTGGATCCACAAGTAGTGCCGGGAACATACAGGGCGCCCCTGTTGTGAGAGCTACGCTCCTTCCTCCTCAGGTGGGTGGGGGCAGGAAATGGTTCTGGTAATCCTTGCTCGGGGCCACTAGAGTAGAATATTTTCGGGCGCCATTCCTCCCTTTCGTCCATGATGCATGAGTTCTTAAATTTTTCCACAAGCGCTTCTTTACCCCTGGTAATGAAAGTCGTCAGGCACGTCATTATAAATGAGGAACGGGTCAGATCATCCATACTGATAGTTCGCGTAGCTCATTTGGAGGACCTTCTCGCTTGAGAACATGTTCCTGCCACGGGTACATTCAGGTTAGTTCGGAACTGCACTCCTCGCCAACGTACCATTTGACCCCGAGCCTCTTCTTAGCGAACCTCAACATATCATGAACTCGAATGAAATTCACGAAGGCATACCCAACATTACAGCCTGAAGCCAAACGTCAAGGAAAGGTCAGCACCAGCGGTCAACATAAACACACCGTTCTTGAAATCCATTCGAAGGTAAAGGAAATCGATTTTGCGGGGGCAGACTTCGTTGATGTAGTCGATCAAGTCTTTAGCGGTCATCTTATTTGGGATATTTTTTATCATGACCGTTGTCCGGGTATCGAGGCCCTCCTCAATGCGTGCAATGTTCAAGTAGTTGCGATCACTGACGCTGGGACCCGTGGTAAGCAGGTTAGAGGTGACGTCGAGATCGGAAGAATCGATCGGATTATTAACAAATATTTGTCGATCTGGAGCGACGGCGGGGTGGGTTTCGACAAGTGCTTGAGGCTGCATATGTAGGGCGTGGGAGACGACAGGGAAGACAAGGCCGTTTGGAACGAAGTTGGGATTTGCGCTCTGGTCTGGGTAGCGATGCTCAACGGGGACAACTGGAATAGCCGGTATGAATGGTGGAGTGAACATTTCGAGACTACTTCCGACATTGGGTACCATCATACAGGGATCAAATGGCCAACTTGTATTAGGAAACATTCCTTGCGGTTCGTGTTCGTTAGAAACAGTGAAGGCTTGGGGAAGGGGTTGGCCGGGAAATGGAAGAGTGTGCACGAACGGAGGGTTGAAATATCCACTGAAATGGGGCTGAACCGCCGACAACTCATGTCCTTTTGAGGGACAGTAGCGACATTCAGCGGTGGTGCAAGTCTGCTGGGGTTCCCAGCGGACGGGCACGTCGCTGATTTCAGGAAGACAATTCTCGTCATGTGTGGTATTCGGGCCACTGTCAGATCCCTCCAGGGTGCGCGAGGAGGTCGAGTAAGGATCCGTGAAGTCATACGAAGTATAGAAGATAGTAGGAGAAGATGCCTTTGGTTGTCCATCAAAAGGTTGCGGAGGGGGTGGAGAGCAAGTCGTTTCGTTGCCGACGCTTACAGCACGGGGTCGGGATCGAAGATGTTGACTAACGAATCGACCTCGCATATGGGAAGCTTCACCAGCGGGCCCAATTTCAGGTCTCAACTTTGGGATGTGAGACTCGCTTGCGGAAAGTTGGTGGCTTGATTGGGGAGTGTCGGAACGATCGTGGCCAGTTTTGAAACGACGGATGTCATCATTCTCCTGAAAATCCTGGGGTACCCGACCAGTAGTGCTCAGTTTCATGCCAAACATGATTTGTTCGTTGAGTGAGGCATAAGCCTCCTTAGCGTCTCTCACGTCGAAGAACTCAACCAGAAAGCTCTGATTTGTGTTCCGTAAGTGAGGAGGACGCACAAGAAGGGTCGTAGGGCGTACCTCGCCGTCTCCGACCTGTGATTCCGGTTTGAGCAGCCGAAGGTCCCCATATGACTCTAGGATTTTGACCAATAAGTCCATGTTGATACCTTGCTTTGATATGTTGGAACCATGCGATTGTGTTTCGCCAGTACGGGTACGGTCAATAACTGTCACGGACAGCGCGAAACCTCCGTCGGTTGTCGCGAGAAAGTTCGAGTTCCCGATAGTCTATCACAGAGGTGAACACGATAAGTAAGATCTAATTGACATAGCGAAAAAGTACGGCTGACCTTCACCAATTCCTCCGCGGTGACGAAGCGGCAGCGGAACCAACCTTGGGCCCCATCCCTCGACTTCCCTTCTCCAAGACATTCAGCTAAGACGCCGTCTGTCGTCTGTGATAAGGTAGCCTTTGCGACTAATGCATCTCGGATATCATGAAAAGCCAAAAAGAGGGTACCCGTAGTGTTCAAATGCCGCAGAAAAAAGCCTTTGATACAGCTTGTTTCGCGCGTGGGGTCGTCCATTGCACTGGTTTGCGAAGTCCGCTTCAAGCTTCGGCGAGAGGAGATGTGACTGAGGGCGTCCGTTATTGCGTTCTGCAAGGGTGCAGGAGAGACACTGCGAGAGACATTCTCTAGCTATACAGCGGGACGGTTGGTATTGTTCCTTAGGATCAAAAACGGGTTTAACTCACGTAGAGAAAACGCGTGGCATCGGGTTCTTGCAACTCTTGTAGGGCCTGAACCTTGTCATCTTGGTTTCCGTCAGCGGACTCAGCACTTGCAGTGGTTCGAACGCTGGACGAGGGCGTAAGGGGGGGTGTTAACAGGTGCGGGGCATCTTTTCGTTGGCGTTTATGCGTATGCAGTCCCGAGGCTTTATTGATGCTGCGGCGTGTGTCATTGCTTTTTACAGAGAGCCTTTCGACAGCGGACGCTATTTCGTCGTCGCAAGGTTTGGGCAATAGATTTTGTGGCATCGTGGGCGGCGAGTGAGAAGCGACTGCAGGAGGAGTGGATGAGCGATTCGAGTTGATTGGGCCGTTCTGAGCCGTGGAAGACATGTTGGGCGGAGCCGGTCTTGAGTGAGGTGGAAACCTATCCGAATAGAAACGAATGCGCCACTTTACAATGTGTTTAGTGAGGGTTTGAGAGGACTTACCAGATGTTAGGGAGGGAGGGCGAGTGTTGTAAACGCAGTGGACGGGCACTGGCTGGTTGGCGGGTAGTAGATGTTTGTGGTTTGGACGCTCCAGAATCGATACTGGATCGTGATTGAAAGTTAGGGACGAACATGACCAAGAAAACGGGAATGAAAGGTCGCCCGCGGGAAACGCTCGGGCGAGGTTATAGAATAAAGGAAGGGTGAAGGGGAAAGGGAAGTAGATGCAACGAAGGAGAACAGAGACGAAACGAGGATAGAATGCCTGGATGGCTAATTGGGTGTTTAATTAACGTCAAAGAGGTTCACCACTTCCTTGCTTGGAAATCAGATAGGAAGGACACCGGGTGGCCGAAGTTTTCAGCAGGGTGATTTTTCTCGAGAAGATGGGGACGATACGCGGATCTTGGCGTTGGCTTCTGGTAGTCCTCGGTTGTCAGGTCGATGAAGAGTCAGAGGGACAGCTTGTGAATTTGTTGCACAGGTGTTTGTAAAGACGCTTTGACTCGGGTCGGGAAGCAACTAAAGCAAATCACCTGGAGCGTGGGGGAGACTTGCGCCAGGAGAACAAATGGTAATGTAAGTAGTACCGTGCTTTGCCTTCTAGCTTTTCCTTCTTTTGTGGAAGAAACTGGATTTTCGTGCCCGGTAGAAAATCAAAGGGGGTGTAGATCTACCTGTTCCAGACATTTGTGTCTTGATGTGCACAAACCCGGGCGGGCCACTTGAGCGCGATGTAGCGGAGACGCCAGAAACAGTAATCCATTTGAGGGAAATAGAACGATGCCTCGCCCACGCAGGGGTGTAGGTTTCTTGTTTTGGACCTTCGGAAACTACATGCGCCATGATGGACCTCGTTCCCGAGGGCAACTGATGCTTTCCACGATCAAGGAATTATATTGACAGTCTAGCTTTCGGAGCATTTATGGCGTATTTTTCCAACCGCGAGCAGTCCCACAAGGAAACAAGGTTATTTCGGCTGAACATATATGCAATGTTGATAGAGAGAGAACAGAGAGCATATGGCCGGCGGGGCCGTGCAGGATAACATTGAGTTTGAAGGGGATTCATCGAGCTTGAAAGAGAGATTTCGAGAAGAAGTGATGGGCTTCCTTGTTGCGCATTCTCCTGTCTATCCCTCGGAGGGTCATCCACTTCCCAACTTGGAACCATTCCAGATCGCGTCTCCCACGTGACCTCGGACTCTCGCTCGAGTTTTTCCTTCCGGCTGTCTATAGAGCGAATTCCTCGACCGCAATATGCCGCTCTACCAGATGGTATGTGTAGCCGCACACTTCCCAGAATACGTGAGTAGAATATAACCAAAGTCCTCCATCGAATTAACGTTGTTTTCCAGCGCCACATACGCGAGTTGGTTCGGCAGTCTGCCACGCACATTATGGAAGCCGGAGGTGTCGTCCGGAAGATTGAATCTTGGGGAACGATGCAGCTACCTCAGCGCATGAAGAAGAAGCGCACAAATGCCTATGAGCACGTTGGAGAGTATGTGGTCTATGTCTACACCCATTTCACACTGTTTTCATGCCTTGCGACAGTTATTGGACACTCCACTGCGACGCAAGTCCCCAAACACTCCGTTCACTGAATAACTTTATGCGTCGCGACCCTCGTGTGCTACGTTGGACCATGTTGAAACTGGGAGACCGCGTAGAGGATGTTGCAAGACAAGGTCGTAAACTCACGCACCCAGCACCAGCAGCCGCCGATGTGGTCGACCTCTGAATAGATTACTCCCTACTCCCGTACTATACGCTACTCCTCCAGTCATATTCTCCCATGGCTATCAGAGTTCAAATTTAGTTGGTATCAGCTCTGAGACACTGACCACGAGAACGTCGGATCGTTTGTAATAGTATCGTTCCCCTTGCATAGATATACTAATGATCACTACTTATATCCGCTGTGAACCCCGGTGTCAAGCGGAATTCCTCGCTTCTACAAATGATACCACTGCTTCTAGGTCCTTGATCACTTCAACGCCATCCAAAGATTCGCCAGGCTCTTTGTGTGCCTGTCCACCGTCTGGACCGGTCCTCCGAAGTAGGAGCCCCTGCATCCCCGCTGCTACGGCTCCCTGATAGTCGCTAGAGGTCTCGATCAGTCTTCGGCAGACGAAGATGGCTCTGTAATTACCAAACGAGTTCATCTCCGACATGGAGACAGTCCGCCAGGGTGATGGGCTTTCCGCCATGGTTGACCGGAGCCAGAACGCGTTCGAAGATCCGTTGGGATGGTTTCTCTGCCCCTTCCTCCTCGCTGAGGATGATGGGACTAAGATATGGAGGAAACCCCAAGTCTTGAATTACAGAACCTGAAATCCGGTCACGCCACAGGACTCTGACAGCCAATGCATGCAACTTACGAAGGCGTGCGTCGCCATTGCTCACAATAGCCGTCGACACACCCAGTTCATCATGTAAATATTGAACTGAAATTTTGGGTCATGTTCCGTTCCGGAGTCTGAGACTGGGCTCAGCTCACTCGTGGGTATTGCATCTGCGAATGCTTTGTAACCTTCTCTTGAGCTGAAACGCTCCAGGAGCTTTGGTACGATCTTGTGAAGGGATGAATCAAGAACTGCGATACCGTGCAATAGACGAAAAGTCAATCATTTCAATATGGTTTCATTGCCGGGGTACACTCACTTTGTTCGTCCGCTCCTGCGCCGAGAGCAGTTCGCCGAATGACTTCGGCCCACCATGCGTCCGCACCCTGGATATACGCAGGTCTTTCGACCTGTACTTCTTTCAAGGCTAGGGATCCATCGGAGGTCAGTACTACTGCCAATGCGGTATGCCCAGCTTTGAGAAAAAACGACGGACCTACCTTGAAAGAACTTTTGATAGAATTCGGATCTAGAAAGCCCAGGAATGGTGCGAACACTTCGGAATACTGAACGTGGATCGGACGACGAGGAGTGATGATCGTATGCAGCGCATCGAACGTGACAAGTCGAATGGCCATTGAGTGTATGTAGTTGGTAGTTGGTGGGGAATGTGATAACGTATTGTTGGTGTCTCCAGTGGTCACTCCGGCTAGATGTCAGTTTTTGGATCTTCCTTGTCTATTTATTGGGAACCTCAATGTTTTCTCTCTCCTTTCTTCAGACACAACAGATGGAATCTTGTGAGATCGTGGATGGGCGCCAGCTCGCGTTTGTTTCTGTGTTTACTTGGTCCATATTTCGCCTCGACAAGTTGCGCTGCTAGTGTTCTATCGACTGGTCGGTGCTTGAAGGGGGAGAGCAGTGGGTGTTGCCTAAGGATGCTCGGGCATGTATGTCCGCAATTCCTTTCGACTAAAAGAAACAGTCGGTGATCAACTTGCCTTTTGCCTCCTCCTCACGACAAACTGACACCAATACTGGTTAGGTTCTTGATGTCATCACTAAGACGTTGGCTTTCCATGCATCGACAAACTATCAATTGCAGGCGCCGAAGCCCTATCATGAAGACGTGCACTGGGACCTGCTCAAAGATTTGGAGGACATGAAGTCTCAAGTTTACCCGAATGACTTCGAATTTCACCGGGACGTGCAACAATCCCTCAAGTGCGTCAATGACGGACACCTGATATATCCTAACTGGTGTTACGATGGTATGGTTCTTTATGTGCCGTGTATGATGACCGAATGACTGGGATTCCATGCATATAGCTGTCTATCCCATTTCCCCTGGTGCCATTGACGAATCTGACTGACAACACCCAAAGCATACATATTACACCAAATGCTCGTGTGATTGCGCTCGGGTTCTTTGGTCCAGAAATCAAAATTTGGGAAGATGCACTGGGAAAACCGTTACAGGAAGTGAGCGTGATACTATCTATGCGTGTGGTTCTGTCCTGAGTTTTGTGAGTTCAGCGGCGCTCGGGTCGTCCGCATTAACGGAGAAGATCCTTTCTTTGTCGTTAACGCCAACGCCGAAACCACCGGCTACTTTCGCCAGCCGCCAGAATGCCTGTGGTTCCTGTATGCCTTGAAACTGACGTGCCCTGCTCTATCACCATGCTCTGCCATGATGACCTTCAGATTTTTCTGTTCGCAGACCTGATGGTTAGAGTTACATATTGGGAGAATTCTTTGAAAGGTCCACCCTACTGTCGATTCTGACTAATTGATCATCAAACGCGTAGGCTCTGATATCGGGGAGAAAATACAGTAAGTCTAGGTCCCCGAAGTTGGCCACCTGTTCCTTGATATTTTTACACAGGTTCCTTATCGGTCGAGGTTTAATCGAAAAGAACATTTCAGCCATCGGAGTGATTACCAAAACAATTTTTGCAAACCTTCCAAAGCACAAACGGACGCCACTTGTATAGGCTTTATTCAAATGATTCTGAGCGTTTCTCTGAGCCCATTCTGGGACAACGGGAATCAAACCGACAGAGATTGCCTTGCCACAAACTGTGCAGCCCAGCCTTCCATCGCTGGAAGGGAGCTACAAGGACGCTCAATTCTATGCACTTAAGCACAAGACGGGTGTCCTGGTGCTGGGGAGGTTTGAAAGCTACAAAGGGGAGTCCATGGAATGCAATCTACTCCAAGGCCTACGGAGGATGCGCGAACAAGGGATTGAGACCTGGTCATTGATCTTATAAGTACTCTTCGCCAAATCAGGTGACAGAAATTCATCTCCAAACTTCAGACGAATAATTTGGAGGTATGTCCATAACCAGTGCCATGCACGTCAGTCGACCAACCTACTCCTAGGTTATATTTGCGTAACACAAGTATGTTTACTGCAAACGGGGTTCCATCATCACCACTCACACTCGTCTCACAGTTTTTGCATTGGCTTGCAAGTGCGCCCATTCCCTCCTCGTCCCACACTACTAAACGGTGGCACCAGCTTTTCGGCGACACAGCACACATATCCACAACCGGGTTTGGACACAACGATCCGCGTTACCGACTTGGCTCAGCAAATCGTCAAGAACCTGCCCAGCACTGACCCTAACTATCGGGCCATTTACAGCCAAGAGTGGCGCAACGCAACGCATTACCCAATTGAAGCCGAAGATTGGTTCAGCCCAATTAAGGACACCATAAACGGTCGTCGATGCCGTTAGTGAATGGCAACATTGGCCTGCCTCTTCAACGAGTATCAATGGAAACTGATGATTTCGACCAGACTGGGAAGGGAATGTGAGGTCGTCCGCCTTTTGTAGTGGAGGAAGACAGAAGCTGGGCCCGAACTACTTTTTAAGGTAGAAAATATTGTCCTTCTTTCGAATGGCCGGAATGCACTCGAGACAAACATTATCACTCCGTGGCTAATCTCTTTGATAGATGTGGTAGTTCCTGTGCAGTATTCTCGGTATCTGCTATTGGAATTATTAGGTTCTATGTGCTTTTGACGCTTGGTAGGTTCTGCTCGCCAAAAAGCATAAAGTCCGTACAGTTGTCGGTGGAAAATCAGACGTTCCTCAACAGTATTGTGGCTTTGTTGGTGGCGAACTTCGTAGATATTGATCGTAAGTCATTCGTTTACTCCTGTAAGGGGCGTTTCATGCCCGAATCTGGCAGACTACTGGATTGAAGAAAAACAGTCCCTATCCAAAGGATATTCCTCCACCTCTGTACGGCTTCCATTCGTGTTCGTGCAGTCTTGGTTTCTGACACTGTAACACAGAGAGGTATATGATGCACTAACGGTAACTTGGCGGCTTGCTTATGGTGTTGATAACCCTGCTGAACCCGAAGGTAAGACCGTGGTCTCCTTTGGATGGAGTGTTTCTAAGCCCGTAATCTAGAGTGGCAATATCATAGTGCCACCATGAACTTCCCTCTAACTGCAGACGCGTCAGTAAACTGTCACATGTTATATGTCTTCAAAAGTTGTCCCCGTTTCTGCAGGGCCAACAAACCTCAAGCAATCTAGGAGACCGTCTCCCAGAAGGTATTTCCTCCTGTATCCCTACCTGTGCTTCAAATCCAGGTATAGATGAAGGGACACCGACCAACTCATGCAGGCAAACAGACGATGTAGAAATATTACCATGTCGCGGATTTATGCCAGTGATTCAAAAGGACTGATGTAGGGTGTTTTGGGAAACCTTCCGCACTGGAGAGTAACCAAAGGTGAATAAGGTAGATAACATGCGTTGTAATTGCGACGGTTTAGGGGTGCTGCGAACCGAAATCACTCGTCATCCTCTTCAACATCTCCAAACTCGAACATTCCCAAGCGGTCTCGCTTGGCACCAGCGACGGCTTCTTGAAGTTTCTTGAGAACTGGAGCGTATGATTGAAGATACTTGCAACCTTTACGGTCGATGGATGCTAAACCTTCACGAACAAGGTCGACGTTGATGCATGCATAAGGATCTTGGAGCGCTGCAGGATCGGAGGGATCGATCAGGCGTAGATGAAGCAAGGATCCTTCTTTGTGGTCAATATTGGCAATAAGTTTGCGTCCTTCACACAAGGAGCGGAAGCGATCGACGGCCTCGGGGTGATATTCGCTGCCTTCGTCCACAAGTTTGACAAAGCTACGGATGAACTGAGTTTTCAGCGGAGATGAGATTTAGTATGAGTTTCCCTTACCTCAACCTAGCATCCTGGGCTTGTCCAGGCAATGACCGGAACTTGGGTTCCAGTGGGCGAATGTCGGAGAATGATACAGTATCTTGATTTCCGTAGTCAATGAATGTTACTTCAGCTTCCTTCTTCACGGGCGAAGCGCGGCGAACTTTAGCTCGGTACCAGGCTCCATCTGAGAATTTCGCTGATACAAGATCACCACCCTTTGGAACGAAACCAGATGGGACAGTCACAGCACCACTATGGTGGAGACTGAATTCCTTCATTAGTTTCTCTAGAGAGGCGATGCCTGTTATGGTGATCCGAGGTAAGATCGGTGTACTATTGAAATGCTATCCAGCTGACCTTCTGTGTTTAGGACCTGGATGGAAAAGTTGAGGCCGTTCTTTGTCCGTACGTCGCTGATAATAACATCGAGGTACTCGGACTTGAGTGAGGCATTGTTTTCTTCGGGTTGGGCTTCTGTTTGTTTCTCTGCTTCTTCGTCATAGTCGGTCCAGATCTAGTTTAAGTGTGTGAGTGCAGTCGGAAGGGGTGAACACGAGAGATTTTCACGTTGCGTCTTTCCTTCTTTGCTTCAGCCTAGTTTCAGAAACACGTAAGTCAGCCATAAAGAAACGGTGCTACATATATTTTGAGGAAACTAACCTCAGCATCATAAAGCTGGCGTGCCCAGGAAAGATTATCCGCAGAGAATGAGTGCACAGTAGCTAGTCCTTCCCGCACCAGCTCCACGGCAGCATTTTCGGTTTTGTTGATATACAAAGCACCAATGAAGCCGCCCGACTTGTCGGTGGTCTCAACCTCGAATTCCACATCTCGCTGCATATATTTTCGCGTGGCAAACTCCAAGGCCTCGTTTCCATAAGGCTCTGTTTTTTCGGAGGGATTGCGAGCCGTACGAGGAGCACGGATACCTGATCAAATCGAGTATTCAGAACTTGGCTAATCTATGCCAAAATCCACTAACCTCCAAGCACCAGGGTCAAAACCTGGTTATCCTTGGGAAGGAAGAGCCTTGTGACACAACATCAGAATATAGGCTTGATCGACGGGAGGCAAACTCACTTGAAGCGCGATCCCGCTGCGATATAGTCCACGATGGCCGGAATCCGACCTAGACGCTTGAACCCACTCACGAAAGTGGCTGCACGATTGCTAGTCTGGGCAATTCTCAAAAACGTGTGCTAACACAAGTTAAGAAATCCCTTACCTCCGAGATGTTCAAAGGCGGTTTGGGTGCAGGGACCGCCTTTCCTGTATGCATTCCACGGGAGTCCGCCATAGCCCTGTGAGATGACCATATCTGAGAAGGCATATTCCGTCTAAGTTTGACATACATACGCTTGTTCGGCAGCCATCAACTTGTCATAGTCAGGGGACCTGTCTTCATCGTCGCGTTTGTGGCGAACGACTCCTGCCAACCCTTTTTCGATCAATTGCTCAGCAATGTTCCTGTGAATGAACCGTCTGAGGAGATGCACTCTGTAGAGTATCTTGCGTTACACGTACGCGTTGTGACCTCCGTAGCGAACTGTAGCACATTCACGCTCTTCGAAGTCACCTTCACGTGGACGAACAAAGTCGATCGTGACCTTGACACGTTTTCCGATTAGCCTCTTTCGTAGGAATTCTTTGGCTTCATGTGCATAGAATGCTTGGTTTGGATCCCCTAGTCTTCGAGATGACCGTTGGTCAGTGAGAGTGACTAATCGTCAAATAAGAACTTACTTTGGTCCACGAGTCGAGCTTAGCTGCAGACGGCGTTCTTTTCCATCTTTGTCAACAACGGAAATTTGGTCCCCACTCCAGATACGGGTAACCGTAGCGTCGAAGGCTTTCGCAGGACCACCTGAAACGGACCCTGTCCTCGAAATTCCAGGAGCAGGAGCGTTAGCGTAAAGATATGCACGCCTTTCCTTGGCTGTCTTCTCTGCTGCCCTGAGACGTTCCATACCACCACCAACAGCAAGTATACCAGCATGCCAATCCACGACGCGGGCCAGCCCTGCCGCCACGAGGTGCTCCGCAACGTTACCGGCTGGGTGGAGGACTGAGAGATACGAATGAGCGGCTTGTCTCAGTGGTGGTGGACTCGCAACTGACCGTTTCCAATAAAGGTGGTTGCGGGTGCTGGAGCAACTGCATTGGCAGTCGATTGGAAGGGAGTAGCACCAGGTGTAGGAACAGACAGAATTTGCACGCGCACAGATCTGTGAAGGAGACGAGACTCGGTGAAGTATTTCGCCTAGATGGGATGTTCGACTCAGTCGCAGAAGTAGCGTAGGTCATTATACACACCTCTTCACCCCATTGCTCGCCAACTTCGCTTTGTTTGGAGGACGCACGAGGGCAGCGTACACCTGCTAGTGCAATATTCACAAGCTGATGATCACCACTTGGTAGCAGGAGCCGGACCCGGAGGTTGCTTCCATCCCGGACTTGTTCAACGATGGCTAGAACCTCATGAGGAAGTCATTTCTCGGCTTATGTGCTTGAGTGAGATTTACCGTCGATGGACTTGCCCTTCCACTCGGATAAGAAAGCTTGGGGATCCGAGGGCATCGTATAATACACCTGGCGGGCCTAATAATCCTTTGTAGGCGTCCCTTGAGTGTGTTCATTATTCAAGAGCATACCTGAGGACCATGAGGGTTCCAAACACCCTTGCCAGCAGTTTTAGCTTCATTCTCGAGATCCTTGCGAGTCAGGTCTTCCGGAGCCGGTTCTCTTTTGCTTTCTTTCAATTTGGCCCAGCCGTTTTTCAAAATCTCGGACGCAAGATCGACACCATTGATTTCAGCGGTACCAATATCGCGCGGTACATCATCGTTGGAAGGAAGAGAATGGATGGACGCGAAAGTGACTTCTTTACCAACAACTAGAGTCCTCAGAAACTCACGAGACTCATATGCCCACGGCTGTAAGGGATCATGTCAACCCAACGGCCACGGAACCTTCACGAAGTGCTTGCCTCGTCTTCCCTGTTCTGTGTTCCGAGCCTTGGAGCATTCAGGTCCGCTAGATGTAGAACGCTAATGATGATGCCATAAGTATCAAGAATCTCCTGATCTATATCGATGCTCACCGCTCTTTGGGGGGCCGTCCTTGAGGGCCAGGGCGACCGCGAAGAACCAGTGAATCACCTGAGATGACAGCTGAAGACACAAATCAGAAGCTCGATCGAGTGGCTTTTGTGACGGGAGAGATATCTACACTTGACGACCTGTTTATGGTAATGAATCATGCCTGAGTGCGTCGTGAGCGAAGAGAGAACTCTTACCGCCTTAAGAGACATTCTACCGAGCAAAGCTGAGAATCGGACACGAGGAGGGAAAGCAAAAGGTTTTTGAGAGTGCAACGTGGACAATGCTTAATGGTTCTTCGTACCCTCCAACGCGCCTCAACATTTCACAATACGTCATGTGACTTGCAGAAGTGATAATCCCATAATCACAGCCGTCCAAGGTAGTAAGCGTACGAAAATACAGATCAAGAAATGAGCGGGAGTCCACAGTATAGCCCAGAATAACATCTATAGCATTAGTACAGTCCTAGTTCTAGCTCCGAAAGTGTACTACAGTGTCCCATGCATGTAAAGGGATGATACAAAAGCAAAGGAGGGTGGTCATTTTGAACGGATCCGTGATAATCTTTGACCGAGAGTATACATCCAGCGGCATATTGGTGATGCACTTCCAGATGCCGAAGGAGGAATGGGTGAGGTCACCTGTAACCACTCTTTGGGATTGGCGATGTTGTTGAGAATCCAAGGGTGGCGCTAGCAATAACCGGTTAGTGATGCAACGTGAGTTGGGGAGAACCATGTTCTTCGTACTTTGAGACAAGCCACAGTAATCCGGCTCAAGGGATTCTTCTGCAGCATCGACTCCAGAAGCGATATCACAGTGTATCCTTCGCTTGAGACGTCCTTCGGGTGTCGTCCTCCGGTCGCAATGTGGTCTGCAGTCATGGTCTCATCCACCTCCCAGTCCTGTGTGCATATCTGGTTGTACAACATCCACTCGTTGTGATGGACATTGTCGTTAGGAGAGGAAGGTGCATTGAATGGTGTATGTCCGAACAGTAAACAGTAGAAGGTCACACCAAGAGCCCAGATATCTATCGCCTCCGTTATTGATGGGCGAACTTTGGGCATAGAGGCCTTTTCGCCAACTGTTAGGGAGGAACGGTTAGATTCGGTTTCCGAGTTGTCATTGTCAGAGTCGTCAAACCACACAACTTCAGGCGCGAGGAAATTGGGCGTCCCAAGAGTTTTCTGGAGGTCAGAGTCTGGGAATAACGATGTATCTTCAGGAGTGGAGAGGGAAGCGAATTGCGGTATGGAACGTCGGGAGCTGTAGTGGGAGACGCCAAAGTCAATAATTTTGACTATCGACCTGTCACCAGTGTACAATATATTAGCGGGCTTGATGTCGCGATGTATTATTCCCAAAGAGTGTACTGTCGCATAAACTTCGTTAGGGGTTGATGGAAACTGAGACCAGTTAAGAGGCGCACGGTATTCGAGCCCAACAATCACGTCTCTCATGATACGCCGCGTTTGCTCAAGGTGGAGCATCGGTTCTCTGTTGTCTTTGGACCATTGTAATGGTCCTCCGGAACAGTATTCCATGACTGCGATGGTTATTCATATGGGGCCGATGCCGACTGCAAAGTACGCACCCATGTAAATCTTGTCTTGCTGAGGATCATCAATGACTTCCAACAGTCGAACAATGTTCGGGTGACAACATTTCTTCATGATCGCAATCTCCTTCCGTATACTATTCTCCATGCTGTTCAGAGGATACGGGCGGTCTGACCCGAAGGTCGATTCGCTTTGTTGGTAGTTTCTTCTCAGCAGTTTGATTTTATCTCTGGGATTACTGCGCTTGACGACCTTAATAGCCTAAAGGACAAGAGCATTGTTCCAGGGAGCTGTCTACAACAAGAACAATAGAACACTTACCGCCTTCTTGTCTAAATCTTCCTCCATATGACACAGGTAGACCTCTCCGTGCCGCCCCTTCCCTATTCGAGCCTCCTTCGAATACTGGTTGACCTTGTGTTTACGGTTTCCGGAAGTCACGAGTTCCACAGTAATGCGAACTGGTTCGGGGGGGTTGAAAGGGCAGTCCTTCTGGGATCTCTTCTCCCAAGCCCTGGATGACTGTGGCATAGCTGTACACACCGGAGGGCAGTAGAGGACTCGGATAGGAATGTTGCCAAGGGATTCTTATTCGTGTCCTCGAGTAGTGGCTCAGGTGACGCGAAAAGTGCTCGTTGTTTGCTTAATTATGTCATGTAGCATTCACAACGTTGATGACCTGTTGATGTACCATGCTTCACTGCACCTTCGCGCTCCCTGCTTTGCTCGTCACATCAGACGTCGCATCAGGCGAAGGTACCGAACTCGAGAGTTTGTAGGCTGAACGACACCGTTACGTCTTCGGTGTACATCAGACAACACTTCCTGGCCGCTTTTGTGGATTATTTGTAAGGAAAACAATGCAGCCACTTCATAGAGTCCAAATATACCTCTGCTTCCTTCATGTGGTGCAAGTAATGCATAATGGATTACAGAGGTATGCACAGTCCCCTGATACCAACCATCTCATCAAACAGGACTATCAAATGACTTAGAGTAATGACATAAAGCAGAAGTGAGAAGTGCCACGCCATAGGGTAAGGCAGGATCCAAAATGATAAGAATAACACTTGAGTGTCAAAGTAATGGTTACATGCAGTTGTTATCATAATCTTTCTGTGTCCCGCTTTTGAATGCGTGCTTCATGGGTTCCGAACAGTAATGTTCAATACCTGTCCCATGCCACCTTTGGGAATCAGATCTACCAGAGTTGGTATATGAGGCTTTGCGACAATGAGAATTTTGCAGCTACATTCATTGACTCAGTATCCACAAATACAATCAAAGATATAAACTGCAAATGACATAGCAGAATCCTCATGAGCTTGTCTATTGAATACAAGCCTAGCTAAGTTAACATGAAGTTCTTGGCCACTCTTGCATATAGACTGTTGGGGTTTGCAATAATGGAAACAATCAGTGTATATAGGCAAATCCATACTTATGAAAACTGTTAAGCTGGGAGTCCACTTATTTTGATTTTGTGATAACCTGGTGGAATATAACATGCAACTCTAGGTAGCATCTCAACCAATGCTCATGTTAAGGAGGCAGACTCCAGACAGGGGTGGACCGTGAGCGGACAGGAGCGGACGTCGTGGACCAAGGTAGATAAGGCTTTGGCTTCAACTTGTGTGTTGCGCCCCTCAGGAACTGTAGTGGCCTCACTTGGCCAATCTACAAACTCGTCAGATGGGAGTGGACGGGTTCAGACGAAGACAGGACAGTCCCAGACAGAGGTGGGGCTGTAGCGAGCAAGAGAGCAGAGGGAGAAAGTCCTAAGTTGATATTCTGACTGCCAAACTAC